>OX030948.1:139731122-140063622 GCA_943735915.1 Pherbina coryleti
AATTGTAAATTTTATTTACTTTCAGACCTCAAAAGCAAGAAAGTAAACTCCATCAACAAAAACTTAAATCAAACTCAACAACAATGAACAGAAAATTTTATTTGTTATTAAAAATTAAATTTTATAATGAATTAAATTTTAAATTGAATTAAATTGTTTTTTTAATAATGTACTGTATGAGATTTCAAAACCCACTTAGTATGTCGGTTTAATAGAAAAAAAATATATATAAATGAATATAAATAAATGTGTTAATAAATAATAATAGATTAATTTGGATTTCAAAGTTTTGAGAAATCTTACCTCAAAGTTTTGAATAACTTAAATTGACCTAAGCGATTATTGCTTGTACCCACAGATATTAAGATAGGATCAATATCTTAATATTTTTGAATACGGCCTTTTCATTATTTATATTGAAAACGAGTTATTGAGCTCTAGGCCAATCATGTTGAGAACAAGACAACATGAAGAACAAAGAAGGCGACAGCCAACAACAACAACAACAACGGCTCTGTATAGAGCCAATCACAACAGCTTTGACTATACAGACTGTTTCATTGGTCGCTACACCAACTCATCAGTAGTCTTTTGTGTGACTTTACACTGTGATCCACTCAAGCTACTTAGGTTCTAGTTATACTGCCAATATGCCGAGAAAGTTACCCGGAATTTTATTTTTTGGCAGAGAACGCTTGAATTTTTGTAACTGAGTTCTTATCGACATTAGATGCAAGCTGTACCAAGGTTGACCTAAATCGTATCATACTTTTAGGCCTAGCCTTAATTCATGTGCATCTTCGAAACTCGATCACGTGTCGCCTTCTTTGTTCTTCATGTTGTCTTGTTCTCAACATGATTGGCCTAGAGCTCAATAACTCGTTTTCAATATAAATAATGAAAAGGCCGTATTCAAAAATATTAAGATTTAAAATTTCTGGGAGAGCACGCCCATAAAATGTTAAGAAAATCATTAGTTGTGTGTTAATCACATAAACAACAAAGTCTTTCATAACAAAATGGTCTCCACACCATGTTAGGTGTACCATCAGTTAAACTAACTGAACCCTAAAAATGGAAGTGTGGAAAAAGGGAGGAGCTAAAAAGCAAAAATAACAACAACTTCAATATGCTCTGATAGCGGCAAACCACGTGATCGAGTTTCGAAGATGCACATGAATTAAGGCTAGGCCTAAAAGTATGATACGATTTAGGTCAACCTTGGTACAGCTTGCATCTAATGTCGATAAGAACTCAGTTACAAAAATTCAAGCGTTCTCTGCCAAAAAATAAAATTCCGGGTAACTTTCTCGGCATATTGGCAGTATAACTAGAACCTAAGTAGCTTGAGTGGATCACAGTGTAAAGTCACACAAAAGACTACTGATGAGTTGGTGTAGCGACCAATGAAACAGTCTGTATAGTCAAAGCTGTTGTGATTGGCTCTATACAGAGCCGTTGTTGTTGTTGTTGTTGGCTGTCGCCTTCTTTGTTCTTCATGTTGTCTTGTTCTCAACATGATTGGCCTAGAGCTCAATAACTCGTTTTCGATAGGATCAATAGATAAAACGAAAAAGCATTTGCATTTTATTTTATTTTTTACAAAAAAATTTAAATATTGAATGTTTTATTGAAAGTTATCTTATTGTATATTTACGTTGTAAAAATAATTGACCCTTTTTGGGCCAGAGGGGAACTTTTATACTCCTGTACTAAAATGGTGTTTTCTATGAAACTATAATTTATAAAAATTATTTATTGATTTATAAGTAACATTTGGTATGTTTGCTATCATTTATGTATAAGATAATTTTTTAAGTTAAAAATCAAATTTTTTAAATATTTAATATGATTCGAGTAATTGATTTTGATTTGATTTTTATAATTTTTGGTTATATTAATAAAAAAATCATATTAAGAATAATTTTAATTTAATTAAATTTCCGTTAGTCAAATATAGGAGGAAGGAGCGTGGTCAAAATAAAGTATACCACAATCTTATATGGGATGTAAGTAATAATGTATCAAATTTGAGCGAAATTCGTTGAGCCATTTAGATTTGCATAACGATAAAACAAACAAACAAACAGAAAATGAGTTTTATTATTAAATGTCTTTTCTCGGTTATTCTCAACTTTCATCATTGCTTCATTTACTAGGTTATAAGTTTGTTATTTTTTGAGATATCAACTTGAAATTTTAACCACATATTTTTGAGACTTGAAGCTTTAGGAAATTTGAAAAAATTCTGGGTATATAAACCCCCTTAAATAGAGTATTTTGTGTTCGATATTTTTACAGGAAAGATTACAAATATTTTATGTTTTCTTAAAGATTGACGAAAACACTTGTATTGTTATGAACAAAATTTTAATGAAAATAATATCACTTATTTTTGTAAAATGTTCAGACTTTCCTTTGTTTTGATTTGATTTTTTCAAACATTCATTAATGTCTGGCATTCGCACGAGCAACGATGCCACTATAAATTGGGCAATCCATTGATAGCATTGAATGTGCTGATGTTTTGCCCTGAAACACGCAATTGCGACAACGCAATTCATTTTTGCAGTTTTATGTCGTATGCTGCTGTCCACAGCGATGGCAAACATAATCCTTCACCTTGCATTTGGAGATCATGTGATCGAAGCTAAGGCATTGATAACACGCCTTCACCAAGTCATCCTCTCGCACATTGAATGCAAACCACTTGATGTAGCAATATCTCGACTCCAGGAGAATGTTTGCAACAGCATCGCAACAATTAATTTTTACTTTTAATTTCCGATCATTTTCGGACTTCCAAGGAGCAATCAGAGTGACGCCCTTTTTGAAAGATTCAAGACTCATATGAGTCTTACAATTCATATCATAGAAATCTTCCATGAAGTCTTCTGGGGTAATCACCGAGTGAACATCAAAAACAACTATTTTTTTACTCTTTGGTTTGTTTGCACAAACCTCCAGACCAAGTTCATCAAATTTTTCGTTCTTGCTGATCTTTTTCAATTCAGCAATTGAAGAGGTGCGAATAACTGCACCATCTCCACGAACCGGCTTTACTTCGTGGACTCGTACTCTAAAAGTAGGCCCAACCGTATAAAACAAATTTCTACGGACAAAAGTCACGTGGGCCAAATTGCACGACGCTTGCTAACAGGCAGTCGTATACAACAATTTAATAGTTCGTAAATGCTACAACGTACAATGGACGTTGCAGCACAAGCAATGACAAGAATTTTCTTGTCAATTAGTACTAGCGAAATAAAATAAATCAATTAAAGGCAAGGAAACATGCCGAATAAACACTTTTAATCGATTTATATTTTTAGTACAATATAAGGAAAGATCTCACCCAAAATTTTCCTTTTTTAGAATGGCTTTAATTAATTAACTCAATAAATAGCACACACTTGAAAAAACACATCTGCTCAGAAAAATAACATTACAGAATCGGTAAGGCCGATTAGATAATCCGAATGTGTTTAACGTAGACACCTACCTTGACGGCTTAATTCTATGGTGCTCCAAACCTTATTCAAAGGTACCAAATTAGCTCCATGAAGTGATGACATTTCGCAACCCTTGGTTTGGGTGGAGGCCTACCTCGTCCACCTCTTCCGTACTAAGGGGTACAGCACCTGAGTTGAGAATGCAACTCCACACTGAGCAAGATTGCTCTACCCGCGATATAGGTAGTAAACCACAACCACCACGATTCTCCCCGAAGGGCCATACCCAATCAGTCGGTCTTGACATAAGTCAAGGGCCGCCGACTGCCCGTGGTACCAGTTTTTAAGTCTTTGGTCGGACTTCGTAGCAAGCTTCTGCCAGTTGAGCTCATCACCGCTCCAGACTGGTGGCCATTTAAAAATGTTCCTCAGAACAACTCCTCAATTGATCCAACTATTTGGATCCACAGACTGTTTTACAGATGAATGACTGCAGAAGTCATTCACCTGTTACGGCATCTAGTAAACACCTGACAAGCGAACTTGTTCAACCTTGTATTTGCTCACTAGATGCAATCGCATTTCTCACGTCGAACTCTTAATTTTCTACCATAATGCCCATGGCTCTCAAATCTCGAATGTCTTCATAAAGAGGACATTCGCACAAGACATGTGACCAATCTTCAAAGATTGATCCGCAATCACAACCTTCAGTCGTGCTGAGATTTCTCTTACGCAAGAAAGATTTCAGAGAACCATGACCAGTTAAAAGGAAGCCCAGAATCAGAGAAAATCCAAATTCCGGGAGACCTTCAACGAACGCCACGTCATGTATAAACTGGTAGGTAATTCTACCATTCTGACTTTGGTTTCATCTAGATTGCCACCTAGATTGTACGCGCTCTTTTAGCATAGCCTTCCACTCTGTGGTACTCATATTCCTAACTAACACGACCGAAATCCAATCAGTCACTGCTAGGGGAAGACCCCTCCGAATCCGGTATGCAATGCTGGTTTGCATTACCACCAGATCCAGAGGAGGTGCCCCCATTAGCACCTGCAAGCCATCCGTAGAGACCGTACGGTACACCGGCCACACACGACCGAGCCATAAGTAGCACAAGCAATAAATAGCCCATCATACATGAAACGTAGTCCTAAGTAATCTACACACTCGCGCTACTACTGTCAACAGACGCTCTCTCAACTTCTCTAGGTGCACCAAAAAGTTAATTCTCTCATCCAAATTCCCAGGTATTTGACCTCTGTCACATACCTGAGACCTACTCCCTCCAAGCTGACGAAGGGAGGTCGACCACGAGATAATCTGCCTTTAAGCAGCATTATCACGGACTTGTCCCTCGCCACGCTAACACCTACACGTGAACCCCATGCACACACTGTAGCAATAACCTCACTTGCCCTGGCTTCAAGTTCAGCACGAGACTGTCCTTCAACCAGAACAAGCACGTCATCAGCATACGCACAGCACTTAGACTGACATTCAAGCTGCCGCAGCAGAGGATCCATTATGAGGTTCCAAATGAATGGACCACAGATAGACCCCTGTGGACAGCCACGAACAACATCAATCCCTACTGTTTGGTTAACACCTAACACGCATGCTTCTCTACCAGAGAAATAGCTTCGCCAGAGCTTAATTTCCCTGCAACCCTGCTTAATTTCCCTTAGTCTGTCTATCACCTTATCCCAGCACAGATAGTCAAAGGCACCCATAAAGTCAACGAATAGCCCCAAAACATGTTTGGAGCTACTCTCTTCTACGGAGCCCTTGACATACAGCCAGGCATCCTCAACGCTTTCTCCCTTGCGGAAATCAAATTGCCTATCGCAAATCTGCAGGTTTTCGCACTCCTGGAGCCGTTCCACCATAATCCTCTCCAGCACTTTTCCAAGCACCGGAAGAAGTCTGATGCCCCGGTAGGACCGAGGATTACTTCTCGGTCTATCAGGTGAATTCAGAAGCACGATCACTCTTGCCTTTTTCCACACGTTGGGAAAATAACCTTCGCTTAAGCACTTACCATACAAGGCTTCCAGGTACTGCGGAATAACCTTCCAGATGTTTTTACACATCTCTCCAGTCACACCATCTATACTTGGAGATTTCTTCCCCCTGAGTTGCATCATGCCATACTCTATCTCACTCCTATTGAGGCCGGGGGCTCTTCCACCTCCCTAAAAAGAGAAGTGGCCTCACCATCGGTCCTCAGAAAAAATGAGCTCAACAGAGCATTTACACAATCCCGCCATTCTGTCAGAACGGTACCATCTTAGCGGATACCGCTCACGTCAATAGATCGTCCCTGGCCACGACATATTTTGTATGCCATGCACCATGGGTCGTCTCTATTCCCATGAACAAAATCCCTCCAATCTTCTTCTTTAATACGGACTAACAGCTCCTTGTATTCTCTTAAGCTTACTCTGCACCTATCTCTATGCTGGGATACGTCAATGTCTCCAGCCACTCTGGCCCTCTGGAATCTAATCCTGAGACGCCTAAGTGACCTCCTTTTAAGAGTAAGATCACGTGACCACCACTTGACCCCACTGCGATCTGCCTTACGGTATCTCGCAAGCAGAGTGTCGCTGACACGCTCGACCCAATCACCTATCAGAGTAATCTGTTGACCTACGGTTTTTTTTGAAACTCTTGAAGTGGGACACTCATAGCCATTTCGTGAAGAAATACGCCATAAACATCCCAGTTCACACCGCGAGTACGCCATCTTTTAATCTCATTTGGACGACGTACACTCCTATCATAAGTGATCACAATTTCAATTAAGTTATGGTCACTTATTCCCCAACCCCCACGAATTACCCAGCTAAAAGTAAAAAATCCTAAGGCTACGCTATTGGTTAAAGTAACATCAATATCGCTGACCCCATTAGGCCCTTCAAACGTATACCACTCACTTGGCTCGTTGAGAGCACTGATGCACCTACTAAGCATCCATTCACTCAGCATCTCACCCCTACTATGGTTCCGATATCCAGACGAGTGTCTGCATACCTTACTGAACCACATAGGGGATGATGCATTCGCGTCGAAACCCAGGATCAGCGGAATTCTACTCCCAAGTAGTAGCACCGAGTCCAAGTACGTAAGATAAGGCTCCATAGGATCAGCGAACTTGAAATAAGCGCTCACCAAAAACATCGTACCAAACGCACCTTCCACGCTGACGCATACTCCCCACTCACTAACGCTGACAATCATGCACTCAACATTAATGTCATTGATAATGATAGCAGAATTGCATCTGAGCTCAAGAAATACCCGCATTCCTGCAGGCAGTCCTCTTATACAGCCATTGGTTGTATAAGGTTCCTGAACCAGAGCAAAACTACTCCCACTACTTTCCAATAACCGGCCAAGATCACACATCACGGCATTTGAACCCTGACAGTTGAGTTGCAAGATTTTTGCACTCATTAATGTCTAGCGTTCGCCCGGGCTAGCATTGCACTGTGCAGAGGACATGCTTCGGACATCATTTGATGTTCGGAAGGCATTCCCTTGAATGCACAGTTGCGGCAACTCAACGCATTGTTGCATACCCTAGCCTTGTGTCCACTCTGGCCACAGTGCCAGCAGACATCCTCCTTTAGTCTGCACTCCTTAACCCTGTGATCCAAGCTTAAGCATCGGAAGCAGCCTAACCGAGTCCTGTAAGCCCTCAAAAAAAAGGAGAACCACTTGACATAGCACCGTCCGACATCCAGAAGAGCTTCCATGGCAACGCCACTGCTCACCAGAATGACGTCCGACGCCAAACCAGAGCCAACCTTCCAGGGAGCACTCACAAGCCTCACGTTCTTTTTAAAATCTTCGTGACTCATCTTGTCCTTGAGGTTCATCTCATAGAGATCCTTCATGAACTCGTCAAGAGTTATCTCCGAGTGAACCTTTTGGACCACCACCCTTTCACCAAATTTTTTGTTGACACTTACCTCGCGGCCAACCTCTCCGAACTTTGTGTTCTTTGAGATCTTATCGAGCTCTGCGACTGAGGGAGTACGAATGAGCGCACCCCCTCCCTTAATGGGTTTAACCTCGTGGACTCTCACCCCTAATGTGGATCCAACCTTCGTTACAACCTTCTTGACCGCCTCCTGTGGGCTCGGTTTAGCGTTCCTGCTCCGAACCACCAGTGACCACGTTTCCACCGGCTTTACCGGCTTTGGGGCCGGCAAAACAGGCGGAACAACAGCCCTGGCTGTCAGAACCGGCCAACCTGCACCCACAAAAGATGGAGCGCTCTTTCCCGTCTGAAGGATATCCAGACGTCCCCTCAGTCGCTCGTTTTCTACTAGGAGACCCATGAGAATCTCCTCATAACGCCCGGCCAAATGTACAATGTGTCTGGCTAAATCACCAGTCACACCACCATCAAAAATGGCTTTTACCAACTCATTGGTAACCTCTTTCACTTTCATGAGCGCCGAACCACCCCCACTTGCAGCTGATGCCCCGAGAGTGGATCTCACAGACGAGGACCCTCCTGACGAAGGCCCCACATACGAAGAACACCCAGACGAAGGCCCCACTAACGAGGAACCCCCAGCCGAAGAACCCCCCGGCGCAGACACCCCCGTTTTCGGGCACCGTGACGGCAACGGACCCCACCGACAAGGACCCCCCTGACGAGGCTCCACCAGATAGTTGAGCCACAGTCGAGGGACCCTCAGGCGAAGGACCCCCAGCCTACGGACCCCCAAGGCGAGACCCATCGCCACTAATACAACCTCCCACGGAGGGAGGCCCCCTGTCAGAGTTCCCCCTGACGAGTGCCCCCCAGTCGAGGTCCCCTCTAACGAAGGCCTCTCCAGTGAGAGACCAACAGTTGAGAGGCCCCCTGGTGAAGGACCTCCAGTCGACAGACCCACCGGTAAGACCTCCCCCTCCACGCAGGAGGCAGCTGCAGCTACCTAACGGACGGACGGACACCGCCCCACAACCGCGGACGGACGCTTGAAATCCTTTTCGGACTCTGAAACTACGATGGCAGAGGCATTCCAAGATATTCCGAGAACCCCCTCGCCCACTCAGCGAAGCCAGTCCCGGCTTAGCCCCTTTCGATCTGGTGGCTGGCCCAGTTTTCTGGGTCTTACCCCCCTTACCAGACTCAACCGACGCCTGGTCACTATCCTCACTCGAGGTGTGACGCACCGGCGGCCTCTTCAGCCCCTTGAGGATACCTTTAGGCGGCATCTCCAACAACAATACCTACTAAAAACTAGCAAAATATATGCAGCACTTACCCGGTATCCTGACTCGTCCAAAACAAAACGCGGCAAAGGGATATGCCTAGGGATTTGCCTTGAACGAGGTGGCAACGCTGGAGCTCCTGGCGGCGAACGCGATGTCCACAGCTGGTTGCTGTCTCCGATGCGTCACTTTAAGAAGCTCAACAGCTTAGTCCAGGCACAAACCGTTGCTTATTTGTTGCGCTATCGACCACTGGCAATGTCACCGGCGCAACAAAATGGCGTTCGTCCGGTTTCAGTGCACGCGGAGAATCTCACAAATTGAGATCGAACCCGTTTCGAATCACTTAATATTTAAGCGATCAACCCACGGATTGGCACGCAACTCAATTTAAATGAATTCTAAACGCACGCACTTTCGACGGACACCGAATTTTTATAAGTACCGCACAATTTACTAATTAAAATCACTGATATAAAACTCATTATTAGAGCCACTAGGAAAAACACGTCCGTTCAACTCGACTGCTACCGCAAAAGTGGTAAGGCCAAACAGAAAATCCTAATGTGTTTAACGTAGACACCTGCCTTGACGGCTTAATTCTACGGTGCTCCAAGCACGGGACCAAAACATTGCGTCGGCCTGCGCCCCTTTGTTCCTCCGAACAACTCCTCAATTGATCCAACTATTTGGATCCACAGACTATCTTACAGATGAATGACTGCAGAAGTCATTCACCTGTTACGGCGTCTAGTAAACACCTGACAAGCGAACTCGTTCAACCTGGTAATTTGCTCACTAGATGCAAGCGCATTACTCACGTCGAACTCTTCATTTTCTACCATTATGCCCATGGCTCTCAAATCTCGAATGTCTTCATATAGAGGACATTCACACAAGACATGTGACCAATCTTCAAAGATTGCTCCGCAATCACAACCTTCAGTCGTGCTGAGATTTCTTTTACGCAAGAAAGCGTTCAGAGAACCATGACCAGTTAAAAGGAAGCCCAGACTCAGAGAAACTCCAAACTCCGGGCGACCTTCAACGAACGCCACGTCATGTATAAACTGGTAGGTAATTCTACCATTCTGACTCTGGTTTCATCTAGATTGCCACCTAGATTGTACGCGCTCTTTTAGCATAGCCTTCCACTCTGTGGTACTCATATCCCTAACTAGCACATCCGAAGTCCAATCAGTCACTGCTAGGGGAAGACCCCTCCGAATCCGGTATGCAATGCTGGTTTGCATTACCACCAGATCCAGAGGAGGCGCCCCCATCAGCACCTGCAAGGCATCCGTAGAAACCGTAAGGCACACCGGCAAACACCCAATTAAGATTACTCTCTGTCAAGAGAGAATCTTCCGGTAGCCTACAGCAGTACTGACCACGTCAACCCACACGACCGAGCCATAAGTTGCACAAGCAACAAATAGCCCATCATACATGAGGCGCACAGCCCTCCTACTGAGTCCCCAGTCACTCCTAAGTAATCTACGCACTCGCCCTACTACTGTCAACAGACGCTCTCTCAACTTCTCTAGGTGCACCAAAAAGTTCATTCTTTCTTTCATCCAAATTCCCAGGTATTTGACCTCTGTCACATACCTGAGACCTACTCCCTCCAAGCTGACAAAGGGAGGTCGACCACGAGATAATCTGCCTTTAAGCAGCATCATCACGGACTTGTCCCTCGCCACGCTAACACCTACACGTGAACCCCATGCACACACTGTAGCAATAACCTCACTTGCCCTGGCTTCAAGTTCAGCACGAGACTGTCCTTCAACCAGAACAAGCAGGTCATCAGCATACGCACAGCACTTAGACTGACGTTGAAGCTGCCGCATCAGAGGATCCATCATGAGGTTCCAAATGTGGACCACAGATAGACCCCTGTGGACAGCCACGAACAACATCAATCCCTACTGTTTGGTTAACATCTAACACGCATGCTTCTCTACCAGAGAAATAACTTTGCCAGAGCTTAATTTCCCTGCAACCCACTTCCCTTAGTCTGTCTATCACCTTATCCCAGCACAGATAGTCAAAGGCACCCATAAAGTCAACGAATAGCCCCAAAACATATTTGGAGCTACTCTCTTCTACGGAGCCCTTGACATACAACCAGACATCCTCAACACTTTTTCCCTTGCGGAAACCAAATTGCCTATCGCAAATCTGCAGGTTTTCGCACTCCTGGAGCCGTTCCACCATAATCCTCTCCAGCACTTTTCCAAGCACCGGAAGAAGGCTGATGCCCCGGTAGGACCGAGGATTAATCCTCGGTCTGTCAGGTGAATTCAGAAGCACGATCACTCTTGCCTTTTCCCACACGTTGGGAAAATAACCCTCGCTTAAGCACTTACCATACAAGGCTTCCAGGTACTGCGGAATAACCTTCCAGATGTTTTTACACATCTCTCCAGTCACACCATCTATACCTGAAGATTTCTTCCCCCTGAGTTGCATCATGCCTTACTCTATCTCACTCCTCTCTAAGGCCGGGGGATCCTCTACCTCCCTCAAAAGAGAAGTGGCCTCACCATCGGTCCTCGGAAAAAATGAGCTCAACAGAGCATTTACACAATCCCGCCATTCTGTCAGAACGGTACCATCTTAGCGGATACCGCTCACGTCAATAGATTGTCCCTGGCCACGACATATTTTGTATGCCATGCACCATGGGTCGTCTCTATTCCCATGAACAAAATCCCTCCAATCTTCTTCTTTAATACGGACTAACAGCTCCTTGTATTCTCTTAAGCTTACTCTGTACCTATCTCTATGCTGGGATACGTCAATGTCTCCAGCCACTCTGGCCCTCTGGAATCTAATCCTGAGACGCCTAAGTGACCTCCTTTTAAGAGTATGATCACGTGTCCACCACTTGACCCCACTGCGATCTGCCTTACGGTATCTCGCAAGCAGAGTGTCGTTGACACGCTCGACCCAATCACCTATCAGAGCTATCTGTTGACCTACGGTTTTTTCTTGAAACTCGTGAAGTGGGACACTCATAGCCATTTCGTGAAGAAATACGCCATAAACATCCCAGTTCACACCGCGAGTACGCCATCTTTTAATCTCATTTAGACGACGTGCACTCCTATCATAAGTGAGCACAATTTCAATTAAATTATGGTCACTTATTCCCCAACCCCCACGAATTACCCAGCTAAAAGTAAAAAATCCTAAGGCTACGCTATTGGTTAAAGTAACATCAATATCGCTGACCCCATTAGGCCCTTCAAACGTATACCACTCACTTGGCTCGTTGAGAGCACTGATGCACCTACTAAGCATCCATTCACTCAGCATCTCACCCCTACTATGGTTCCGATATCCAGACGAGTGTCTCCATACCTTACTGAACCACATAGGGGATGATGCATTCGCGTCGACAACTAGGATCAGCGGAATGCTACTCTCTAGTAGTAGCACCGAGTCCAAGTACGCAAGATACGGCTATATAGGATCAGCGAACTTGAAATAAGCGCTCACCAAAAACATTCTACCAAACACACCTTCAACGCTCACGCATACTCCCCACTCACTAACGCTGACAATCATGCACTCAACATTATTGTCATTGGTAATGACAGCAGAATTGCATCTGAGCTCAAGAAATACCCGCATTCCTGCAGGCAGTCCTCTTATACAGCCATTGGTTGTATAAGGTTCCTGAACCAGAGCAAAACTACTCCCACTACTTTCCAATAACCGGCCAAGATCACACATCACGGCATTTGAACCCTGACAGTTGAGTTGCAAGATTTTTGCACTCATTAATGTCTAGCGTTCGCCCGGGCTAGCATTGCACTGTGCAGAGGACATGCTTCGGACATCATTTGATGTTCGGAAGGCATTCCCTTGAATGCACAGTTGCGGCAACTCAACGCATTGTTGCATACCCTAGCCTTGTGTCCACTCTGGCCACAGTGCCAGCAGACATCCTCCTTTAGTCTGCACTCCTTAACCCTGTGATCCAAGCTTAAGCATCGGAAGCAGCCTAACCGAGTCCTGTAAGCCCTCAAAAAAAAGGAGAACCACTTGACATAGCACCGTCCGACATCCAGAAGAGCTTCCATGGCAACGCCACTGCTCACCAGAATGACGTCCGACGCCAAACCAGAGCCAACCTTCCAGGGAGCACTCACAAGCCTCACGTTCTTTTTAAAATCTTCGTGACTCATCTTGTCCTTGAGGTTCATCTCATAGCGATCCTTCATGAACTCGTCAAGAGTTATCTCCGAGTGAACCTTTTGGACCACCACCCTTTCACCAAATTTTTTGTTGACACTTACCTCGAGGCCAACCTCTCCGAACTTTGTGTTCTTCGAGATCTTATCGAGCTCTGCGACTGACGGATTACGAATGAGCGCACCCCCTCTCACCCCTAATGTGGGTCCAACCTTTGTAACAACCTCCTTGACCACCTCCTGTGGGCTCGCATTGGCGTTCCTGCTCCGAACCACCAGTGACCACGTCTCCACCGGCTTTACCGGCTTTGGGGCCGGCAAAACAGGCGGAGCAACAGCCCTGGCCGTCAGAACCGGCCAACCTGCATCCACACCAGATGGAGCGCTTTCTCCCGTCTGAAGGATATCCAGACGTCCCCTCAGTCGCTCATTTTCTACTAGGAGACCCATTAGAATCTCCTCATAACGCCCGGCCGAATGGACGATATGTCTGGCTAAATCACCAGTCACACCTCCATCAAAAACGGCTTTTACCAACTCATTGGTAACCTTTTTCATTTTCATGAGCGCCGAACCACCCCCATTTGCAGCTGATGCCCCGAGAGTGGACCCGAGGACCCTCCTGACGAAGGCCCCACACCCCGGGAACACCCAGACGAAGGCCCCACTAACGAGGGACCTCCAGTCGAGAGAACCCTTGGCGCAGAACCCCCAGCCGAAGAACCCCCCGGCGCAGACACCTTCCCGTCTTCAGGCACCGTAACGGCAACGGACCCCACCGACAAGGACCCCCTGATGACGGCCCCCGGTTGAGAGACACCCTGACGAAGCTTCACCAGATGGTTGAGCCATAGTCAAGGGACCCCCAGGCGAAGGACCCCCAGTCGACGGACCCCCAAGGCAAGACCCATCCCCACTAACACACCCTCCCACGGAGGGAGGGCCCCTGTCAAAGTTCCCCCTGACAAAGGCCCCCCAGTCGAGGTCCCCTCTAACGAAGGCTTCTCCAGAGAGATACCAACAGTTGAGAGGCCCCTGTTGAAGAACCTCCAGTCGACGGACCCCCGGCAAGACCTCCCCCTCCGCGCAGGAGGTAGCTGCAGCTACCGAACGGACGGACGGACACCCCCCACAACCGCGGACGGACGCACGAACTCCGATTCGTCCCCTGAAACTTCGATGGCAGAAGCGTTCCCAGATTTTCCGAGAACCCTCTCGCCCACCTTCGTCCCACTCAGGGAAGCCGGTCCCGGCTTAGCCCCTTTTGATCTGGTGGCTGGCCCAGTTTTCTGGGTCTTACCCCCCTTACCAGACTCAACCGATGCCTGGTCACTATCCTCACTCGAGGTGTGACGCACCGGCGGCCTCTTCAGCCCCTTGAGGATACCTTTAGGCGGCATCCCCAACAACAATACCTACTCTACAAATAGCAAAAATGTGCAGCACTTACCCGGTATCCCGAATCGTCCAAAACAAACGCGGCAAAGGTATATGCCCAGGGATTTGCCTTGAGCGAGGTGGCAACGCTGGAGCTCCTGGCGGCGAACGCGATGTCCACAGCTGGTTGCTGTCTCCGATGCGTCACTTTAAGAAGCTCAACAGCTTAGTCCAGGCACAAACCGTTGCTTATTTAGTTGCGCTATCGACCACTGGCAATGGCGTCGGCGCAACAAAATGGCGTTCGTCCGGTTTCAGCGCACGCGGAGAATCTCACAAATTGAGATCGAACCCGTTTCGAATCGCTTAATATTAAAGCGATCAACCCACGGATTGGCACGCAACTCAATTTATATGAATCCTAATCGCACGCACTTTCGAAAAACACCGACTTATTATAAGTACCGCACAATTTACTAATTAAATTCACTAAGACAAAACTCATTAATAGAGCCAGTTGAAAAAACACGTCCGTTCAACTCGACTGCTACCGCAAAAGTGGTAAGGCCGCGCTAATTTGCTGGTTACGCTATAAATTTATCGCGAACGATGTTCGTTCGGGCTAAGTGTTTATACCGCGCGAAAAAACGAGGTTTCTTTCGTTCGTTCGGGCGGTCTAAACGCATAATTAAACATATAACTTGTTAAATAAATAAACTTAGTGGTTAAACGCAAAACTTATAATTCGACTATTTATTTCTAATCATAAATAAAAATACTTAAATATTTGTTCTAAGCAGAAAAATTTTTATTTTATTTTTTTTGCCTAGAAATCAGCATGAGAGAAATCAGCATCTGAGCCAAATACATAATTGGGCACTAGATATGTTGTACAAAATATATTGTACATCACTAATTGTCAAGTTGTAAATTTGTTATTTATATTCAATTAGATATGATTGGCAAAAATAAAGATAAGCTCTATCAAAATTAATAATTCTTGCTTTAACTCTTTTTTTCGGCATGTTTATATTTATTTTATGCTTCCCGATAACAATAACAAATAGCTGTTAATGTCAATCAATCTTGAAAATCTTCTAGCCTATTTTACTACGTCTCATAATTCTCGAGCGGCAACACTGGTGTAAGCATGTGTAAAAAGAATGAAACAAATATATGTTATATTTGTTGCCGTTATTGGTCGGAATGCAGGTGCCGTTATTTTCGCAAGAATAGACCGTGTGCTACTCGGAAACTTTTCACTCGGATGATGAAATTTTGACAGTCTGAAATAGGCTTGGGCATTTTAGTTCACAACAAAGATCGCTCTTTTTAGTTCAATCGTATGTAATGAACTAGTTCGTTCATTTAGTTCTTTTAGTTCGTTCGTTCTTTTTGTTCGTTGCATATTTTACTTCGTTTGTTCTCTTAGTTCGTTAGTTCTTTTAGTTCGTTCGTTCTTTTAGTTCGTTAGGTCATTGAATAATTACAAATAGAAGGTGACAGCTATGTGGCAGATATTTGCACTACACATAATTATCCAATTTTTTAACCCAAATTCATTGTCTTCGCTTAGATGTTGAAAATTTCCATCAGTATTTGTTTCACTTGTTTTGTTAAATGGAATAGTCCTTTTCTAATTAAACAGTTTCTTTCTAAGGATATTTTTTTCCATTATATCAGCAATTGCTTAATTGTTGCTCATTTTGTTTACTTTTTTATATGCATCGGTAGCGTGTAAAATTTTTTATTTTAAAAAATTATTTGAAAGATATATCTTCTTTAATATTAATACGCAAACATCGCAAATGTTGTCGTACACTTTTTCAATATTTATTTTAGAATAAGGACAATGAAACGTATATCATTCGAAAGGTACTGCACCATAGATGTGCCGAATTATGTTAGATTTTAAATTGATGACTTTTGACCCGAAATATTAACGTTGAAAGTTTATATTAATTTTAGTAAGGGATCTCAGAACTGGGAAGAGGTAGAATGAAGAATGAGGTATCGGATGAAAGGCCGGCTGCACAATATGATTGCATATTAGATTGGTGACCTTTGACCTCAAATATGAGCGGAAAAAGAGCATTAATTAAATAAAAGCTAAGCTGTAAGCGATGGAAAAACATGATATAAGAGAGAAATTTAGACATTCATAAGATGTGCAAAAAATACTTTGATATTTTTCACCATCGTTTACGGTTACCCTACAATAAGCACTTTTTCATGTAACAAGTGTCAATATATATTGTGATGGTAAAATTGCTTACAAATAGTAAATTTCCGAAAATTTCCGTTATTTTGACATCAAAATTATTGTGATATCTCGAAAACTTAACCTTAGTGCTACAAATGCTATAGCAAAAGAAAAAATAAGCAAAAAAAGCAAAAGCATCGAGGATAGGATTTGTTTAAGCATTAGGGCGATAAATAGACAAGGGATAAGGCCAAGGATTTAGACAAAGATTGGGAACAGGAATACGATTATAGATAAGATAACGAGTATGACAAAAATTTGAACACAGATTAAGTAGGGAATTGGACAAGGATTAGAACAAGAATTGGAAATATGACTTCGACAAGGACTAAGACAACGGTAAGGGCAAAGATAAAGACATACCTAAAACAATATTTGGGACAAGATTGGGAAAAGTATAAGGACAAAAAAGGAATAGAACAAAGATTTCAGCACATTGATTCACATTGTTTCAAAGAAAATATTTTAAGAATTTTGAATATTTATACGCGCCAAAATCAAAATAATTCTAAAGTAAAATCTGCAAAAAGAAAACTAAAAAAATTTGACAATTTAAATCATATATAAAGTTACTTACTTTATTTAAAAAAGTTTGCTAAAAATTTGAGTATGCATTTGGTAAAACTTTATTAATTTAAACAAATCGCTTATTTACCAATGGTGTGCTGACATTTTAATTATTGTTTTTTTATTCTGTAGAAACGTTGTTACTCTTTATAAGAGTAATTTACAGCAAAGTTATGTTTTGTTGGCATTTCAATAAGAAAAGTTTAAAATAAAATAATAAACTACAGTTATAAAAATATATTTTAAGATACATTTAAAGTTAAGTATGTTTTTTTTTAATTTGATGCCAATAACTATATATTAATGCTATGCCAATAACTATACTTTGCTGTCAATTCATTCTATATATTTGTCTTATTTATTACTACTTTTATATACATGCATAAATATTATAAATAAGCATGATAATATTAATTATTAATGCATTTTTAATAAACTGCAGCATTATTTGTAGCCTAAAAACTCAATTCTATTAAATTATTATTCTACACAATTTGACAATTTCCATAAAAACCAAATAACACAAACGAAAACACTTGTCAGCGAAGCAGAAGCAACTGACCTTGAACAAGGTGGGATTTTATTTCTGTTTGTTATGGAATTAATTTCTGTTTGTTTTGGGATTTTCTTAGCTATGTGCACAAACCAGGTGAAGAGCTTTGGTGATATCCAAAACGATTGCAGCGACATGTGGATAGCGTAGTGGCGAATGTTGGCGGTGTCCATTCTATATTATAATTATTCAATGGTTAGGTCTTTTAGTTCGATTGGTCTTTTAGTTCGTTTCGTTTCCTTGTTCATGTCCAGGTATATGAAATGAAACAAACTTGGTATGAATATGTGATAGCCATCAAATCCAACATTTATATTAGTGCAGACACAAAATGTCTCAAACCAAGTACTCAAACCATAGCTTGGTGAATTTAGTTATTTTTGCTCTCGTTCGTTTTGCTGCTACTCGCTGCAATATCAATTGAACTAAAATGAACTAAAAGAACTAAAAGAACGAGAAACACTGAACTAGTTCACATAGTTCATGAGTGGGAATCGTTCAATTGAACTAGTTCGTTCCTGAACTACCCAAGCCTAGTCTGAAAGAGAATATTTGGCTCTTGTGAGGTGAATATGACTGTCAAAAATTCATGTAGCCCCATGATACAATTACAAGGTAGGCTCATATTGAAGAGCAGAGTGCGCTAGTTGTCAAAATCAGCTGATAGTTTTTCTTTGTTGTTGTTGTTGCTTTTGTCGTTTGACGTTTGTAGATCCTACAGCTTTGTTGTTGCAAAATTGCTCAGTTGAACAGCCGTCATAAAAATGAGCTTACCTTGTAATTGTGTCATGATGTAGCCCCAGGGGCTAGTATAAATTTTGACAATCGGCAAGAGAATTTTTGACACAAGCAAATATAAAAAACACTTGTGAGTTCGCGCTTAAAATCAACCAATTGGAACTATTAACCAATAAAGTTAAGCTTATTTAATTTTTTTTATAAATAAAATAATAATAACCAGTTTGAAGATATAATGGAAAACTCATCAAAAAGGCAAAAGAATATCTACGTTACATGTGAGTATTATGATTTTGGCTTTTCTTTAATGTTTGTGTTAACATTTTTATATATTTACAGGGAGCAATTCGGAGCACTTCATGCTTATCGGAAAGCGAATTTCGATGGAGAAACATTTTAGTGGCAAAAATGCTAACAGCAACGAGGGTTGGAGGTAAAATTTATTTTATATGTTTTTCATGTTTTTAAAATTAGTTCTCCCTTGAAAATAATTGTAGCAGAGTCCTTGAGGGAAGTATTGAGGGATCCATCGAAGGACTCAGTGAATTGCAAATACCAGTGGAATTCACTTTTGAAAAAATATAAAGAACTGAAGTATCGGTCAGGTGAAGGTGTTGGTGATGAAGCAACAGCAGATGATGCAAAAGATTGGCCATTTTTCCAGCTGATTGAATCGTATACAGCATTAAAAGATAATTTCCATCCGCCTTTAATGGTGCATTAAGTTGTAAATTGTAAATTTCATTTACTTTCAGATCTCAAAAGCAAGAAAGTAAACACCATCAACAAAAACTTAAATCAAACTCAACAACAATGAACAGAAAATTATATTTGTTATTAAAAATTAAATTTTATATTGAATTAAATTTTAAATTGAATTAAATTGTTTTTTTAATAATGTACTGTATGAGATTTCAAAACCCACTTAGTATGTCGGTTTAATGGAAAAAATATATAAATGAATATAAATAAATGTGTTAATTAATAATAATAGATTAATTTGAATTTCAAAGTTTTGAGAATTCTTACCTCAAAAGTTTTTAATGATTTAAATTGACTTAAGCGATTATTGCTTGTAGCCACAGATATTAAGATAGGATCAATAGATAAAACGAAAAAGCATTTGCATTTTATTTTATTTTTTACAAAAAAATTTAAATATTGAATGTTTTATTGAAAGTTATCTTATTGTATATTTACGTTGTAAAAATAATTGACCCTTTTTGGGCCAGAGGGGAACTTTTATACTCCTGTACTAAAATGGTGTTTTCTATGAAACTATAATTTATAAAAATTATTTATTGATTTATAAGTAACATTTGGTATGTTTGCTATCATTTATGTATAAGATAATTTTTTAAGTTAAAAATCAAATTCTTTAAATATTTAATATGATTCGAGCGATTGATTTTGATTTGATTTTTATAATTTTTGGTTATATTAATAAAAAAATCATATTAAGAACTAGCCTTTTGCAACTAGCGCGCGTTGCTGCACCTGCAACTATATGGGAAAATAATAGGTGTATTCAAAACTTTTCCTTAAATCATAGTTTGACACCACTGTCATTTTCCACTGCCCGTTACAGTTTCCCAGTAGTAGGAGATCACCAAATAGTAACTCCATTTTGAGTTTGTATGTAAGTATTGCTACTTTTACTTTCAAAGCTATTCGATAATACAAATTTTAACAGTATGGGCGGAGCCACACCCTCTTATATAATGCTCATCCCAGTTTTTTAGTAGTTTCCATCTACTACCCTGTTTTAGTACAGTTGCCGACAGTAAGCATACAGACTAAATTACCAAAATGTAGCCCAATCGACGAAAACCGTAAGAAATATAGCATTTTTATTGATTTGTGGGCGGTAAAAGGGGGTGTGACAGAAATTTAAGCCATCTCGTACTTGGAAAAAATGTACTGCCAAAATTTCAGCTCTATCGGCTAAGTAATTTTGAAGTTTCCAGCTATCACAAAGACAGCGTTTTGCTTTTTGTATATAAAGGGTGTTTTTTTTAGGGGTTAGTTTTACGAATAGAGATAAAACTGGCATTTTGTGGTCAAATCTGGCAACTCTAATGTCATTTATGTTCAGTTTGGTTTGCCATTTCATCATGAACAGGTTGACAAAAGAACAACGCTTGCAAATCGTGCAAATTTATTTCGAAAATAATGGTTCAGTTCGCGAAGTTTACCGCAAGCTCCGTCCATTTTATGGCCGTCCATCAGAGCAATTAATTCGGTTAACCATGGGTCGTTTTCGCACTACGTTTACTCTATGTGATAATACGCATCCGCAGAGACGTCGAATAGTGCGCATCGAAGAAACAATTGCCGCTGTAGAGCAAAATGTTGAAGAGGACCCGAATGAATCGATTCGCCACCGTGCACAGCAATAGAGCCATGATAACCGACTATTTTGTTCCCGAATTGGATGGCATGAATGTGGATGAGTTGTGGTTCCAACAAGACGGCGCTACATGCCACACAGCGCACGTCACAATCGATTTATTGAAGGAAACATTCGATGAGCTCATAATTTCGCGGAATGGACCTGTCAATTGGCCACCGTGTGATTTGACACCATTGGATTATTTTCTTTGGGGATATGTGAAGTCGCTCGTCTACGCCAACAAACCAGAAACGTTAGGGGACTTGGAGGCCAACATTCGTGGCGTTATTGCCGACATACGGCCCCATATGCTCGAAAAAGTGGTTGAAAATTGGACCTGTAGAATTGGCTTTATTCGAGCCAGCCGCGGCGGCCACATGCCCGAAATCATATTTAAACATTAATGGCATAAAATTATCCTTCCAATAAAGCCAAATTGATGGACATTAAAACGATTTTCTTGTGTTTTATTTCAATTCGAAGTTCTATACCTCTAAAAAAAACACCCTTTATATTTTGGATAAACATTATTGGCTATAACTTTTGATTGGCAAGAGATACTAAGATAATTTTTTCTAAAAAATTAATTTTTTAGCTTTTTTACTTTTTCAAAAATATAAAAACACAATATTGGAAAAAAAATTTTGTTCGAAAAAATCAAGGCTAGGCCTTGCTTTTTGAATCACAAAAATGGTTTTTAATTTTTGCGTAAAATTGTAATAATTTTTACCTATAAATGTTATAACTTTTAAATAGAATTGAAAATTTGCGAATTTGAATTTAATTTATTTTTACAACAAAAACAAATATTGAGCCTTTTTGTGACAAAAACTCCAAAATTTCAGACCTTTTTTTGAAAAAAATATTTAAAATATATTTACTCAACTAACGGTATTTTTGCAATAAGGTTTTCATAGTACTTTGATGAAGCTTTAAGACAAAAAATAATTTAACAAAATGTATACAAAAGCAGCGGAGATATTTGACTCGAAAGTCGCAAAATTAAATTTCTGATCGTTTTTTTTCTCATTTTTGAACAACGATGTTGCATTAATAGCATCATTTTATAAATCCCTGCGCATCACTTCACGCTGCGTTGTTGAAATTCGCAATTTATAAAACGCAACGCTTCACGCCGTGATCTTCAGCGTTGAGTTACGCAATAGCGTAGTAAAAACAGTACAAAGTTAGCATTTTATAAAACGCGGCACTTGAAATTCGTTCACTTGAACTGTCACTTTCATCACTTGCTCTTGAGCTGCCGTTAGAACGAATAAGTTGGCATTGAAAGGGTAATAACTGTTTGTTTTACTCATATATTCTTAAATGTTTACATATATCGTTTGAATATAGGTTAAAGACAGCAACAACGAACCAACAGTTCGAAATGTTGCTAAAAGAAATAAAAAAACTACCGCAGGTAGCAAATGGTACGACAGTGTTTGGCGTTTATATTGCAATTTCAATTTAATGATGGCTGAAGAGAACAGCTGATATGGTTGCCAACAAGTCCAAATTTGGTGAATCTTAAATATTTCAAAGATTTGCAATAATGATGCTAGTTTTATTTCACAAGTGACAACCCTAAACTGTTGTTGGTTGACAGTTCACCGTGGTAACGTAACATAGCTAACGCAATAACGTAGTGATTAATAAAATGCAAATTTTAAATCAAAGTGATGCGCCGCGTTAGCGTTGCGTTTCATCACGGTGATTTATAAAATGATGCCATAAATTACTGCTTGGATTTTTTTGCCTTATTATGCTGCCTCTGCCTATGTCGGTTGTGACTCAGCTGCAGGTACTTCCGAACTCCTTTGTAGTACTCATGTTGCCCTTCTTTTTGGAAAATATCTGCAAAAAAGAATTTAATGAAATAAATATATTCATTGAATAGATAAAAATCGCACCAAACAGAGTTTTGCTTATTAAAGTCATATCCATCAATGACTTCTTGCCGGACTTTCCATCGATGTTGAACTGATATGAAAACTCATCAGAAAATAAATTTCGAAGGACGTCATCAGACTTCCCGAGGAACCCTTCAATTTATAGATGTGTCTTCTAAACAAAAAAATTTTAAATATATTAATTAGAAGTACGAATTGCTCCATTTTCTTACCATCGACATCTCATACTCAACGTTTTTGAGTTTTTCGTCTATATCTATTAGAGTGTCCCTTATTTTGCGATTTTTGGAAATGTCAAGGGGCTGAAAGGTTTTTTTATGCGTTTTTATATTCTAAGAACGAAACTAAAAATATTTTTTTTTTACGACAACGTTTACCCGTGCCAATCGGGCCCGAAAGTTTCGAAAAAATGCCCATATTAGACCATATTTGCACAAATTAAAAATAAAATCTTTTCTCTGCTTTTTATAAATGTTTTACATTTTTTGGAACACATACATAAGAAATATGATATCTACAGAGTTTTTTTATGGTGGGCGTGGTTACCGCCCCTGCTGCGTCGAAATTTCTCCCGCAGCCTTTTCCCACTTTTTCATGAAATTAGTGCAATTTAGGTATTAATATCAACAATAAATAAATACATTTTTATTATGCTAAAAGTATGATTACATTTCATTAAATTCACATTATGTACTTACAAAAATTAAAAATAAATTAAAAAACTAGTATTTTAACCTGCGGCGGGCGCGCAACAAGCTAATACCTACAAGCAGTCTTATTGCGGCTTTTCAACCGAAATCATAGTTTTTTTTTATAAATAAAAAATATCAAAAACCAAAAATGTATGCCCCTGGAGGGTTAAATTATAATAAGAAATACAAATTAATTAAAAAAGACAGACCCTTATTTGGAGCGTTTATGCTATTCATTATTATCGGAATCTGTCAAGTCTGTATTTTTGTAGTTCTACTATACATCAAAGTCTGGTTTGAAGCTACTAATGGCATAAAACCTCCAAATCAGGATCTGTCTTTTTTAAAAGATTTGGTTGCAAACAAGACAATTAACAAAAAATATTCATTGCTGCAAGTCAAAAATTTGGTCGGCATCTTTGGTACCTTGGCGAAGAACTTGTAGCACTCGCTTTTTTCGATGATGCAGTTTCTATTGAGAGAAAACGCAGTATGGTGACAGCATTGCAAGCTCAGAAGTTTCCATGTAATCATCCAATCGCAAACCCAAATTCTTTAAATGAATAGACAAAAAATATTTAGATTGTTTTGCATCTTGTCGAACAACAAATCTATTTCGTAGGTTTAGTTTGACATGCAATTTTTTAAAATATTATTCTGACGAATGGGAAAAAGATGAAGAATACCAGAGAGTAAAAAATTATTTTAAAGATCTTTGTATTGTAAATGATGTTGCGGAGCGTGGGATACAACTTGCTCAAGAATTTGTCGAGCTTACAAAATCAGAAGCGCAGCTTCAAAACCTACTTATTGTGGCCCAAAATACTCGAAAAATATACTCGAACTATCAAAAAAAAAAAAAAAATACATGCTCTTAAAAAAAACTTATAATTAATTTGTATTTCTTATTAAAATTTAACCCTTCAGGGGGCATATATTTTTGGTTTTTGATATTTTTTATTTATAAAAAAAACTATGATTTCGGTTGAAAAGCCGCAATAAGACTGCTTGTAGGTATTAGCTTGTTGCGCGCCCGCCGCAGGTTAAAATACTAGTTTTTTAATTTATTTTTAATTTTTGTAAGTACATAATGTGAATTTAATGAAATGTAATCATACTTTTAGCATAATAAAAATGTATTTATTTATTGTTGATATTAATACCTAAATTGCACTAATTTCATGAAAAAGTGGGAAAAGGCTGCGGGAGAAATTTCGACGCAGCAGGGGCGGTAACCACGCCCACCATAAAAAAACTTTGTAGATATCATATTTCTTATGTATGTGTTCCAAAAAATGTAAAACATTTATAAAAAGCAGAGAAAAGATTTTATTTTTAATTTGTGCAAATATGGTCTAATATGGGCATTTTTTCGAAACTTTCGGGCCCGATTGGCACGGGTAAACGTTGTCGTAAAAAAAAAATATTTTTAGTTTCGTTCTTAGAATATAAAAACGCATAAAAAAACCTTTCAGCCCCTTGACATTTCCAAAAATCGCAAAATAAGGGACACTCTAATATCTATATACGCATTGATAGTTAAAATCGGTAAAGTGGACACGATCTCAATGACAGTTTCATCATCCGTCTCTCCAGTTATGCGGCTCAATGACTGATGCACTCGCTTGATGAGGACTTTGCACTCCCTCACCATTTTGTTTTGCGCCAGTATCTCACTTCTTTGAACGGTCTGAAAATGTAAAATATTTTTCAACAAAACTGTTTCTATGTTTAAAAAATTCATAACTTACAATGTCAGTGTTATTTTTATCAAGAATCGTCATTCGGAAATCTAAATTTTTTTAAATATTCCATGATTTGCTGCTGATTGCTGCGAATCGACGTGAGCAGGCTTATTAAATCTGAAAAATTTCTGAATAAGTAACATAACAAAAGAAAGATTTCATATAATTACCTTTATTGTTCGAACTTGGTATTGAATCTTGCCGGTTCTCTTCATTGAAATTTCTTGAAGTTTGAAAGACTCTTCGCTTTCGTTTGGGGCTTATAATTTCTATAAAAAATAAAATAAATTCGTATCAAAGTACATAGTAGTAGATAAACTAAGTAAAAGTATTTTTTACCTTCAACTAATGTGCTTGGATCATCGAAATCTATGGAGTGCACTATAATTAAAATAATAAAAACACGTAAAACAGTAAATGAATAAATGGAATGAAATGCAAATTAAATCAAAAATGAGAAAGATTAAAAATTAATTTGAAATAAAATTAAAATAAAGTGACTTTGAAAATTAAGACAGCTACAAAATTTAAAATTTTAAAACAGTTCAAAAAAATTAATACAATTTTAATCAATAATTTTTATAAAATATATACATTTATATACAATTTTACAATGAATTTTATGAATAAAAATAAATAAAAATAAATAACTGGCCATTTCAGCCCTTGAAAGGACTTTGACCTAGCTTCTTATGATCAATTGTGTTGTGCGTGTTATTAAGTTTGTACACAATTGACCGAGAAATGGACCTACATGCTTAACGCCGACTCCGAACGGCGATGAACGGAATGTTCTTATTCTCCAGAAGCTTTACATGGCATTTTGATTACTCTCTGAGGTTTGCCTTTGTCTGCAGAGAGGTGGCGGCCGTACAGAAAAATTATTTTAATTCAAATAATTTTCTGTCGCTGGCTGGGGTTCGAACCTGGGTCTCCAAGGTTCTTTGACATAGCGGCCACGCACTTTAACCAACTACGCCACGGACGCCACACGCCATTTTATGAATATAAATTTAAATTTTATGAAACCGAAAGAAAAATCATTTTCTGTTTTTTTGACTACAAATACAAATCTTAACGGCTGAACGGATATAACTCAAATTCGGCTCACATATTACTTGAATTCTAACTTAGGTTATGACATACTAAGTTTTGACCACGCCTCTACCGCCCCTTTACAAGTAACGCAAATCTAACTACTAGCGTATTTTTTCAAGCAAAAATGCTCCACTTATTAATTTTAAGGAAATCCTGTTATTTTAAGGAAATACTGTGTTTTGACACCAAAAACATTCAGATATCTTTAAAATTGCACAAACTGCTGCTACAACGTCTTTTTGTAATAACATCTTTTAACATAACAGAATAACAAAAAAAAAAGATACAGTAGTTTCGACTATGTCGTAACACAAGACGTAGAATTAGTCAATTCGCTTTTGATGACATCTTTTTTAAAAACTATTTAGCAAAATATTTATTCCATACACCTGAGCATATGACATTTAAAAGAGTGCCGGAGAGGGTTAATATGTATGACCGACCCCCATTACTTTTGCAAAAGGAACATTTTTGCGTTTGACACCTATTCCCTCCGATCACTCCTTAGGGGGGCTTCCTTACAAATATTATGGTTTTTGTATATTTATTCCATACACCTGAGCATATGACCTTTAAGAGAGTGCCGGAAAGGGTTCATATGTAGGACTGACCCCCATTACTTTTGCAAAAGGAACATTTTTGCCTTGGACACCTATTCTCTCCGACCACTCCTTAGGGGGGCTCCCATACAAATTTTATGGTTTTTGTGCCGGAAAGGGTTAATATGTATCACTGACCCCCATTACTTTTGCAAAAGGAGCATTTTTTCCTTTGACACCTATTGCCTCCGACCACTCCTTAGGGGGCCCCCATACAAATTTTATGGGTTTTGTTTATTTATTCCATACACCTGAGCATATGACCTTTCAAAGAGTGCCGGAAAGGGTTAATATGTATGACTGACCCCCATTACTTTTGCAAAAGGAACATTTTTGCCTTTGACACCTATTCCCTCAGACCACTCCTTAGGGGGGCTCCCATACAAATTTTATTGTGTTTGTGCCGGAAAGGGTTAATATGTATCACTGACCCCCATTACTTTTGCAAAAGGAGCATTTTTTCCTTTGACACCTATTGCCTCCGACCACTCCTTAGGGGGCCCCCATACAAATTTTATGGGTTTTGTTTATTTATTCCATACACCTGAGCATCTGACCTTTCAAAGAGTGCCGGAAAGGGTTAATATGTATGACCGATCACATTACTTTTGCAAAAGGAACATTTTTGCCTTGGACACCTATTCTCTCCGACCACTCCTTAGGGGGGCTCCCATACAAATTTTATGGTTTTTGTGCCGGAAAGGGTTAATATGTATCACTGACCCCCATTACTTTTGCAAAAGGAGCATTTCTTCCTTTGACACCTATTGCCTCCGACCACTCCTTAGGGGGCCCCCATACAAATTTTATGGGTTTTGTTTATTTATTCCATACACCTGAGCATATGACCTTTCAAAGAGTGCCGGAAAGGGTTAATATGTATGACTGACCCCCATTATTTTTCCAAAAGGAACATTTTTGCCTTTGACACCTATTCCCTCCGACCACTCCTTAGGGGGGCTCCCATACAAATTTTATTGTGTTTGTGCCGGAAAGGGTTAAGATGTATCACCGACCCCCATTACTTTTGCAAAGGGAACATTTTTGCCTTCAACACCTATTTCCTCCGACCACTCCTGAGGGGGGCTCCCATACAAATTTTATGGTTTTTGTTTATTTATTCCATACACCTGAGCATATGACCTTTAAGAGAGTGCCGGAGAGGGTTAATATGTATGACTGACCCCCATTACTTTTGCAAAAGGAACATTTTTGCCTTTGACACCTATTCCCTCAGACCACTCCTTATTGGGGCTCCCATACAAATTTTATGGTTTTGTCGATAAAACCGGAAACTGTCGATAAATAGGTAGCAAGTTTAAGCAAACAAAAACATCAAATGTTGGCTTTATATTTCATGTAATTGTGTAAAATTTATATAAGTTAGACAGTTCTAACATGAATTTTTGTCGCATTGAGGATCAAACAGACCAACAAGTGCTAACATCAACATTGTACGATCAGTACTTTAGGCCCACCAAAGGCTCAAAAAGTAATGTAAATACCGACACCTGATCACTATCAACCACCCTACTTACCTCCGAGAATGACGTATTCTACGTCAAAAACAATCAGAAATTCGTATATTTTACTTGCGATGCAAATAACTCCGTTGTTTTTGAATATATTTCATTCAAATTTTTTCGTTCATAAACTCAATTCAAGCACTTAATAAATACAATTTGAATGAACCGTTATCTTAGCGGATATATTTTTAATATATCTTTCAAAAAAGGTGCAAAATATTGACTTTTTACTCAAAAAATGACACAAAAGTTGTTTTTGTTGTTAAAATAATAAAAACTCATAATTGCATTTTCGACTACCTTTTACATGACATAGCGTTTAATAGCAAAAATGCTTCCAATTTTACAAAAAAATGTATTAACTCTTTCTGTCATCAAAAAATATGACCCTACCCTAGTGATTTTTAAAGAAATTAATTTTTTTCAAAAGTTGTTTCTATCTTTTTATAGAATAGTTAAGCTCAAAGAATAATTTATGTGAAAAAATTATACCAATATCTCTTTTCGATGAAAAGTTATCGCAATAAATATATTTTCTCGGCTAAATGAAGGTGGCATGGTATAATAATACAAGGTAGCATTGACAACTGCTTATTTTCTCTTCTGCAAGAAAACATCTCCTGTCAAAAACAGCTGCCTGTGAAAATACATCTGCAGCTGCTGATGTTGTTGTTTTTTTTCACTTCAACGTTTTCAACATTGCTTGTGTTTTCAATGGCAGATTGTGAGCGCTCTCTTTTTGAGTTTATTTTTTGACAGGAGATGTTTTCCCAAGCAACTGTCGATGCTACCTTGTATTATTATACCATGGACAGTGGTATCAAATAGAGAGCTGCATGAATGTGTTTGAAATGCGTATCAAAACATTCACTTGCTTTTCAAATTCTTACTCTCATCTTCTCTAAGGCAGTAAAACAAATTAATGAGAGCATTAATCATTTGCACCAAGAGCAAAATGAAAACAAAAGACAATGAATACATTTGTGTGCTGTCTACCTATCAGAGCGTGCACACCTATAGAAAGTATTTGAAAATTGAGTGCAATGCAGTGAGTTCACTGAATGAAATGAAATGCTTTGAATATAATTTATATATTTGAAACTGTAATGGTTTTATTCATAGAATTGATATTGCAGTTTTCAGTATTTATTAATTACGAAATAAATAAGTTAGTAATTAATAAAAACTTAATAAGTTAATAATTAAATCAATTATTAAAGGGAAATATTACTACATAACGGTTAAAAATAAAATAAATAAATAAATAACTGGCCATTTCAGCCCTTGAAAGGACTTTGACCTAGCTTCTTATGATCAATTGTGTTGTGCGTGTTATTAAGTTTGTACACAATTGACCGAGAAATGGACAATTGTGTCCATACTACATAACGGTTAACCCAACAAAAAAAAAATGCATAAGGACAATTGACTATTACAGTTTACAAATTTTAAGGCATGTTCCTTCTTGGCGCGCTCGGTATTCGAGTGAAAATTTAAAATGTTTTTACAAGAAAACGGTAAGAGATAATCGTAAAATTTTTTGGGGTGAATTAATACAAAAATATTGCAAACATTTTTATTTTTTTCTATAGTTTTTTGCACAAAATCCAGAAAAAACTGCGTTTTTTACGATTCTTTTTTTTCAAATCTTCAGATTTTTTTTTTCTTTTTGCCCTTAAAAAGTTCACACGATAACCATAAATCATATTATTTAATTTTTTTTGGTAAGGTGCTAAGAAACTTAAAACCACCATCAGTTCTTTCTGATATCTTCACGTCAACTTCAAATTAAAGTTTAATACATAAATATTTCTATAATTAAATTTGCCGTCATAACGCAACTTGGCTGTCTCCTGATCAAAAAACGCGTAACCAAATTGATCACGTTTTGATTGACGGAAGGCACTCTTCCAGTGTTTTAAATGTACGCACGATCCGTGGTGCCATTATAGACTCTGATCATTATCTTGTCGCAGCCAAGATCTGTACACGCCTGTGCGCAACCAAGAATGTGCGCAACCCAGCACAGAGAAAGCAAGACGTCGAAAAGCTGCAATCAAAACAAACAGCCGAAGACTTCGCTACTCGACTCTCACTCCTGCTTCAAGAAAGCACTCCTCCGATCGACGATATATGCGCGCAGTGGAATCATATTTCCCACTCTATGCGTACGGCTGCCGAAGAGGTGAAAATTTTAGCGGATAAAAGCAATTATTAAAGAATTAATGACCTTACATTTCATTATCAGTTCCATGAAGAAATTAACAAATTAAGTGATGATATTGTTATGATAGACATACTATCAAAATGCCAGAATTTCATTATAGTTTTAATCAAGGAAATGTTAAAACGATTACCTAGTTAGTTAGAAATGTTTGAAAATGCTTTTATTTTATGTCCTTGTAGATGTTTCAACTATATAAGACCTTCTTTCCGTGAACTTCCTCTTTATTATCTATCTCTTGAAGAGCGACGTCCATTTCCATGGAGCAATGTTTTCAAAAACAAAGTGACATCTGAAAGTGAAGAATTTTGGTAATCGGCATACAAAATTAAGACAGCAGTAGGGGGAAAAATGGTTGGCATTATTTGGCATTTATCTTGCTTTCCTTGCCACATTCTAATGTATTTGTGGAACATATTTTCTCCTTCATGAATTTGACCAAAACTAAAATTCGTAACAGAATGAAATTAGATATGCTAACTTCAATCATTCGAGTAAAATGCTTCATGAAGGCTCAAAACTGTTGTTGCAAGTCGCTGCCAATATCCGATGATATGATTTCAAAAATAAATAAATCAATATATGAACTAAACAATACTTCATTTACGAAACGGAGGAAGAGTCTAATATGGCTGAAGCAACTACGTTTTTTGTAAAAAGATTTTATTTTTAAAGTTGCATTGAAAAATTCTAAGAAGTTATAGTCTCTTAAAAATGTTCTTTAACGATCAAAGTTCTATATTCGTATAAAATGAAGTAGCTTTTTTATTATTTTTTACAGATCTCAATATTATTTAAAAAAATATGAAAATAAGAACTTTTATATATCTAATACTATTAACAGATCTCGATATTATTTAAAAAAAATTTATATAATTTGTTTTGCTTTTTCTAATATAATAAATTTCTTAGAAAAAATTGCGAATTTTGGCGGTTTTTTTATTTTCATTGGGCGATTTTGGGCGATTTTTTTTAATCTCGCGCTTTTCTCAAAAAAGTTCTGGCAACACTGCCCAGAAGGAAGATTTAATGAAATTCACTCAAAAGCTCGAAATATAATCGAAAGGACAAACGGTGGGATCAAAAATACATTTCGATGCTTGTTAGGCGCACGGCAGCTGCATTATACGCCTGAAAAGGCGTAGAAAATAAATAACGTTTGCTGTGCTTTACACAATTTAAGAATACATTTTAATATTGAAAATGATCCAAGCGATATAACAGAAGAAACCAACGATTACGTAGGGTTGACTCTTGATGACGAGGAAGATGGTTGCGCTATAAGAAGAACTATAATGAATTCCATTTTTAATTTATAAAAAACGTTTGGAAGATTTCAGTTCTTTAATTTTAATTTTATTTCACAAAAGTTCAAAATTGAAAAAGTAATGCTAAATTTTTTTATTCATTAATTTTAAACATAAACATAAATGTAAAATTAATTAAGAAATTCATTTATTTGTTAAATTCAGTTGCAGTTTTAAATTAATATATCTTATTAAACATAAATAAATTTAATTGAAAAAAAAAAAATATTTCATTTCTGTGGTCTTTTGACAAAACAACCTAAGCCTATCTGAAATTCATAGACAAAACAACTTAAGTATCTATGAATTTCATATCAACTTTGAGGGTTATGTCTATGATTTTCAGATAGACTTAGGTCAAAGATCATATAATATAAAGATGAGTTACGTAGAACATTAAAATGTAACAAATAATTTTCAGACCAACACGATAGCTTTTGTGAGTGCGATATGAAAAAGCTTTTAATTCTTGCTTGAGAGAAAAGTTTTCCGTTTCTCTGTACCCTTCCTCTCCGCATGATCTGCTCTACATGCATGCATGATACAATTATACAAGGTAGGAGTGACAACTTACTTTTTTCTCACCAGTACCTTGCACCGATTGTCAATTGCCTGTATATTTTGTTTTCTATTTTCTTTTCTTCTTTTTTCGTTCTCTAATTTATACTACTTTTGACAGTTAGCGCAAGACGAAAGAACTGTCACTCCTACCTTGTATAATTGTATCATGCATGCATGGTATAATAATACAAGGTAGCATTGACAGTTGCTTGGGAAAACATCTCCTGTCAAAAAATATACTCAAAGAGAGAGCGCTTACAATCCGCCATTGAAAACACAAGCAATGTTGAAAATGTTGAAGTGAAAAAAAACAACAACCACAGCAGCTGCTCAAAAATAATAGAAATCAGATTACGCCATCAGAGGCAGAAAAAGTTGCACCGTTCTGCGCAAGACGTTAGGTCTTTCGTGACGTAGAAAGGAAAAGAAACTTTCTCTGTTCTTCTCACTGATTTTCTGTTCGTGCAAGAAAAGACGAAATATAGTGCGAAATAGTTCTGTGCTATTTTTTTTTCAGCTACAGTTGTTTTTTTATGTTTTGTTCAGTGAAAAACAGCTGATTTTGACAATGGGTCGATCGTGACGTAGGCAGACATGCGCATGGCATAATCTTGTATTTATTATTTTTGGCAGCTGCTGATGTATTTGCACAAAAAGCTGTTTTTGACAGGTGATGTTTTCTTGCAGAAGAGAAAATAAGCAGTTGTCAATGCTACCTTGTATTATTATACCATGCTCTACATCAATTGCTTGCACTCTCTTCATTATGATTTTGATAGCGAACGGGTTTAGTTGGCTTATTTTATGCGTCGGAGAAAAACGAACAAAGTTTTTCTTGGTATTGAAATAGTCATTGAATTTTTTCAATTGCATTTCTATTGTTTCCCTTCTTTTCTTGCCACAGTATTTTGTTTGATATTATGTGAATGCATATTTAATTGATTTATGATTTTGATATTTATTTCGGATTGAATTGATATCTAAATATTTCACTTAATACGATTTGTATGATTTTGATGATCTACCCTGGATTTTATTTTTACATTCGATTGGATCATATGATTGGGTTTTTACTTAATTTGATTCCTTTCTTTTGAAAATAGAAGGAAAACGGAAAAAGGCTGGCAATAAATAAATTCTGTCAAATTGTAGGAAATCAAAAAGAGATTTTCCGAATTAAAGTTATATAAAGTCACCCTTTTTCAGATGTGGACACAGAAATGCCATTAATTATATATAATTAATTATATATCAATTATAAAATTAATAAATTATATAATATAATCTATATCTATACATAAAAAAGAGTTTTTGTATGTTAATAGCATGAAATTTTGTGTATAGAAGTTTTTTGGTACAGTGCGTGTTTTGAGGCTATCTATTGTGATCCGCCTTGAACACCAGAGAGCGCTGTAGTACAAATTTTTTACAAAACCGCCTAAAACTCAAAAACCTCTCATGCGATTCGAATGAAAATTGGAATATAGTGGTTTTCAAGTACGATGAGTGTTTTGCTCTATCTTCTTTAATCCACCTTGGACAGCAAAAGCGCTGTAGTACAAATTTTTGACCAAATTGCCTAAACCTACAATATATCAACAATAGGCATATTTTTTTTTGTTTTTTTAGGTTACATTCCATATGTTAATTAATTACAAAATATAAAATTTTTCTTAAATTTCGTAAAATTAAAAAAATTTCCGTTATTTTGATACCAAAAACAATTACATTTCTTCAATACTGCGAAAATTTTGATTACAATGAAATTTTAGAAGCGAGATCTTTCTCTTAGCAAAACCAGTGCACCAAGATTTGTTAAATAAAGATTTTTCGTTTAACTAACATAAAAACAAATTTCGTCAACATGAACATATCTTGAAAACTATGAAAAATTTTAGAGCAACGATATATTTAATACATCAGAAGCATAGTTGAATAAATAAGGTTGTCGCATGGGTGAGAGCGAGTTCCCATAAATGTCAAATCGAAGTTGACAGCTCATACAAAATATAATATAATATTGTAGAAATGAGAATTTTGCCAGTGTGGGGAAGCAGTCGATTTAATACGAAAATATGTATTACTCAAATCAATTTAATTTGAATTTATAATCATGTAGAAAGAAAGAAAAGTCAAGGTTTAAGAGTTAATGAGCAGATTTATTGGAATTCAAAATATATGTTATACAACTTACTCTAACTGGGGTTGCTCCAAATGTGAACGAGAAAAATTTGGTATACTTAAAGGAAGTTAAAGCATTGAGTCTTTTGACATTTCAAAGCGACAGGAAATGTACAATTGTAGCTTACGTTGATGAGCGTGAAACGCCATCTAGTTGTTATAATAAAATGATAAATAATGATCGTAATACCTGCGACACATTGATCCATTTAAACTCGTTTAAGTGTTTTTTCTCGTTTAAATATCTGCTAAACTATGTCTAAAATTCGTTTAGTCAAAACTAGTTCCCGAAACTAGTTTATCGCAGTTAAACGAGTTATAGCAGCTCATTTTGACATTCCTCTTTCTACACTTTCGTTGAGAACTATAGCGCTCTCACTCGAGCAAACGCTCTGAAATTTACGATTATAGTGTTGTTCGCTTATCCATATTTCTTGTTATTTTTATAAACTATTAAACAAAAATATTGAGTGTGTCATCCCCAATGGTTATATTTTAAACTACAAAAGATAATCTAGGTTTCCTGTGCCAATGTGTCGCAGGTATAAAGATGTAATGAGTAATTTCACTTAAACAAATATAGTATAACATAATATATAATATAATATAATATAATATAATATAATATAATATAATATAATATAATATAATATAATATAATATAATATAATATAATATAATATAATATAATTTAATATAATATAATATAATATAATATAATATTATATAATATAATATAATATAATATAATATAATATAATATAATATAATATAATATAATATAATATAATATAATATAATATAATATAATATAACATAATATAATATAATATAATATAATAATATAATATAATATAATATAATATAATATAATATAATATAATATAATATAATATAATATAATATAATATAATATAATATAATATAATATAATATAATATAATATAATATAATATAATATAATATAATATAATATAATATAATATAATATAATATAATATAATATAATATAATATAATATAATATAATATAATATAATATAATATAATATAATATAATATAATATAATATAATATAATATAATATAATATAATATAATATAATATAATATAATATAATATAATATAATATAATATAATATAATATAATATAATATAATATAATATAATATAAAATAATATAATATAATATAATATAATATAATATAATATAATATAATATAATATAATATAATATAATATAATATAATATAATATAATATAATATAATATAATATAATATAATATAATATAATATAATATAATATAATATAATATAATATAATATAATATAATATAATATAATATAATATAATATAATATAATATAATATAATATAATATAATATAATATAATATAATATAATATAATATAATATAATATAATATAATATAATATAATATAATATAATATAATATAATATAATATAATATAATATAATATAATATAATATAATATAATATAATATAATATAATATAATATAATATAATATAATATAATATAATATAATATAATATAATATAATATAATATAATATAATATAATATAATATAATATAATATAATATAATATAATATAATATAATATAATATAATATAATATAATATAATATAATAATATAATATAATATAATATAATATAATATAATATAATATAATATAATATAATATAATATAATATAATATAATATAATATAATATAATATAATATAATATAATATAATATAATATAATATAATATAATATAATATAATATAATATAATATAATATAATATAATATAATATAATATAATATAATATAATATAATATAATATAATATAATATAATATAATATAATATAATATAATATAATATAATATAATATAATATAATATAATATAATATAATATAATATAATATAAAATAATATAATATAATATAATATAATATAATATAATATAATATAATATAATATAATATAATATAATATAATATAATATAATATAATATAATATAATATAATATAATATAATATAATCTATACTATTATATAAAATGAAAGTGAACATTTTTTGTGTCCGCAAAACTCCAAAAGTACTGGTCGGATTTTTTTGAAATAAGTTTTAAAATATCACATTTGTGCTACAAAAGGTTCATTGGTTATTTTCTTTATGAAATTTCAATAATAAGTATCTTTAATTAAAGTGTTAAGTTTTTTAAAAAAATCATCCACAATGCCATGCATTGCTTGATCGTTAGCTTTTCATGCGTTTGTGCTGCGAGAGCCTCAATAAACTGCATGTTGCTCTCTGCTATACTCTTTTTGTTCTCAGCAAGCACAACACAACAAAACAAACAAACAAATACATATACATACATTCTTTGCTGCGCTTAAAGCTAATTGAACCGAAGTACATTCTAATATGTTAAAATTAGTTTTGATGTGGTGAATTAATCTAACACAGTTTTGTTAAAAGGGGATTCACTGGCCGCCTTCAGCATGTTGAGGATTTTTTTGATGAGAATGAGAATCAATCCGACTTGATGTATGTATGTACGTATGTATGTACGTTTGTTTATTTGTTTCGCTGCATGCAACTTTTCTACACATGTTTTGACGGTGGTTTTCCTGTAATTTATAAATAAACAAAGGAACAAACGACAAACGGCTTTTTACATAATAGAATTGACATTGTGTGATTCAATAAGTTTTTTTATAAATAAACAAGAGAACTGGGACTGGCATAGGAAAAGGGGTTATGGCTTCGACCACACAAGTCAAATTTTTGATATTGAATAGCTTTGGAACTAAACGTCGCATGGCAATAAAACTCAATATGGAGTTACTAATTGCCAAAGTCTTTCTACTGAAAAACTGGTATGTGCATTGGCAAAGGGGGTGTGGCCCGATTCTCTATACAGAATAGCTATGAAAGCTAAAATCATAAGACATTGAAACTCATAATGGAATTGTCACCTGGGAGAGATGTTCTGCATCTGGGAAACTGTAACGGGCAGTGGAACATGAACGTGGTGTCAGACTAAGGGACTAATAAAAGTTTTGAATTTACTTATTATTTCCAATATACTTGCCGGGTGCAGCAACGCGCGCCGGGTATCGCTAGTATAATATAATATAATATAATATAATATAATATAATATAATATAATATAATATAATATACATAATATAATATACATATGTAATATACATATTACCTCTTTGTAATGTGCGTAGGGTATTTAAATACAAACCATGCCTACATTTTTGTTTTTTTACGCAAGACAATTTAACTATAATTCGTTTGCAGACACATCGTTTGTTGAGATCTTTCGTAAACTAAACAATTTCATGTGCTCTCTATGCTTCTCAATATTATACTCACAATCAGTGTTGCCAGATTGAGGTAAATTTCCCTAATTGAGGTAATTTTCGACTCATTTTTTGGGCAGAGGTAAAAAAGGTCATTTTTGAGCAAAAGTGGTAAATTTTGCGAAAATAATAATTTTCTTAGCCTTGTTAAAGTTTTGAGTTAATGGCAGTACCGTTACCTCTCTGGACATACTCACAAGCAGTTTAATATTCTTGTGAATCATCCTGTGTAACAAAAAAAAAATTTGAATTATCCATCTCTAGTTTCTGAACAAAGATCTCTTTTACATTGGTCAAGAATTGAAAGCAATTTTTCGAGTTTGTTGGCTTATTGCGGCGAATTGGCTGAGAAGAATGGGGGGAAAAATTGACGGTACGTTTATGTTGTACCGTCAACTTTTTGGGTTCAAAAGAGAACGTAAAAAAAATTGCTTTCAACTGTTGATCAATGTAAAAGGGGTAAAAGAAACAAGTGAATTAAATTCAAAAATAGCCGGTAACCCCCGGTTTATACATGTCAAGAGTTGACGGTAAACTTGTTGGTGCGAGATAAATATATGTATATTAAAATTAAAACGGTTGTTAATCATTTAAAAATTTTTATTTGTTTTATTTTGGGAAAAGGTAAATTTTCTCCGAAAGTGGTAAATTTTTTTCCAAATAGTGGTAAATTTCAGTTCGTCTCTCTGGCAACACTGCTCACAATGTCGCTTGCTTGTTCTCCCGCTCTCAAAAGCTTTAAGTCGTTCGCTCACTGACTCTCACAAAGCTTTAAAGTGGATTTATGATAAATCCACATTCGATTTTGACTGTGTCGCTGATTTGTATAGCCGTGGCGCATCTTTATATTATACGATCTTTGCTTAGGTTGTTTTGTCAAAAGTCTACAGATTTTTCTAAAATTATTTTCAGATGCTGAAAATTTTACTGACAAACTCGCAGAGTTAAAAAAATACTGCTTGACTATTGTCAATATGCCAAAATAGAGTTAATATCACATTTTATAATTGAACATATGACTAGACTTGAAGCAGAACTAAATTTGGAAAACAGGATTATGGAATTTTAAACAACAATATTCCAGGCAACTACAATTTTGCAATTTCTAATTCCAATTTCTGTTTTTTTAATTCCATAACCTCCATTCTAAAAGTTCTGCTTCTTTTTTTTGTTGCATTTTTTTACATATATGATATTTTTTTTCTAACGTATTGGATATATCCCTTAAATGTTTATTATTTTTCTCCAATAGCGTCGGAATTTATTTTAATACTTTTGTTTGCGCACTAAGCATATCCTTCCGGTAATCATTTTCTTTGTTTGGTCTCTTTCTCTTTGCTGTTGGTTGTGGCTCGAGCGATGGCTGTTAGCAATCAGGAATTTCTATGGCTTCCTCTTCGCCTTACCGACGGTCAGGAGAGTCAACTATAGACTGAAATTCCTGCTCCACTTCATCAACGCCATATTTTGGTGCATTGGTCGGCGCGACCATGTCCAGGAACAGCAGGTTTTACACTTGCTCTTCCATAGCATTAAGGTGAGCCAAACGAAAAAGGCCGCCTCCGGTAGAGTTTATCTCTTTTTTGTTGTGTCTTTTTTTGGCATTTTAGCTTATAGTCATTCCAAACCTTAAGTAGACAAAATTTTGTTTGTTAGCATAACGATTAGATTTTCATGACTAGAATTCCTACTTTTTGCCACGCGGCAGTAGTTCTAATTGGTGGACCAAAACTATTTAACTTGTTTGCCAACGCTTGCCACTTCCCATCAGCAGTCCCCTTGTCACTAAACTTCATGCCCTTAGTGAGCGATGGGTTTTTGGTCATAAAATCCACCATTTCCTCGAACTGTTTTTGGGACGTTATCTTCACATTAAATTATTTTATTATTTTTTTTTTATTTTTTTTATTTTATTTTTTATTTTAAATGTGACAACATGTGTTCAATGTGACAACAAGAATATCACAAATAGCTCACAGGGCGCTGTTCACTGTGCCGTAACTCTTTGCAGTGACAACAAGAATACGAATTGAAGTCACAGTGACACGCGTCACCTCACATGAGAAAAAGTGCCAACAAGAATAAAGGCAAATGACTTAATAATTAATTATAAACAAGAAATAAGTTTGCACTTCGTTCTAATTTTCCATAAACCAGTGTTAAATTCTTGCAATTATACTCGAAATATCTTTTTGAATTAACTTACTTCATTCTCTGCCATTTTTACACTTCAATAAGTTATTTATTCAACTCAGCAGAAACACTATAGAAAGTATTCACTGCACTCACTGAACCCATGAAATTTAAGACACCTAAAGCCAGTGTTGCCAGAAAACTGTGATTCAAAATCGTAATTGTCAGATTTTAAATACGTCATTTCAATAAAAAAAACGTCAGTTAAATATTGAAGCTGAAAATAGCGCTCTATTTGTTTTATTTGGCTGCAAGCTGCATGCTAGTTGAATACATTAAAAAATATCACGCCGCTAACAAACACTTGCGATGACAATAAAGTCGATAACATTATCACTTATGAAGGCAGTGTTGCATGTATACTATACAAGAAGTGTTCCTTATCATATATCAATGTTCACACGTTTACATTCTACCTTTAAGACTTTTTGATATAATGAAAACTATTGTGTATATTAAATACGTCAAATATGCCTCAAAATACGTCAATCTTTATTAGAGCTTAAAATACGTCAAAATGACGTATTTAACGTCACAATGGCAACGCTGCCTAAAGCTGCACATGTTACGATTTATTCAAAAGCACAGAACATGAGAGAAAACAAATAGTGTGCAACACACTAAGAGAAGAATAGAGTGTTATACTGTTGCTCTCTTTAAACTTTTGATGTTTTATTACACGTAACTCTAGTCTGCATGAATGATTTGAATAAAATAAACTTCAGTACTGCACCCACTGAAGAGAGATTAACTGAATGAATTCATGCAGCTCTCTAGTGTCAAACTATGGGTCTAAGAAAAGTTTAAAATATACTTATTCAGCCCTATGTCAACGTCCGTGGCGTAGTTGGTTAAAGTGCGTGGGCTCTATGTCAACGAACCTGGAGACCCGGGTTCGAACCCCAGCAGCGACAGAAAATTATTTGAATTTAAAAAATGTTTCTATACTGCCGCCACCTCTCTGCAGACAATGGCAAATCTCATAGAGTATAAAAAAGGCCATGTAAAGCTTCTTGAGAACAAGAACATTCTGTTCATCGCAGTTCGAAGTCGGCGTTAAACATGTATGTCCGGTTCTCGGTCAATTGTGTACAAACTTAATAACACGCACAACACAATTGATCATAAGAAGCTAGGTCAAAGTCCTTTCAAGGGCTGAAATGGCCAGTTATTTATTTTATTTATTTTTTAAAGCTTCTTGAGAACAAGAACATTCCGTTCGGAGTCGGCGTTAAAGCTATGGGACCGGTTCTCGGTCAATTGTGTGCAAACTTAATAACATGCACAACACAATTGATCATAAGAAGCTAGGTCAAAGTCCTTTCAAGGGCTGAAATGGCCAGTTATTAATTTATTTTTATTCAGCCCTATTGTGGATAGAATTTCGCCCGGAATTAAAAAAGGGAATTTTCGTATTTTTAGGAATGTTCACTGAATTTTTGAAAAATTTGAACACAAATGTTTGCATTCATTGCCAATTTTTAAGATCACCAAAAAAAAAAAAAATCTTTAAAAGCATCCCCTGCTTAACCTTCCTATACTCGCGCATACGGTCTGTGAGACCGACGATTTACGTTTGACTTATTATTTTCATAACAAATGACGTTAAAAGACTGTTATTAGCCAATATTATGTAATTAACTAATAATGATATGTTATTAAAAACATGCTAAATTGGACCTAGGAATCTCGGTCTCACAGATCATACGCGGATATACGAATTACACTATTTGACGCGAGTATACGAAGGTTAAAAAATTAAAATTCCCTTGCGGGGGAAATTTAATTCATAATAGGGCTTATTATGTTCCGATATAGTTGCTGGGTGCAGCCACGCACGCCGGGAAAGAGCTAGTAAATTATAAAAAAATATGAAAAATCAAGCTAATAAAATTAATATGCAAATAAAATGATATAATAAAATAATTAATGAAATGAAATAAAAACAAAATATGAAATTTAAATATATAAAACATCAGAGCGAAAGAAAATAGGATGTGTAAAAAAAATATTAATTGGAAAAATCATGGAAAACGTGTGCAAAATAGGAATTAAGAGAAATTTTTCCAAAATTGGAATAGAAAAATATTTGTATATGACTTCATTCTTAGGTACTTTTATGACTAGGTTTCTCCATACCTGAAAAGCAGGCAATAGTTGATTGGCATTCATGCGGAAATCCAACGATTGTTCCAAGAATGGGAGAAAAACTCTTCTAGAACTTTTAAAAGGTTTAAATCCATAAATTCCGACGTCTATTAAAACCTCACTGCTATCTTAAAGAAAGGGAAAAGAATTTAACTGGAAATATTCCTGAATTCCTATGTATGAAAATTCCCCTTCTGACATTCTTTGTACCTTAACTTTTTTTCTATTGGTCCTAAAAAGACTTTTGGCTGACAGCGGCAAATCAGAACATCCTATTTTACTTAAAGTGTGAAGAAGATAAGAAACAACGTTGTGTGAAACATTGTTTCTGATTGCCCAGGACCTTATTTCTTCTAATTTATCGACCTCAGCTGATTTATCGAAAAACACATCCCCATCGTCGCTTATATCATCCCATGGTGTAATTAACAATGTGGTAGTGAATTTTCAACCTCTCTCACAAAAATGAACTCTCGATCTGTCAAAAACAGCTGTTTGCATATTTTAAGCAAAACATAGTTTGTGAAATTTCTGCTTATTGCGAAAGTATAATTTGATTGATTATAAACGTGCAAAAAACATGGATAAGAATAAAAAACTGCTGAGACGCTGTGCGTGACGGACTGCGCTGGCTCGCGTTGTAAATAAAGCAAAGCCATTAGCCAATACGAAATCAACAAATATTAAACTTAACCTCAAATTGATTAAACTACTTCTCCGGCAGCTCAAGATAAAAACCAAGATTCTTGAAGCATTATGAATCACCTCGTACGGATTGTGATACAGCTTTCGTAGATTTCCTGGAAGATTTTAATAGGATCAGCTTATTGTTGCTATTGGTATTGTGAAACTACATGGCCAGATCATCAATACTTGCAGCCAATTACAGTGTGTTTCCATATTCGGCTCTAGTTTTTCACAGTTTCAATGATTTTTATGAAAATCCAACAAAACTACATATATTTGCAGTTTATTATTTATTAGCTAGAACTACCACTAGCAAGCAAACAAAACAAATAACGATTTGACACTTACCAACAGATCCTCTCTTTATGTCACAATTTTTTGACAGATTCAGCAAAATTGAGTGTATGGTGAAAAATTCACTACCACCTTGTTAATTACATCATGTATCATCCCTATCGCTTACGCTATTATTGAAGTCTATGTCCATGTCGTCATCGGAACATTCTTCTACAATAGGGGTGGGCACAATTTTTTCACGTGCTTTTAAAATGCTACATTTTCATAGTTTCAAACAATTTTTGTATTTTCAATAGAAAAAATTAGAAAACGGACACTTTATATTTTCAAACAAATAAATAGGATTTTGTTCAGACCTTTAATGCATTCACCTCTCAAACTCCATTTTTTTTTCGATATAAATAAACTGTGCGATTCGTTGATGGATGTCAACGTAAAATTCGTTGCTATCTTCACGTTAATGTGATTTTGTGTAACGCTTGAAATGGATAAGTAAGTTGATATATAATTTATAATTTTAAATCAACAGGCTTAAATTCATTGTTTCTTTTTAGAGAAATGTTTTAGATATTGTACTATTTCTTTGCGGTGAATCTAAGAAAAACTACAGGAAGTTTAGAGTGGAGTGGCTGAAATATATGCATTTCTGTAAAATAAAAACTTTTTGCAAGCATGCAACAAGAGTACTGTCAATATTTTACCACATCTATTGACACGCTACGTGTTCTGCACATTTACTGTTCTGCACAAAATGTGGAATCCAGAAAAAGACAAATATTGATGGATTCATTTTTGGTGCGGAGATAGAGTAGATGGATAAAATGGTAAAAAGCGCAGAATTAACGATATGTTGTTCTTGATAGGTATGTTACCGGCTAGTTCCACTGCTTCATTACTGTTACTTCATTAGCGTATTGAAACACTCAATGAGACCTGGCTGGGCTTTTATTAACAAAATTCAATAACAATATTCAATAATAAGAAGTTGCGATAATGAAGCAGTGGCACTAGACGGTAACATTCATTATTTTAAAAACAAGAATTGTTCCATTATGCACAGAATTTCAAATGTCTCTTTTAATATTTAAAACAATATGTAATTGTTTTTTTTTTTATCTTGATTTAAATAAAAATATAAACAAATAAAATTTTCGATAAAAAACAAATTCTGCCAAATAGCTGCCTCTAATTATTACTGCTAGACTTTAATTTTTTTTTTGCTACATTGCAGCCAGATTTGATACTTTTTTTGCTACGGAGAAAATGTATTGAGTGGCAACACTGGCTGCGACTGCGTGTAAGCAGCGACCAAGCAGCGTGCGAAATCAATTGTAAGATGAATTTGGGGGTGAATCAGATTGCGGAATGGAAAATCCTCTCTGTAATCCTCTCACAATATGTAATCACAAGAGCGCGCTTGAGATTGCGTTAGTGCAGAAAAATATGTATTCATGGTGTAATTCATGATACAATTATAAGGTAGGCTCAGATTGGAGAGCAGGGATTGCTAGTTGTCAGCTGTTCAAAGTGAATTATTTCACTTTGACGTTTTGCGATTAATTTCAGATTGTCAGAAAACAAACTTGTTTTATTATAACGTGGGCAGAAAATTTGTGAACTAATAATTTTTGGTATTTGTTGGAATACATTTCAGTTTGTGAGCCGATGTTAATTGAAAAATATTTTAATCAATTTCAAATATATGTTTAGAGCTTCGTGTAACAAAAAGAATTCCAAGGAAGGCAAGAATTCCGTGGCACGTAAGCTGATCGAAAGTAAACGCATTTAAGAGAACGGAATGCAAAACTTCCAGATAGCGCTGTTCCGGACATTGAAGATGCAGCTGGAGCGCCATGTGCACCCGTAAATTTCAATATTTTTCATCCGTGCAAACGCGCCATCAGCGAAAAGCAGGTGTTGATCCACCAAAAAGGTGTCTGCTAAACGAAAAAAAACCCCGAATGCGAAAGGACGCTGGAGTATACTTAGTGGATGAAATAAAACTGCTCTCCAACAGGCCGCCTCCACGAGGCATAGCACATGCCATCATATACATAAGGCATCAAAAAATCTAGTGGAGACGAGGTGTATGCCATGGCATATCTTCATGGCGTTTGTAGTCTCGACTAGATTTTTCGATGCCTTGATGTATATGATGTCATGTGCTATGCCTCATGGAGGCGGCCTGTAAAGAGACGTTACGGGATACAAAAATTGGTTTCATTCTATAAGAACAATGCCAAGTTGGATTCAGCCAACCTATTTCCGCACCGCTGCAGCCAAAACGCGGTAATTATTTGAATAGCAGCATATGCCCGGCTGCATTTAAGAGGTTAACGTCAAAAGCGGCCAAGAACAAAATTATTGTCACCAAATCTAAAAATACTGAAGTCAAACGCGGCAAGATGCTTAAGAAAGCGAATTTAAAGAAACTCGAAATGCATTTTTAGAAGCGTTGAGAATGAATTAAATGGTTAGGTAGAGCATTCTTTAATTTTGTATTTGCTGCATAGTTCCTTAAACAAAGCTCAGCTCAAATGGTTTATACTGAACCCGACCTTTTAATAGGTATTTTGTGAACTTTAACTTTTCTAAATTTATTGTAGTTTATGTGTTTTAAAATTAAATTGCATTTATATTGTTGCTTTTATTTAAAATTGCCATTTAAGCAAATAGTATATACATTCTATTTATTTATGTATACATTTTATTATGTTCGATGTTTCAGTGAAGGATACATTCAAATAATAAAACAGGTTTTTACCATGAACGAAAACTACATTTCTTTCATTTAATTTGACTTTATAAAACTCGATGCATATTTTTTCTCTTTGTTTATCTCAATCTGGGCCCTAAAAAGGGCCAACTGTAAAAAAAGTTTAAGATATGAAAATATTCAAGCCAATATTTTTAATAACTTATTGTTGCCCATTATTCTTTGTCTTATTTTTTGAATTTTCAAACTTTTGTTAAGTGCTCTAATGCGAAAATACATTCTGCATTTAAAAAACAACATTAGTTTTTTTTAAATTGTTGCAATGCACAATTTTATTGCCATTGTGTTGATTGAAAATGACTTCCAATTGCTTTAATTTAATCAAAAAGCAATGAGATGGTTTTATCAAATCGCCTCTGGAAACTTGGTCGATCCAAGTCCAAGTTGAGTCATTGTGTTCTTAGTGTTGCAATTTAAGACGCCGAATTATGATGCCAGCTAAATGTTGTAAGCCACCTTCATGCTGAATATCGATATTTTCAAATTCAGTTTGAAATTCATGTGGTTCTATATCAACATATTCATTGTTTTTATGGGACATACTCAAGCTGAAGTCATCATCAAAATTTATGGGTCTTGAAATCTTGAGCCAACTAGTGTAGTCACCTTCCACATTACCGCTGTCCTGTAGCAATTCAGTGTTTCTCTCTGGATTAAAAAATACTTATGTTAATAAGTTAATATCTAGTTAAATATGAAAATATGTATTCAAATTTTGTTTTCGTACCTATTATTGTTTTGTTTTATATAATTGTTAATTTCATTATACTTAATCCAGTCACTTATTTTGTTACTACTATCATTACTTATATTAGAATTGTTGACATTTATATGTACTATCAGACAGTTACTATTCTTATTATTATTGTTGTTAATATACTTGTTTTTATTATTAATTATGACCTTGTCTTATTATTTTTTTTACTTAATCAATAAATTTAATCTTACCACTACTTGACTTAGTGTTATTATTTTTTCAAATGAAGTAATTAAAGTTATAAAGTTTTAAAAATTATTGTTATTTATATTTTTATATTTTTTGCCACTACTTAAGCACTACTTAAATTAGTGTCATTATTTTTACTAATGAAGTAATTGAAGCTATAGAGTTCTTTAAAAATGTTTGTTAAATATAATGATCCTTAATTATTACAAATTTACCACAGTGAACTCCCAACGACATAATTTTGAACAAAAATAGAAATTAAAAGAAAATATTTTAAACGGCATTGCGTGCGTCCTGTGTGTCTTTAAAAAAAGAGAAAAAAAAAAATGTTTGTTGAAATGTTGTATTATAAAGTTTTTGCTTGGTTTTTATTAAAAAAAACGTTTTTTTACGTTCTGTTCTAAAAACTTACCTAATAAGTATTTACGTAGCCTATACTTAAACTCTTTACTGCCTTTGCATCTGATGGCTCCAAAAAAATGCTCTAGCAAGTCCTGATTAAGCCTGTAGGTGACAATGTATTCCATGTTGTACTTTTCCATAACATAGGCACGTAGTAGTCGGATCGAAGCATTCGTTAACAGGATTCCTTTTTGGAATGGAGCTAAGGATGTTTTGCCGGGAATTACTGGTTTCGACATTATTTTGTCCATAGCGAATAATACTTCATCTTAAAGCATAATGCTTTTGCCATATGGCTGCTTGCTGGGAATATTGAACGATGTCGAAAGTTTTGCATTCAATATGTCGAACCAATCGTTTACTAGCTGAACAAAATCAGCAGTTTCGATTGGGTTATAAAACTCCTTGCCGTGTGAGTATAACCAGCGTATGGCATTTGCTGTAGTATTCGAGAAAAGTTGAGCCGCTAGTTTCACTTTTTGTCTGCCTGCAAATTACTTATGTTATAAATATACTTTATATTGCTTCTCAGATGGGCATGTAGGGTTTTGGAACCACGTTTTTGCTAATAAAATTTGTAAAAACAATTGAATTAATAAGTTTTTATCAATAAAAGGTCTTAAAAATAATTAATTTCTTTTTTGTTTCTTTCTTATTGAAATACCAAGCTCTTTCCATAGGTTTTGATTGCTAGGGCCCATATCCGACACCATCGCACAGTGGGGTATTTTATGCCAAAAGTGGCGATTAATTTACAGGGGCCACTCACTTATCGAGACAAAAATTGTACTTTGGGGGTTTTTGGGGTCGCCGATCACGAATCTTAAGTCAAAAATCTGAAATTCAAAATGGCGGCTTCGAAATGGCGGCCATGAACAAGCTAACTTTTACAAAAAACGTTTAAAGGAGGTAAAAATTTGTATACTGGGGTTTGTGGGGTCGCTGATCATGAATCCGAAGTCAAAAATTTAAAATTCTAAATGGCGGCTGCAAAATGTAATCATTAGCTATGTACCTTTACCGAATTACATAGTATATAGAACATAATTTTCGTTATTACTACAAATTGCACAAAACAAGCTTTGAACGACATTTTATACAAAAACAAAGGATTGCAATAACAATAGTTAATAAACATAAACAATGATGTTGATTTCACATGTACCCTGCAAACTGCAGGGCAAACAATTTATGTCTTACTAATATCAAAATCAGAAAATAAGTGTTAAAATCGAACAAATATAAAATTAATTTAATAGTTTAACACATTCATCTGCTTCTTTTAATATATAAAAAGCCGGTATTTGAAAGAAACATCAACTATCTACCTTAATTGTGGAAAGGTGCACTGCATATGCCGCTTCCCATAATGTAGGGTAAAAAATAGCGGATAACGAAAAACAAAGTGAAGAAGAGTACTGGTAAACAACAAAAAAAAAACAACAAAAAACAGCAAAATCTGTTTAGTATTTACATTTATTTTGTACTTTATTTCGTTTGTTTTAATTTTTCGAAATAAAATCGTAAATTCGTGACATGTAAGTTAAAGTAAAAAAATCGAAATACCGCGAAAGTGCGCAGCATTGACGCAACTTTTTTTTTATAGAATATAGCTTGAATGTTCATAGCTTACGGTAATCAAAACAGTTTTCCTTAATTCCACTCAACACAGAACTATATCTCTATTAACATATTGAAAAATCCAACTTTTTAAGGTTAAATTAAAATGAATAAATTAATATATATATAAACACTATATCATAAAAAAAATTTAATTTTGTGTTGCTTAAATATCTCAACAAGAAGGTTCCATCGTAATTTTTTGTAATTTTTAAAAAATAATACACAAAAAAAACTTTAAAAATTTCGAATAAACACGTTTGTCACTGTGCACACTCAAAGAGAAAAAAATTATGACTTTCAAACTGCATTGCGGGTAAACGGTAAAATATTTTTCAACTATTCTTTCACCTAGTGATGCAGAATTGTATCTTCTTTCATCGGGTACCTAACATCACTATGTACCTTGAACTTTTTTTTCAATTAATTGTCACTTTTGGCATAAAATACCCCATTGTGTTGATGCATCGCAACAACGGAGAAGCTGGCATCCTTGAGTGCATCTAAAATTTGCATGGCGCCCTCACGGTATCAGACGATGGGTCGTGCTCGTATACTGAAGAAATTTTCATTTCGTCGAATGAAAGCACGCACATTTTTTCCTCAAATGTTAAGTCGGTCCCATGTTTCATTGACGTTATGGAAAACTTCAGTATGCCTTCGTCGAAGTTTACTTTTTGAGCCCATCTTTTAAGGGTCGCTATGCTGTGAAATGGAAATCCTTTTCTGTAAAGATGGTTGTACGCCCGCGCACCAGCAGCATGCTGACAGATGGCATTGGAAATATCCTCCCATGACCAATGAGATTGGCTCTGAGGACATTTCAACATTCTTATTTGGCCTTCGGTGAATATTGCCTCAATGCTGGAGTTAAGACAATTTGTCTCTTCAAGCTGCCGCTTAAGGGTCGCAACTTCCTCTTCTAACTCCGCAACTCTTTTCTTGAGATGTATATTCTCAAGAATGTTACGACATTGGATGAAACTTAAAAATTTAATCCAAAAATTACTTAATGTAATAACAATCAATCAAAAGAAATTAGTATTGTTATTGTAGCGAACCTTTCTAATATATTTTTAAATTCATTTGAAGTACATACTTAGTATCAGTGGAAGCGTCAGCTTCAGTTACTGCCGGTACTGCGTGCATTCAATTATTAACAATTTCAGCCACTTCGGCATCGAAAGCCTCCTCTGAGCATACTATGTCCATCTCTGAGAGCACCGAGTCCATCGCCTGCATGTCAACAATCGTTTGCTCTGCAGTTGCTTCTCCACTTGACACTTCGACTTGAGGTGATGCGTCCAACGGCTGCACTCCATTGCTGCGCTCTGAAGATTCAATACTTTATGAACTCCAGAAGTAGCGATAAAGTCACTTTGTCGAAGTGTTTTTCACATATTTTTGCCGAACGCTGAGGTCAACGCCGCAATGCTCGCTCCATCTTTTCCTCTTATGCTCGTTGATTGGAGCTTTATAAAAGGAAATATTTTCCTTTTTCCAACTCTTCTTACATATAGAACACGTTTTTGGCATTTTATCACAATTTATTTTCACAAAAATTAATTGAAGTTACATTGTTTATATTTCGCAAAACAAATAATATTTTCAAATTTTTTGACGTTTCTATGAACTTTGTCATTTTGACAACTGTAGCTCCCTTTTTGTTGTTGTTTTTTTCTGACGCGTGAGAGAGCTGAAAAATTTTAGCCTACCTTATAATTGTATCATGGGTGTAATTAACAAGGTGATCGTGACGTTTCCCTACGGTTGTCAAAAAATGTTGAGAAAGTAAGAAAAAAAGAGACAAGCTGCGGAAAAATGTCAAATAATTGTTTTTTTTTTCAAGTAAAGTTTGATATATTTTTGTTTGAAACAAGTTTAACTATGCAATGGATTCGCATTATTTCGATGATATTGAGGAACCTGTATGAGCAAAAGGTCAGCATTATAGTAAGTATAATTGAACATTCGTCAGAGTATGTTTTAGCTTGGTTTTTTTTCACATATGCATCATCAGCAGCCTTGCAAACAATGAATTCCGTGCTGGACAATGTTGCAGACTTCAGAGATTTCAAGAAGCTGCTGTGAACCAAGATCAATACGCTGGTCATGTTCGTTGACAACAACAAGATGTGCACTCTGCAATCAAAGTGTTCCGGAATGCAGCTGCGTCAATTAAAGCTATCGGTGCTATGGTACTGCTCGATTGCTACAGTGGTTTGTTTTTGGGCTATTGAAGTACATGAAACCTGACTACTCAAAGGCGGTAACAGCTAAAAGGCAAAGGTTATCTGTTGGCTGCAATGAATGTGGAGAGGACTGAGAATGCGCCGGCACGCAAGGCTTATAGGCATAATGGAAGATGAACGAAAACTGTAAATTTTAAATTCTTTTTTGTGGAATATATGTATTAACTCCTTCTAAGCTCAAATCTGGAACAATTTTTTGCCGCTCTCAAGGGGTTTAGAAGTTATAGGGCTTGAAAGTTGGAAAAATGGACCTCAAAAACTTGTGATTTTTTTTAATTTTCCAACAAATCCCAGCATTATGGGTGTGCATAATATGTAAAAAGCTATATCTTCGAAAGTAATGCATGGATTTTAATGATTGATACCTTGTTGAATAGGTAACAGCATAACCTTTCTTTTAATACCCATAATGCTAGGTTTTGTAAGAAAATTTAAAAAGAAAACACAAGTTTTTCAAGTCCATTTTCTCAACTTTCAAGCACTGTGACTTCTAAACCACTTGAGAGCGGCGCAAAATGTTTTCACCATTAGATTTTTTAGCTCCAATTACACATTTCCAAAAAGTGAAATAATCCATTTTCACTCATCTTCAATTGTTTCGGCTTACAATATCATTTGGTAAGCGATTTGTAAAATTACAATACAAATTGATTAAAAAAGTTAAAATTGGTCGATTAGTTTTTTTGCAGTAGTGTGACTCGTATTAAAAAAATTATGTTTCGAGAAAAACGCGTTTAAAGTAAAATTTACTCGTTGCAACTACTCTGGCGCACCGAGTTTTAAGCGCAAAAGAATCTATATTAAAAGCGATATCGATTTAAATGTTTTTTACATATTCCTAAATAGTTGCACAGCAAGAATCAATTTTAAATAAATCTATTTTTTTAGGTTTTGATGAAATAATTTCCATTTAAGAAAATAAAAAGAAAACAAGCATTCCTTTCCACACCACCTTAGACGTACAATGCAAGGTGCGTTTTTTACATGGTATCCCCGGTAGGCCTAATCCATGGCTTTCAAAGAGCAATAATAACAAAACTAAAAGAAAACAAAAGAATGAAACGAAATTTAGGAAATCATCTTTCTAAAAGAATACATTTTTACTTACTCGTAGATTCTTCTTCTATCTTTAACTTAAAGCAAGACCTTTAATAATTTTGTGTTACCCATAAGTCTCTGTTTGTCTTTTTGAACATTAAGCCTTTGGTTTAATCTCTTCACTTGAAAGTAAATGCGGCATTTAAAAAAGAAGAACTTTATTTCACTGGCTAGTGTTATGTGTGCACTTTGTTGAACTAAGTGAGTTTTGATATTGCGCATTTCAGAAACTTTGTCACCATTGACACAACAAAAACATGTTCTAATTTCTTGATGTATTCAAGAAATTCAACAGTAGGTTTCTTTAGGTGACCTTTTGAAACTTCATCGACCCAAGTCCATGTGGTGTTGTTGTGATCCTCAAACTCATTTAGGCTCAGTTTTCAGACTATATAGCCCGCTATATATTCGAGCCCATCTCCATGAAGCTCATCGAAATCTTGCGATATTATTTGAGGAGGAAATCGCTCACAGTCGCTACTTTGCTGATCAATCTCTTCAGGTATAATTGAATCGATTGCTTCAACTAAGTCTTGTGAAAAGTTTGAATAAGATTCAACAGAAGTATGTTCACTTGAATTGGCATCAGTAGTGTGTTTTGAGATTGAAATGCACCAAGCCAATTTGTGGTATTAACCTCGACGTTGCCACTATTGCTTACAACTTCTGAATTTCTTGCTGCGTAATAAATTATTATTTGATGTTAAATATGAAATAATTTTACTTAGTTCAATATAAAATAATGAAGTAATTATTTAAATTGAATATGAATTGCTTACTTACTTTAATATTGTAATAATTGCATTATGTATATGTACAATACTTAAAATTGTATTATTATCATAGTTCAATTTAGTGTTCATATTTTACAATTAATACTTACTTACTTACTTATCTGGCGCTTACAACCGTAAGTCGGTTTTGGCCTCGTATAAGAAATTGCGCCAGCAATTTCTGTTCTGCGCTTGCTGGCGCCAGTTGGAAACACCAAGCGTGGTCAGGTTATCCAACACCTGATCCTTCCAACGAATCGAATATTTTTTTCGCTGGAGCGTCGTTTTCTATTCGCTCAACATGACCAAGCCAGCGAAGCCGCTCGATTTTAATGCGCTTAACTATGTCGATGTCAGCGTACAGGTCATACAGCTCGTGGTTCCATCGAATTCGGTACTCGCCATTGACGCAGATTGTACCGAAGATTTTACAAAGGATTTTTCTCTCGAAGGCTCCCAGAGTCTTTTCATCAGAACTGCTCAACGTCCAGGTTTGTGCTGCATATAATAGGACGGGCATGATTAGTGACTTATAGAGCGTGAGTTTTGTTCGTCGAGAGAGGGCTCTGCTTCTCAATTGCCTACTTAGCCCAAAGTACCACCTGTTGGCAAGAGTTATCCTTCGCTTTATCTCAATACTGACTTGCCAACAAACTTTGCTCCTAATTGCAAGCCCAGTTTTTTGGATTTGTTTTATGTTTCAGATAAAACATTTTCCTCGCAATTCGAACAACTTTCCTTAGCACGAATTTCAGATCATGATATGTTATTTGCTTCATATAACATTGATTTTACAAAAACCCCACTCGATTCACATTTGTTTTATCGTGATTTTAAAGCGATAGATACTCGTACCCTTTTCTGTGAAGCAAGTATTTTGGATTGGACTGGATGTTGGCATTTTTCGAACATTGACGAAAAACTAGAACATTTTAATACCCTTGTACGTTACTTACATGATAAATATGTTCCTTTGAGAAAATTAACTGTCAAAAACTCTAAAGTTCCCTGGTTTACACGTGAAGTTGAAGAAGCTATTAAAATTAAAAATTAAAACTATACCCAGTGGAAACGTGACCCTTCAACTCATAATTGGGACATATATTGGCTGTCGAGAAACTCTGCTACTTGTGTTTTAAGTCACTCGAAAAAGGTATATTTCTGCAGCAAACTTAATGTTAATCTGCCAGAAAAAGTTTTATGGAAAAATGTAAACACAATTGGTTTTAAAAAGAGAGCTTCTGAATGTAACTTAGATTGCAATGAATTGAATGAGTTCTTCCTTCAAGCGAATAAACGTGTTGACTCTTCCGACTACACTATTTGCCATCGGCTTGTTTATAATCACAACGATAAATTTGATTTTAAAACAGTCACTGAGGATGAAGTAATAAAGTCTATTCTGTCAATCAAATCCAACGCTATGGGAGGCGATGATATAAATCTGAGATTCGTTAAACTCATACTACCGTGGTTAGTTTCAAGCTTGACACATATTTTTAATTTTTCCATTACTTCTTCTATCTTTCCTCAGCAATGGAAGATGGCTAATGTGATTCCCATTGGAAAAAGAAACAATCCTTGCCGCACTGAAGACTTCAGGCCAATAAGTATCCTACCTGCTTTGTCAAAGGCCTTTGAAAAAATTGTTTCGGTTCAAATTGTCCAGCATTTGAATGCTCATAAACTGCTCAACGAGAATCAGTCTTGCTATAAGGCAGGCCATAGTTGTACAACTGCCATACTGAAGGTGATGGAAGACATACGGCCTGCATATGACAACAACGAGCTAACGATTTTAACACTGTTACACTTTTCCAAAGCCTTTGACTCGGTTAACCATAATATTCTCTTGCAAAAGCTTGAACATTATTTCGGATTTAGTACCCGTGCAACTAAACTAATGAGAATGTATTTAAGCGACCGATTACAAAAAGTCAACAATAATAACGTGCTTTCCGATCAAAACAGGACATTTTCTGGAGTTCCACAGGGGTCAATCCTGGGCCCAATCCTTTTCAGCATGTTCATAAATGACATCGTGTGCAGTTGCCAAAATTCTTCAATTCACTTGTATGCGGATGATGCACAAATATATCTATCTAGGCCGATTGGGTTGTCAGAAGACTTGATTTGTAGATTGAATGAAGATTTGAACTCAATACAACTATGGGCAGATAGCAATTTCTTGAATTTAAATGCATCCAAAACCCAGGCTCATGCTATTTCTCGACAGCGCTACCGTATTGATTAATCAAATATTTTTTCGCTGGAGCGTCGTTTTCCATTCGCTCAACATGACCTAGCCAGCGGAGCCGCTCGATTTTAATGCGCTTAACTATGTCGATGTCAGCGTACAGCTCATACAGCTCGTGGTTCCATCGAATTCGGTACTCGCCATTGACGCAGATTGGACCGAAGATTTTACGAAGGATCTTTCTCTCGAAGGCTCCCAGAGTCTTTTCATCAGAACTGCTCAACGTCCAGGTTTGTGCTGCATATAATAGGACGGGCATGATTAGTGACTTATAGAGCGTAAGTTTTGTTTACCAAAGTAACACCTGTTGGCAAGAGTTATCCTTCGTTTTATCTCAATACTGACATCGTTGAAAGAGTTTACGCTGGATCCCAGGTAGACGAAGTCCTTAACAACCTCGAAGGAGATGTTGTCAACAGTGATGTGGTTTCCAAGACGCTGGGACTGTTTATTTGTTGACACTAGGTATTTCGTCTTATCTGCATTCACTGCAAGACTCGACTCTTTCGCTAATCTGGAGAATGCTGCACTGACTTCTCGCGTATTATGGCCAATGAAATCGATATCATCAGCATACGCCAGCAGCATAATACTTTTGTAGAATATCGTGCCACTGCGTCTCAAATCAGCAGCTCGGATGATCTTCTCCATCATCAGGTTGAAAAAGTCGCACGATAAGGAATCACCTTGTCTGAAACCTCGTTCGGTATCGAATGGAGGAGTGAGATCCTTCCCGATCTTAACTGTGCTGCTGGTGTTGCTCAGTGTCATTCTGCAAAGACGGATGAGCTTTGCAGGAATACCAAACTCAGACATGGTGGAGTATAGATGATTCCTTATTGGACTGTCGAAGGCGGCTTTATTATCGACAAAAAGATGGTGTGTGTCGATTTGTTTTTCTAGGGGCTTCTCCAAGATTTGTCGTAGCGTAAATATCTGGTCTATGGTGGATTTACCAGGTCTGAAGCCACACTGATAAGGTCCAATCAGCTGGTTTACGATGGGCTTCAGTCTTTCACATAGTACGCTCGACAGGACCTTATATGCGAATATTAAGAAGGCTTATTATCCCACGGTAGTTGGCGCAAATTGTGGGATCGCCTTTCTTGTGAATTGGGCAGAGCACACTGAGGTTCCAATCGTTTGGAATGCATTCTTCCGACCATATTCTGCATAGAAACTCATGAATGCATTTAAATAGAGCTTCGCCTCTATTCTTGAAGAGCTCAGCAGGTAAGCCATCGGCTCTTGCGGCTTTGTTGTTTTTAAGCCGAGCTATAGCTTTCAAGACTTCACTATGGTCGGGCAGCGGAACTTCAACGCTGTCGTCCACGATTGGGGTTTGCGGGATATTATCTCTATTGGCGGGATTGTTGTCGTCGTCACCATTCAGAAGCCTAGAGAAGTCTTCCCTCCCCATCATCAGTGTACTCTGGATATCTTTCACTAGATTCCCATTTTCATCTTTGCAGGAAGAGGCCCCGGTCTTGAAACCATCGGCCAGGCGTCTTATTTTTTTCGAAAAATTTTCGGACCTCATTCCTATCACCATACATCTCAATTTTCTCGCACTCACGCATTTCAGCTTCCCGTTTCTTTCGCCTGAAAATGCGTCTCTCTTCCCTCCTCTTCTCTTTGTATCGCTCTTTAGCAGCACGCGTTACAACCGACTGCATGGTGGCTTTGTAGGCGGCGTCTTTTTCTGCAGTGGCGTTGCGACACTCCTTGTCGTGCCACTGATTTCGGCGAGGGCGGTGATAGCCTATCACCTCTTCGGCAGCCGTACGCATAGAGTGGGAAATATGATTCCACTGCGCGCATATATCGTCGATCGGAGGAGTGCTTTCTTGAAGCAGGAGTGAGAGTCGAGTAGCGAAGTCTTCGGCTGTTTGCTTTGATTGCAGCTTTTCGACGTCTAGCTTTCTCTGTGCTGGGTTGCGCACAGACGTGTACGGATCTTGGCTGCGACAAGATAATGATCCGAGTCTATATTGGCACCACGGATCGTGCGTACATCTAAAACACTAGAAGAGTGCCTTACGTCAATCAAAACGTGATCAATTTGGTTACGCGTTTTTTGATCAGGAGACAGCCAAGTTGCTTTATGAATATCGAGATGCTTGAATCTAGTGCTACTAACGACCATGTTTCGCGCTGCTACAAAGTCAATCAGCCTCATTCCGTTATCGGAGGTATTGTCGTGGAGACTGAACTTTCCAACTGTTGGACCAAAGATATTTTCATTTCCCACCTTTGCGTTGAAGTCACCAAGCACGATTTTTATTTCGTGGCGGGGGCTGAGCTCATAAGCCTCTTCAAGGCGCTCGTAGAAGCAGTGTTTGGTCTCATCGTCCTTCTCTTCTGTCGGAGCGTGCGCACAAATCAGGCTTATATTGAAGAATCTTGCCTTGACACGGATCATGGCAAGTCGTTCGTTCACATGTGTGAAGCGCAGGTCATGATTCCGTAGTCTCTTGTAAACCACGAATCCGCATCTAAACTCGTGCTTCTCGGCATGGCCGCTGTAGTAGATGTCACAGGATGCTTGCCGTGAGCAACCCTGTCTCTTCCATCGCATTTCTTGGATTGCAGTGATATCAGCTTTGTATCTTTCCAAGATATCTATCAGTTGGATAGAGGCACCATCCCAATTAAGGGTTCGAACGTTTCAAGTGCATATCCGTAAATCATTGTCAGTTTTTCGTTTGCGGTAGTCGTCATCAGATTTGGGGATAATTTTTTTTTTATTTCTTACATTTTTGATTGAAATTTGTTTTTACGTGGCGGGCTTCAAACCCAACGCACAACTATTTAAAGGCAGGGAGACCGCCGCTCAGATTAGCCGTCAAACTAACGGTTGCCAGTTTGCCATTTCTAGAGGACACCACGTAGAGGTTTGAGTTGACTTGAGACGAGTTCGACATGGATAATGCTGGCCTCACCAGGTTGAGGCAGTCAGACACGTTGCCATGTGAAGATCGCCCCCTTGACCCTCACGCGTTGCCTTGTGAGGATCGTCCTCCCTATAATTAATACTTAAATTAAGAATTAATACAAAATTGTAGTTTTACAATTTGTTGATATTGGTACTTTAAATAAATGCAAGGTATACATTTATTTTATAAATCTTTTTATAATTGACTCTTAGTAAATCAATGTTAGATATCAATTTTGTCTTCCAAAGTTTCTAAATAAATGCTTATGAAAGACTTATACATATTTTTTTAAGAAATTTTCTTATGCGGCCCATACACACTGCAACCAAAGCAAAGCTGGAAGTGTAACTTGGAAGTTTTTGACGTTTATCATGATGAAGTCGCAGCGTGTGTGTCGAAGTTACGCAACTGTTTGACGGTTGCAACTCAGGTTGCAGTAAAATTAAAATCATTTAATATTTAGGGGCGGAGCTAAAGTTGCAACTGTTTGGTTTTATTGTTTATTGTTTATCGCTACACATATTTGTCATCACCTGCACAAATTCATTTGATTTTTTCCTAATTCCTAAATAATTTTTAAATTTAAAATAGTAACTTTACTTTTGTTTATGTAGACTATTTTTGCAATTGAGAATTGAAACAACTGATAGCTAGTTACTAGAAAAGTTACAGCGTGTGTGGCAAAGTTGGTTGCTGCAACCATCGCAGTGTGTGTGGTAAAATTTTAGAAAGTTCTGCTTTTTGGTTACACTTCCAGCTTTGTTTTGGTTGCATTGTGTATGGGCCGCATTAGGTTGTCTCTATCTTATTAATTGGGAATATCTTTAACGTAATTCAAATATTCAGTGCAAAATTTTCTTAAAATTAGTATTGATAAAAATAATTAAATTAGGTTTTAGTTTAGAAAATTGGTTATAGCTAGTTAATACTAGAGATTAATTACTAAGTTGGATTATAAAATATTTTATGATATATTTTAGTTATTTTTTTCAAAACAGTAATAGAAATAAAAATAGTTTTTTCATAATATATATGATTGTTATAAATTATTTAACTTATATTTGACACCATTGTCACTAAGGATTATTTTCAATCTTAAAACTTATTTCAAAAGAATTAATTTAAATCTTTTTAAGCTTTCATTAAAACTAACATTTTCATTGAAAGTTTGCGTACAAATTTTGTCATTAAAACTAACTATTAAAACTAACACTTTCATTAAAAGTTCTAGATGTAATTATAAAATAATCCAATGTGTATGGCGTAGTTCAGAAAAAAAAATATAACTGAAGGAAAAAAGTCATGAATAAATAATTATAAATATTTGAGAGCTAAAAACTTACCTAAAATGTATTTTTGCTACCTATATTTAAACTCCAGTGGTGTTGGGTGGTCATTAAAACCAGAGTTTTAAATCCCATAGCTCAATTAGCTCTTTTAGCTCACTTACAACAACTTCAATAATTCAGTGTTTGTTGTAATTCGAAGAAATGACTGTCGGCGCATCACGCTGCGACAGCAAGAAAAAAGTGTGCATAGCATTGTTGTTGTTTGCTCGCGTCGGAGGATATCAAGGTTATTGATGCTGTGTATATTTTGTTGGTATTTTCTAAAAGCGCACACTTGTGATGGCTAGTGTTTTTGTTGTGACATTTTCAATTATACTTGTTTTTTATTTTTCAAGGACTATATTAGCTCTGTGTACACATGTTGTTTTTGTTTTTAATTTTTTCGTCGCCATCGAAGATCTAATTTTTTTTTTTAATTTTTGATCCAGCTCACTGCCACGACACCACTGATTAAAACCACCTTTGCTTCGCAAAGTACTAAAAAAATGTTCCAATATGTATTAGTTAAGGCGGCTGACCAGCACATATTCCAAGTCATATTTAACTTTTACATATTGGTACAACATGCGTAGGGCATTATTTGACACCAAAATACCCCTCTGAAATGGAGCAATGCATTTTCTTCCAGGACACAATGGTTGTGACATTACTTTGACCATCCTTTCTAAAACACAATCTTGGTAAGGAAGATCTTTACCATAAGGCTTTTTTCCAGGATAGTTCAATGTTTTCATCTTCGAGTTGTGGATATCGAACCAGTCGTTAACCAACTCAACGAAATTAGCTGTTTCTAATGGCTTATATATTTCCTTACCAAGACTTTAGCATCGTCGTATACCAGCAGCAAAGGTATGTGAAATAAGCTGTGCAGCGAGTTTTACTTCTTGTCTACAGGTGCATTGAAATAATTTTAAATATTGAACAACTTATTTGAAGATATTTTATAAAGACCTTAGAATACCTGTGTTCTTCACTGTCAGGTGTTCATCGCTCAATTTATAAACAATAGACACATCAGATTTAGACGCATGATTTGTCAGCTCTTTGATTGTTTGCGGAGCTAATATTGTATTGTCTACTAGAAGTCCAGTGTCTAAGAAGTGGTTCCGAATTAGCTTCAGAAGATGTGGTACATCTGCAAACACAAAGATTTTTGAATCCTTATCGTAGGGATGTTCGAACCACGGCTTTTCTGCAAAACAAATGTGAAAATTACAAATTTATATATTTACATACTATCAGAGTAATCTTGACTTATACGATTTGATACTTGAAGATCTTTCTAAAGATGTTGGTTTGTTGGCCCCATATCAGATACCATTGCGACCATAGCGAAACCAGCTTCGTCCAATGATGCAATTATTTTGCACACTATGGCCTTCGTCATTTTGCAGTCAAAGTTGTACAAGACAGGCAACTTCCACGAAGCTTTCAAGCCTCTAACAATGGCCACTTGTGCATATTTTTTTGGGCTTCTTATGGAATCTGACGTTGGGTCCTACTCGTATGCCTTGACAAAACGTAAAGTTTGTCTTCATCCGGAAGGTTACTTTGCGACTTCAGGCATTCAATGGCACAACTGAGTATACGTTCGTCAATCCAAATTTTTTTCGACCATGTTGACAAGGTTACGAAATGTGGCCAGGGAAAACCTTTAGCATATAAATGCCGGTAAGCCCTATCAGAGGTTGCGTGTAAGCAAATGGCGCTGGAAATGTCATCCCAATCCCAGAATACTTTTTTCTCAGGATTTTCCAATTTTTTTACTTGTCCGTTTGTAAAAATGTTGGAAGAGAAAAACGTAGCATTTTTTTCGATTTGCTTACGCAGGCTGGCGTTTTCCTCATCGAGTAGCTGTACTTTCTCTTTCAAAAGCATAATTTCCACTTTCAAACTATTTTCCATGAAATGTTCACTTTAAAAAATTGGTATACAAAGTAAAAATTAAAACAACAATATTTATATCTAAATAATAAATGAACTTACAGTGTTTGGGTGATACAACTTATGTGGGTGGGATCAGTTTGCATAGGCAAAGGCTCGGAGTTCGTTTCCATGCTCGTAGGTTCAGGTATCGATACATGGATCTTTGGCAATGCACCTGGTTGCAACCGGACCTTTCCTGAAGAGCATCCTAGTTAATTAATAAAGTCAATGTCCGTAAAATGGTTCTGGCAGATTTAGTCACTGTTCTTTATATTAACTCTACAAGCAGCAATCCAACGTTGGCGCTTCAACTCACATAATGGAGGTTTAAAAAATTTAAATGTTTTACACTTATAGTTTCTGTTTTTGCACAACGCACAGCGTCTTAGTAATTTATTTTCCATTTTCACACAAAATTATTCAAGAAAATCACTTGCACTCAATAAAAAAGTTCAGATTGTTTTGCAACTTTTGTTTAGAATTAATCAACAGCTGTTTTTGACAAGTGTGGGTAAAATTTTTTTGAGAGGTTGAAAATTCACGATCACCTTGTTCATGGTGCAATAATAATATATTTAATAAATATTATTATTACATCATGACCTTGTTAATTACACCATGTATGTATTCATCTCACGTGCAGAACGATCAAAGCTTCAGTGTTCAAGCGAACGTCATGATACAATTATACAGGTAGCATTGACAAGTATAGATTTTCTCAGCAACAAGGCAACGACCATTTGTCAAAAACAGTTGTTCGTGCAACAAGAATTAAACGAATGTAAAAATAAATAAATTCCGCAAAATATGTGCGTTAAATACACAATTATAATAATGAAAGTTGTGAAAAAATTATGTGTGATATGTGTTTGACGTTTTCCAGCCGTGGTGTTTTAATAATAATTGGAAACTTCTTTAATTTCGTCCATATGCATCTGCAGCTGCTGAGGTTGCTACATTTGAACGTTTTCAACATTTTTTCTTATGTTTGCACTTAATAACACAAAGTTCACAAGTTATCTTCGTTGTAGTAATAATAATTCACTATTGATTAAATAAAATAGGCAATATTTTGTAAGAAAATGTTTGGTTATTTGCAAGCGCTGAAACATAAACAATGGCGAAAACATAAGAAATAATTGAACGCTCTCTTTCTAGACATTTTTTTTGACAGATGGTCGATGCCCAAGCAACTGTCAATACTACCTTATATTATTATACCATGAGCGAACGTCAGGCAAGCAAGATCTGCGCTGGCCTGTTCCTTGAATCGAAGACGAAAAATTGTACACTACAAAATTTCATGCATGCAAACTATAATTTTTTTATTGCAGTAGTTTTTTGTTTATAAATTTTTTTTCAAAATACGACTATTTATAATGGATATGGGCAGCACTTCATTTAAAGCTTCTGTGTTGTTTCTGTGTTTGTCTTTTTTCTTTGATTTGTTGTTGCGTTTTGTTTTGCTAAGCTTTTGCTCTCAATTCTTATTCTCAGTGCTCCCAGAGCGCTCTCTGCCCATACCTGTTTATAAATCGTCGACCCTGAAGTCAGATTAAATTTTTTTTATTTTTTGTTAAAATCATTCAAGATCTATAACAATTTCTTTGTTTCAAAAAATCAAATCTAACATTGTATGACATTTTTTGTTTTGTTTTTATTTTCATTTATCATTTTCCCATGAACCCATCGCCGTCCCATTATAAAATTTTGTGCACTTTAAGCCGAGATATACAAACCAAAATTTAAAATGGATTGTTTTCAGCTTTTTACATGTCCGTTTGCTTATCTGTATTTCACTTTATCCATCTGTCAGTGTGTTTAATTTTAATAATCCGTCCACTACACATTTATTTCATTTCGCAGTATAAATCAGAGCAAACAAAAAAATCTCTAATACCTATTAGATTTCTGCAAAAACCACTTTAGCGCAATTTTATTTTCAGTGTGCTTTATAGAAACCGTAAGAGTGAGAGCATGCTGTTGTGAAAAGTAAGTGTTGCATATCTAGCATATTGAGAGGATTGCTTATTAAAAGGAATTTTTTTTGTTAAATTACTACCAGTAGCTATAAAATCGCTTTGCAAAAACAACTTCTTGGCATATTTATAAGGGTTTCGCAAGAGCATGCAACCATTATAATTCTACATCTGCCTCCTTACATATTTTTAACTATAATTTTTTTAAAACTAAATCACCATAATAAATTTATACTTTTATTTTGCGAGTAACTTCTTAAAAGCAAGTGTTGGACACAAAATGTTATCGAGATACAGCCATGGACACATAAATAGCACAAATGTCAACTTATTTTTTAAACGTTTCGTTTGAATCTAATAATGCATTCAATAACTGCAGCTATAATTTTTTGAGACTCCAGTGTGACGTTGTTTAAAACTCCGCGAGAGATGTACCGTTACTTACTTTTATTTGCTCAGGCCATCTCTTTCTTTATAGGCATGTACGATCTGCTGTGGTCATATAAATAGCACACATGTTAGTTGGTGAATAAAAGTTAACAAGATCGGGTGTTTGTAAAAATTTTAGAGTTGAATTCAGTTAATTTCGCCGATTCTAAATAAAATGGGTCGTGGCAAACATCGCACTCCGGAAAAAGGGTCAATAATTCACGAACTAAGCCGAAAAGGCAAAAAACGATCTGAAATCGCGGATATTCTGAAAATTTTGCGAAAAATGGTCTATAATGCACTCAAGCTGGTTAAATCAAATGGTTCAAATAATTCCGAGAATAAGCCGCGCAATCATAGACCGCGTAAAACCACCGCTTTTACTGATAGACTCATAGTTCGCAAAAGTAAGACTGATCCTTTCAAGTCAGCAAAGCAAATTATTAGGGAAATAAATGAAGAAAATAACCTAAATGTTTCAAGAAAACTAGTATCAAGGAGACTACATGAAGCTAATCTTTATGGACGCATTAGCCGAAGAAAGCCGCTCTTAACAAAAAAAAAATTTAAAGGATCGTTTAGCATTTGCAAGGGCCCATGTCAATAAAGAAGACCAATTTTGTAAGAACGTGATCTGGACTGACGAAACTAAATTTAATAGGGTTGGACCAGATGGAAAGCTTTTGTTCGGCGCCCCAAACGCCAAGAGTTGAATCTTAAGTATACAAAAAAATCATTAAAGCATGGATAGGGAATTTAATGGCTTGGGGAGCTTTTTCCTGGCACGGCGATGGGCCAATTTTTCGTATACCAGGAATAATGGACAAAAATATGTATTAAGATATTCTTAATAACCAGATGGAACCATTTACATTTGAGAACATGCGTATTAGGTGGACTTTTATGCACGATAATGATCCAAAATACACGTCAAAGGTTGTGATTGATTGGCTAAAAAAGGAAAAATAAATATTTTGAATTGGCCGGCTCAAAGCCCAGACCTCAATCCCATAAAAAATTTATCGAATGATGTGAAGGTCAGCATAAGTAACCAAAATTTTCGAAATTTAGACGAGTTATGGAGTGGAATTGAGAAGGCTTGGTACTCTATTCCGAAGGATAAGGTCAGGAAGCTTGTGGAGAGTATGGGACGAAGATGTCGGGCTGTTTTGGACAATTCGGGATACAGTACCAAGTAATAGTAATTATATTCGTAAGCTCATTGTAAAATAAAAATAAATTACTATGTCTATTTCTCAGAATCCAAATTGTGCTATTTATATGTCCACCTCAGCTAAGGAGCAATTTCAGATTTTTCATTAATTTTCCAATTTTTAATTCGTAATTACAAAGTTACAACTGATTTTGAGTTTTTAATGTTTAAACTCAAATACCATGAAATAAATTCTTGTTTTCCTCAATGTATTTTGTTTAAATTCATGTGAAACACTCTACATGTATTTTTGTGCTATTTATGTGTCCACGGCTGTATAAACATGATTAAATTCAAAATATTAAATAGTAAAATTATAAAACGCCCTTTTTTATGTAAATGGCATGCAACATTGATTATGAACTGCTCTAAGTGCAATGAGCACAATTCTATATAATAATCTATATTACGCTCTTCTTACGCTCTATCTCATTATAGTTGTGCATGTCACTCGTTGTATTTTTCCACATTAGAAAGAAACTCTGCGTTTTCTTTAGATACGAGATTTTGAATTGTTCTTTCACTCATTTTTCACTTCACTTTCTTATTTATTATTTAATTTATATTTTATTTTCTATACTATTATATAAAAGAAGACTCACGTATGTTCGGCTGCGAAAAGCTTGAGAATTGCAGGCGCTATTTCAAAAATTCTTTTTCTCTAGGATAGCTATGGTGCCCAGTTCGGACATGGGATATATAAATTTAATAGCCATTGTTTAAATAATTAATTAAAATCCAAAGAGAATAACCATACAATTTCTTTATTCTTATTCTCAGAGAGAAAAAATTTTCTCATTAAAGCTCTGTGCATCTCAAAAAAAGGTTGTGCCCAAAGCTAATAAGGAAGAACATATGTATTTGTAATACTTCTGTATTCCAACTCTGAAATCGAAGAGAGACAGCCATAACAACATAAGATGTTGCTGTTTGTGTTAGTATATTTGAATATATGAAAATTACTACACAAAAAATAAAAAGTCAACCCGTCACAGGGGCGGTTGTTATGAAAACGTTTTCCCCAAACATATAAGAAAACAAATCATATTTGTTTTTCCTAAATCACAGGTACGCACCATTATAAAACAATTATAAGAACGCCTGAAATATGATTAAATTTTAACAAACAAAATTTTAATCAAAAAATTCAAACAACAAAAATTTCAAATAAAAATTATTGACAATGGAAGCACCGCTCCTGAGTTTTTTTTTTGAAATTTAATTTCCTCTATATATTTTCTCGCTCATATAACAATATATCGGCACTCTAATGTTGACGAATATATGCGGTAGAACAATATGTCAAAATCGCTGTGAGACAAAAGCTCTATTTTCAAACTCTTTTTGAGCAACATATATAAAAGTCAACAACCCAGCAGGAAAATGAGAATTGATTAAAAAAAAAAAATCGTAAATGGAATATATTCTTTTGCTTACATTTTAGAACGTATTCCAAAGAATATATAAATTAAAGCAAAACATATGAATTGGAATATATCAATCAAAAGTTTATATCAACCAATATATCAACGAATATATCAACCAAACAAATTTTGACATAAGTGAGAAAAGCAACAGTCTGTTTTGATTTGTTTCCTCATTTCCGAAAATGAATACTTTTTATTTAAAAGAATGCATTTAAAAAGTGAATAAAAGAATCGATTTCTGTAGCTATTCATATGGAAGCGAGAAAAGAATGTACTACTATTTGTAGGACGTCAGCGTCCCACCGGCAAAATGAAAATGGATTCTAGAAACAAAAATCGTAAATAGAATGAATTCTATTGCTAACATTTTAGAATATATTCCAAAGAATATATACATTTATAGCAAAACCTATGAATTGGAATCTATCAAGCAAAAGTTTACTGATTCGTTTTTATTCCAGCCATAATCGATTACGACCCATATAATTATTTCTAATATATAAAATGTTTTTAGATTCCTTGCTTGCTTTTTTGATAAGTGAAAAACGAACTGATTCTAAAACAAATTCTGGTATAAGTGAGAAAATCATCAGTCTGTTTTGATTTGTTTTCTTATTTCCCAAAGTTAATACATTTTATTTAAAATAATCATATATGTAATACTTCTATATTGGCAGTACACTGTACTGTGAATGTACCCGAAATTGTGGCGTCCGTGGCGTAGTTGGTTAAAAGTCCGTGGCCTCTATGTCAACGAACCTGGATACCCGGGTTCGAATCCCAGCAGCGACAAAAAATTATTTGAATTAAAATGATTTTTCTGTACGGCCGCCACCTCTCTGCAGACAATAGCAAACCTCAGAGAGTAATCAAAATGCCATGTAAAGCTAATTGAGAATAAGAACATTCCGTTCATCACCGTTCGGAGTCGGCGTTAAACATGTAGGTCCGGTTCTCGGTCAATTGTGTGCAAACTTAATAACACGCACAACACAATTGATCATAAGAAGCTAGGTTAAAGTCCTTTCAATGGCTAAAATGACCAGTTATTTATTTATTTTTGGTTTTTTTTTATGTACTCGAAATTTAATTTTATAACAAAAAAACTCAGGAGCGGTGCTTTCATTGTCAAAAATTTCATTTAAAATTTCTGTTGTTTCAATTTGTATGGTTTAAATTTTGTTGTCTTGAATTTTTCTTTTTCTATTTTTATCATATTTCACGCGTTGATCTTATAATTGTTTTATAATGGTGCGTACCTATGATTTATGCAAAACAAATATGTATGCTTTGTTTTGTTTTATGTTTGGGTAGACATTTTTCTTAACAACCGCGTTGACGTATAGTAGTAGTATATTCAAATATACTAATACAAACAATAAAATCTTATGTCGGCTATCTCTCTTTGATTTCGTAGTTGAAACTCATTAAAAATTTAGTTTGCTGCCAATATTGAAGTATTACATACATGGTTTAATAAATAAGATTGTCGCATGGGTGACAGCGAGTTCCAATAAATGTCGAATCGAAGTTGACAACTCATACAAAATCTGAATGCGTAAATTGATAACATGCAAAGCCGATGAAGTTGTTGTTGTAGCTTTTCATTGATTTTGACAATTATGTGTACTGAGAAGAGAGTACGATCAGCCACGAGACAACCTAATTTATTCAACCATGATTACATATGTATATGAAAAGAATCTATTTAAAAAGAGAAAAAAAACGATTCTCTAGCGATTCCACTTGAAGCGAGAAAAGAATGTACTATTCTTTGTAGGACATCAGCATGTTAAAAATAATCAATTCTAGAATCTATACTGGAGAAGAGAATTGATTCTTTTTTTATATAAAATTGCATCTTTTTCCCGATGGGGTGTTAAAAATAATCAATTCTAGAATCTATATTGGAGAAGGAATTGATTCTTTTTTCCCGGTGGGAAGGTCCACAAAAAAGAAAAAAAAAGACAGCAACATGTATTGAGTGCGGTACCAATGCTGCCACCTTTTTGAATGTAAAAATACTGCCACTTTTATAAAAGCATCGACAAAAATTCCGTGTCGATGTTTTGTTGAAATGTTTTGATGAAATTTATCAGCTTAAACGAAAGATATATTTAATTTTAAAATAACAATTCTCTAAGGCCGTCATATATTTTTCTTACCTCTGAGCTGATATTTTTACGTATAAATGAGATTTTTATATATAGGGTATTTACGGATCCCTTCTAAAGTTGATATATAGTAACTTTAAAACGATACTTCAATCAAATTGTGAGAACCCCTACACGTAGTTCATTCTAAAATTGGCACGCCTTTTGAAAAGAGAAGCTTTCTTTAATTTATTGATTTTTCAATAAAATAAAAATAATAAGAGAAGCTTTCTTTGATTAATTGATTTTTCAATAAAATAAAAATACCTTTCAGAAATGCCAGTTTGCTACGAAAAACAAACATGTTGGAAAGCAAGGCAATTTTACCAGTTTGTGTTATCTCTTTTTTACATGCAAAACAAAATCAAAAATAGTTACCACATGGCAAAATGTTTTAGAGTTAACAGACGGCGTAGTTAACACACCAGTTAAAACAAAACTGTGAGTACCCCAATAGTCACAGCGCTAGGAAAAGTGAACCAATGCATGAAAAAAAATGATCAGGAAGATACAGAAAGTTTATTACTTTAGTTATTTTTTATTACATTAGTTAGCTGGTTACTTTATTCGGATGGAACTACTAAGTCGCTCCAACACAAATATACAATTTTACCGAAATTCAAACGGCTGTATTCATAAAAAATTATGAGCCTCTTACAAAGCCTTCATAAGAAAAAAATCGAAAAAAATTTAAAAACATTATTCATGTTGAACGTTTCAACAGCTTTCAAAAGCTCTTTTAAATGCTTGATAAATAAGAGAATTTTAAAAATGGTTGAAACCTTCAATAAACCCTCGATAAAGCATTTTAAAAATTTGTTTGTTCTCATCTAAGCACAAAAAATATTGTCAAAATGTATCAAATTATTTCAAAATGTATCAAAAACAAACAAAATGTCAAAAAGTGTTTGAAAATGTTTGTTTATAAATTAGAGGATTTTTAAATATGGTTGAAATTTAAATTTTTTTTTTAAGGTTTATAACACACCTCTCATAAAGCAGTTTTTTAATTATTTGCTCTCATTTGAGCACAAATATTGTCAAAAATAATTAAAATTATTCAAAATATTTCAAACATTTGGAAAATATGTCAAGAAAATTCAAAATATATAAAAAATTTCCAAAAAAAGAAAATAAAAACAAGAAAATTTGTCAAAGATTTCAAAATATTTATAAAAAAAAAAATAATAAAATGACAATTATTTCAGTGCAGATGGCTTAGAAAAACTATTGATTTTTAAATATCAAAATCTTGACGAAATTGCGACAAATAAATAACAAATCACTGAATTTATCTAATACACAAACCATTATTTCCACTCTTGCCACTTCAATATGAATACGGCTGTTAAATTTTAAGATTTAAAGTTTTTAATGATATTTAATATTTTTATCGCCGGCGAAGCAGCGGGTATTTGCTAGTATTTGATAAATTTTGATTTTATTTCTTCAAAACTTCCTTTTTTTTTGCACCGCACACTTTGTTTTGATTGATTTTTGTTCGTTTCGTTTATTTTTGGAGGGCAAAAGAGCAAGATACAGAAACATAAAATTTTCCTTGTTTACCCAGCCAGCAGAAAGCGAATATTCTTCAAGGACAATTTTTCGCCGGCGAGCTCGCTATCTTATCGCTTTCTGCTCTCTCGTCGGAGTAAAAAGTCCATCGTTGCGAAATCTTCTAGAAGAGCAGAAAATGAGTCTTCCTGTTGAGCAGAAAGCGATTCTACCTAGTGAGCAGAAAGCTATTCTTCCTAGGGAGCAGAAAGCGAATCTTCCTAGTGAGAAATAGACTATATATTTTTCTATTTTAAACCTCAGTTCCATCCAAATAAATACATTCTGCTTTAAAATCGTGTTTAAATTTTTATTAATTAAAGTAAAATCAATTTGGTGTTTTGAACCATTTATTTAAATTTATGTTTATATTTTTGGCTTATAACTAGGCTTGCCATACGTCAGGATTTAGTCCGGATTGTCCGGAATTTTCAACTATGTGCGGACTTTGTTCGGACTTGTGATTTTGTCCGGACTTGGACCCAACAAATTGAAAAAATAATTATAATATCTCTTTCCTAGAAAAAAGTTCTCGTATGAACACAAAGTGATCTTTAAAAAAGTAGCTGAAACACCCTGTGTAAGAACTAATAAAATAATTTAATGAACTGTTAATCATATCGTTGTTATCAGAGATAAAGAGATGGGAAACTTCGATGTGAAAGGGATAGCACTATGCCTGCTTTATGTCAAATTGAAGTCAATACTAACACAATATTATAGTTGTGGTCGTACATTTTGTTGAGAAACTCACCCAGTTTGGGTTCCAGTTTGAGTTGAGTTTGAGTTATTCAGCTGGTTCGGGTTCTCACCACTGTGTAAAATTTCACGAGCTTAACCAAACTAACCACGGTCAAAACCTAAACAAGTAGAAAAATTGCTAGTCTTGTACTCAAGTAGCAATAATTTATAATTTTATGTTTTTTGTCTAACTACAAAAAAAAACATAAATAAATTTCAAACGAGAATGCATTTTATTAATAAGAAAAAATTGCTTTTATCATTTTTTTCAAATAAAAACTCCTTTATTAAAGTAATTAATTATGTTATGAATTTGTTTAAAAATATTCATTATATTTTTTTATCTGTTTAACAATTTCGTATTTTTAAAAACAAAAAAACAAATTCAAAATCATCTTATTGTTTGAAGTTGATTAAAATTTTACAATTATTCATTTTAAAACATGATTTACTTCTTTATTTACAACTATAAAATATAGAAAATATTAATATACGAAACATTAAATAAATAAAAAATTGCCAATACTTTTCTTAAATTCTTTCTTTATTATTTCGATGGGAATCGAAGGGGAAAAACATCAATTACTATTCATTGGCGAAATCTGGGCTATCAAGCACTGAATAGCTTGATATCACTACATCCATTTCTTTGCTATGAACACTGTTGTATTAACTGCAAGTTCCATAGATTTATTTAGCGAATCCGGTTTTGCCTCAATTTGTTCCAGTACTTCTTGAACGCCAGAAACAGTATTTGTTGACTGCTTATATTTGTAACCAATATATTTGGTGTTTTAATGGCATTGAGTAGTAGTTTTAGGTTTTCACCCGTTATGCGATCATCGGCAAAAGCATGTGTTGCATTATGGGACAATTGTTGCTGCTGTGCGTGAGGATGTTGCGGTTGATTGGCATGTATGAAGGGTGCCCATCTTCTCGGATTTAGAATATATTTATAAGTTAACTTAAGTACATATCCGATCAAAAAGAATAACAGAATTGGTGCCATCGAGTTGTATGAAAAGAAGAGATTGCCTTTTAAATAAAATGGTTAGGTGTAAAAAATTTAAGAATGCATTTAGGTTAATCATTATTTACTTGTAGACATTGTAGCTGTACACTTTTCAATAAGGAATTCGGATTGCTTCATAAACAAGTCATTGAGGTACATTATTAGCACATGATCTGGTCGACAAATCCTTTTTTAATTTCTAGCTTTTCTGTAATAAAAATGAATAAGAATTTTTTATATATCTATTTTACATATAAACAGCCTCTCACTCACTTCAGCTGCTTGACTTGCATATTTTCATTGCTTTTCATTCAAACCCTATTGCATTCCAAGTAAGTAAAAAAGAATCCAAACAAGAAAAATCTTTATAGCCCATGCGAATGTAATCAATTTGATTAGAATCTTTGCAGAACCAGCAAAGTAGAATTGCAGCAGCCACGATCAAAGTAAATTGAATCTGCAAAATACATTATTGTAATTAAATTTCATTTGAAATTTTGTAAAGGATTATACAAAATATTTTGTATGATTTAAATTATTAAGATGAAATTGATATTTTTGATATAAAAGTATACAATATCAATATTTGGGAAATTATCACACAAGGAACATGCTTACCTCGGATATTTTCAACAGTTCAAAATTATACATGAATATGTCCAAAACTATATCAATTATTCCCATACTGCTGTCGACGTTACTTCCGAACACGCTATTCAGCTCACGTGGATCACTTAGCTGTTCTAGTTTTTCCTACTGTGCTGGTAGCAGCGTGAAGCGTAATGAGTGATGATACAGCGAAGCACCCTCATTAAACTGAAATAAGCTACATAAAATAATAAGTTATTTTAATTAAAAATTAAACATAAACAAATGAAAGCTTCCTTTTACTTTTCATACGTAGCAACATTTATGCTATGGTGTCATCACTGCCTACACGGGCGTCTAAATTAATTTCTTAACTCCACATGTGCATAGTTCTTACCTGTAATTTTTGACGACGTACTTTCATCATTGAAATATGTTCTTTACATCATAAGATAAAGTAAACTAAGCAAACAGCTTAGATTTTGCAAATGCCAATGACACCGCAGCCAATGCTCGCGCCAGGATTGCCAGTAGACTTGCTCAACTCGTGCCCACCTTTGCACAAAGCATCGGGATGGGTATGCACAACAATAGTACGTCCAACGATGCTCTTGGCGCCGCACAATGTGATTTTGCTGTCGCAAATGTCTACCTCAGTGGGTCAGCTTGCTTTGGCTTCAATGTTGCCCAAATCGCCCAAGTAACGTTTTTCATCACCGGGTGCGCCATGTTCCTTGCCATGGGGATTGAAGTTAGGGCCGGTGGAGGTGCATCCATTGGTGTCACCAAATTCATGCACATGGAAACCATGTAGGCCTTGGGTGCGACCATTAACTTCACCTATAACCTTAACGGGCGCGTCGGCACTCTCTTGTTCAAAAAAACGGTGCCACTAGCATCGCTATTGATAACGCACAGCTTTTGCAGGCATATTTCTTTAGTTTTATTACTTTATATTTAAGAATGGCCACAACTTTGAGCCTGATTCTTGTTGTCACCTCACCTATGTGAGTTTTGTCACAGTCGGTGTCACGTCACTTGAAAAGTGGTATCATGGTTGTCACGTGACGTGAGGTGACGGAACGTTTGAAATGAAACAAAATATGTTATTAAACACATCTAAAAATGGTAAATAAATAACAGCTGTGCATAAAAAACGAAGTCACAAATAAAATAAGAAAATAAGCTTTAATAATTTATTATGAGTTCTTTTGTGTTATGGTTTTCGGATTCTGATAGCTCAGATAGTGCAGATGATAGTGAAAACTTAAGAATTAAAAGATTAAAATTAAGGGATAGCTCTAACCCGTTAGAATTGCGCGAAGGAGTGTGAGTTCAAAATGTTAAATATATGTTTAAGTAGATTTTCAGAATGTCCTTTCTTTTCAGTTTCTTAAGCTATTTCAGAATATCAAAAGAAGCTTTTGTTTATTTACTTAACATAATTGAAAGCAAATCAAATCCACAGAAGAGAAGTTTCGCAGTGCTTCCAATCATTAAATTAGCTGCTGTACTACGTTTTTTGGCTGAAGGTAGCTACCAAAAAGGTGCCGGCAATGATTTTAACGTTGCTTTGGCCCAGCCTACCTTCTCTAAAATTCTCACAGAAGTGTTGTCTACGCTGGAAAGTGAAATATGTAGAGATTTGATAAAATTTCCAAGCCATTCTGAAAGAAATGAAATCAAGTTGGCGTTTTTCGAGAAATTTGGATTTTCTGGAGTCGTTGGGTGCGTAGACGGTACGCATGTCAGGATTATATGCCCGTCAAAAAGTTTCCAACATTTATACTACAATAGGAAAGGCTTTCATAGCCTGAACGTGATGTTGGTATGAGTCTAATTTGTTTATAATTAATATTTCAATGCAAGTATACAAAAATAAAATATTTCCTTAAGGTTTGCGATCACAAAATGCGCATCAGATACGTTGATGCTAATAACCCGGGAGCTTCACATGACTCATTCATTTGGAACAGTAGTCGCTTAGATACGATGCTTGCGAGTGATAGTGCAGAAGGAAACTCTTGGCTTTTAGGTAGGTACTAATGAAAATATCTCAATACATGCATACAAATACCAAAGATTCGATTTTAAGGTGATGCAGGATATCCTCTTAAGCCTTATTTAATCACTCCTTTTAGGGCTCATCGGGATCGAGGTGAAAACAGCTTTGAGGGAAGGTTCAATGAGCTTCATTCAAGAGCACGAAATGTTATCGAGAGAACAAATGGTGTTGTTAAAAATACATTTCGATGCATATTGGGCGCTAGGCAGCTCCATTACACACCCGAAAAGGCGTCCAAAATTATAAACGTATGCTGTGCTTTGCATAATTTAAGATTAAAGTACAAAATTCATGACGATCCAATAGCGTTACCTGATGATGATGATTACGTAGGCTTGCCAGAAGACGACGATGAAGATGGCTCTTCTATAAGAACAAGAATAATGAATTCCATTTTCAATTCATAAACTTTTCTATATAAAAATTTTCAAATTATATTTTATGCATGTAAACAATGAAGTTATGTTAAAATTAAGTTTTATTAAATTCATGTTTTCTATTTTTTATTATTAATTTCTTATGTTATATCACATATGTATATTTTCTTAAAAGGAACTTCAGATACTTATTAATACATAAAAATAAAAAATAAATAAAAATATTACACTTTTGAGATCTCCATTTTAAAATAACTTAAAAAAACTTCAATTACTAATGAAAAATGAATTCACCACAATCATGAAACATTTTCCCATGGGAGTTGTAAAAGGGAGTTTCCGTTTTTAAGACAAAGTTCAAAAACTTTTTGGAAGAAAACGGAAACTCCTTTTTACAACTCCCATGGGAAAATGTTTCATGATTGGGGTGATTATGAATTAAAACTAAAAAACAAATTTAAACAAAAAATATCACCCTTTCGATATCTCCATTTGAAGCTTTTGACGCTTTAACTTCATGATCTCCATCCTCAGATCAATTTCTTCTTCTTTTTTTTTCTGCATTTTTTTATAAATACTCAGCTTCTTCTCCATGCAGTTGGATATGTTTTTTAAATATTTATTGGACTTGTCCAGCAATTTTGGAATGTCTTGCAGACATTTTGTTTGCTCACTAAGCATTTCCATTTTTGCGTCGTCATTTTGACCGTGCCTCTTCCTCTTCCGTTGCAGTTGTGGTTCTGGTCGTTCCGGTGTTGGCTGTGTGGGTTCTGCAGTTTCCATTACTGTTGGTTCCACCTCCTCCTCCTGTTCTGCAGTGTCGGTGATGGAGCCAATTTGCACCGCGTCTTCAACACCGAACACAACCGCATCACTCTGAGCAACCTTGTGTAAATGCAGCAGATTTGACACTTGTTCTTCCTGGGCTGAAAGGTGAGCTATACGAAATGGCCCTCCTCCGGTGGAGTTTATTTCCTTTTTGTTATGCGCCAATTTTTTGCGGAGCTTCAGTTTGTAATCGGTCCAAACCTAGAATAAATTCATTGAATTTAATAGCATTTAAAAAAAGTCGTCACTTCGCAGTTATGCTATTGCTATTGATGTGCGTAAGCATAACTTCAAGGCGACGACTGCAAATCATACTTTTTGCCATCCTGCAGCATTCCTAATTGGAGGGCCCAAACTATTAAGCTTTGAGGACAGCAAGTGCCATTTACCCTCAAAAGTGGCTTTATTAATGCAGCAATTTTCTGCATATTTTAAGCCCTTAGCTACAGATGGGTTTTTTATCATGTATGTGACCATCTCCTCGAACTGCCTCCTGGTGGTTATTTTCAAGCTAAAAATAATTAATTATAAACAATTTCTATCAATAAACTAGAATTTTTGTTCATTTACCTTTTTTCTGCCTCCATCTCACTTCAAAAATTGCGGCGCCTAAAATATCACTTAAATGCGACACACGGCGGCTTACAGTGACAACTATAATATGACGAAAACATTATTTAGCTGTGTTTAGTCACGCATGTGACGCAGGTCGCTGTTCAGTGACTACTAGAATATTGTTTAGAGTCGCAGTGACTTGTGTCACCTCACTCCGCCAACTAGAATAGAGGCATTTATAAAATAATTATAAACTTATCTCGACCCGAGCTAACGATGGAATGAAAAATTAAATTACAGCAAAAATAAAGTATTTGAAAAGCAGACAATTTATAAAACAAATTTACAAAATTATAAAACTTCAAAACAGCTGACGGCCGACACAGCAATTTTTGACAACTATGAGGTGAACTCACATACACAATACGTGAGGACATAAAAAATGAGAAGAACAAGCACCATTTTGGCGCAAAATCAACAAAAATGACAGCCGAATCGAAGTTTCCCATCTCTTTATCTCTGGTTGTTATATTTACGATTGTTGTTTGCAGTTAGTATGAATTTGTTTTGACCCTTCTTGATTTGCGAAATTATGCGATTTGTTTTTGTAGGTGTTTTAGTACTACTTTGTTCTAAGTAGCCCCACATTTGATACATAAAAAAAAATAAATAACTGGCCATTTCAGCCTTTGAAAGGACTTTGACCTAGTTTCTTATGATCAATTATGTTGTGCGTGTTATTAAGTTTGTACACAATTAACCGAGAATCGGACCTACATGTTTAACGCCGACTCTGAACGGCGATGAACAAAATGTTCTTGTTCTCAAGAAGCTTTACATGGCATTTTGATTACTCTCTGAGGTTTGCCATTGTCTGCAGAGAGGTGGCATCCGTACAGAAAAATCATTTTATTCAAATAATTTTCTGTCGCTGCTGGGGTTTGAACCTGGGTCTCCAGGTTCGTTGACATAGCGGCCACGCACTTTAACCAACTACGCCACGGACGCCACCAACTACGCCACATTTGATACATATTTAGTGCAAAATTCATTTTAGTTTTTATTTTATTTTCATATAATTATTTATTGTGGAGTTATTGTTACGTTTTTATATTCATTCTAAGTTTATTATTTTTTAAAGAACTTCTTTATTCTTAAATATTTCGTTAAATATAAATGAATTACATACTTCCTAATTGTTTTATATTCCTACTAATTTGAAAGCATCAAAGGTATCAAAGAAGATAAGAAAAAATCAACAGCTTCTTACATAATTAAGTTAAGAATTCTTGCTGTAAGAAGACCAAAGATTTTAACGCCACGCGAGGAACGCGACGTCGTCGCTGCCGTTCAAGAAAATCCAAAAATTTCTGCAGTGAAGTTAACACATAACATATCTGAGTGTACGAAAAAAAATAAATCCCCAAACAATAAGTAATACACTGCACAGTGCTGGGTATCATGGTCGTGTGGCACGTCGTAAGCCTTTTATATCTAAAGTCAACAAAATAAAGAAGTTGGATTTTGCCAAGCAACACTTGGAAAAGCCGAATTCGTTTTGGAAAGAAGTTGTGTTTAGTGATGAATTAAAATATAACATATTTGGTTCGGATGGAGCCGGAAAAGTCTGGAGAAAGACCAATACAGAGATGGTTCAGAACTCCGCATCCGGAGTTGGAGAACTTGCATTTATCACTAAGAAAATGGACAAGCATGTTTATTTAAATATCTTGAAAAACCATTTGCGTCCAAGTGTCCTCAAACTGGGTCTTAATAGCAGGAACTTTTATTTTCAGCAAGACAACGACCCCAAACATGCGTCGTATCTTGTCCGCGAATGGCTAATATACAACTGTAAGCAGCTGCACACACCTCCACAATCACCAGATATTAACCCGATTGAGTATATATGGGACTTATTGGAGAAACGAATTCGAAAACACCAGATATCGTCTAAGAAAACTTTAAAGACTGCTTTATTAACTGAGTGGGAAAAAATAACAGAAAATGACACAACTGTTTTAGTCAAAAGTATGCGCAGGCGTCTAGAAGCAATTATTGCAGCCAAAGGAGAGCCGACAAAATATTAAGTTATTAAAAGACTAATTTTATTCTATAAAAATCTTTACAGATCTCTTAAGCGTATGTAAACTTTTTTGATGAAAATTTTGAACTTTTTTAATGTTTTATTGAATTCTTTCTTTATTAAAAAAAACATTTACTTTTTTAAGTTAAATTATAAACAAATGTGTATTATTTGAAATAAAATTCATAATTTTAATTTTTTTATTTATTTTAATACGATTAAAAGGGAATAATACAACAGAATTGTGGTGTTTGTAAACTTTTTTGACTCACTGTATGTATATCTATCTATATATATATAAAAATAAGTAGCATTGTGTATCAAATTGATGTTTTCTGTAATGTGTGAACCGATTTCGTTTCTGGATTTCCCATGAAAGGTGTCGTCAATACGAAGGTTTTTATGTATAAACGGTCTTTGTATGTGTATTGGTTCATAAATTATAGGCATTTTAGTGAACTTATACAATAATACAGGTGTGAACAAATACAGGTGCGCACATATGGTGTATATGGGGAAATATTTGCAAGGGAAATTGGAAATAAATGCAATATTGGAATAATTTGGCAAGTCTCACTTTAGTTTGCTTTTGCGCGAAAAATATAGCCTAGTAAAAATTTTCCATACCCCCTTTTACCGCCCACAAATCAATAAAAATGCTATATAAGACGGTTTTGGTCATATTAGACTAAAATTTGGTAAATAAGTTCGTATGGTTACTGTCGGCAACTATACTAAAACTGGGCGTGGTCTAACTATGTATATATATATACGCCCACTTTTTAGAAATCATTATTATTCTTGAGTTGTACATGTTTTGATAGTGAAACTTGATATGTAGATGCTATGGGCCCAAGAGGCAGTTTCTATATATTTGAGCGAACATTAGGCAAGGGGGAATTTGGCCACACAGGCCAAATTTATGATATCGAATTGCTTTGGAACTAAATGTCGTATAACAATGAAGGCCTTTCTACTGAAAAACTGGCACGGGCATTCGAAAACGGGGCGTGTCTCCACCCATATAACCCAAATTTATGATACAGAATAGCTATAGAAGTAAAAGTCACAGTGATGAAGTCACATTTGGTGACGTACTTCTACTAGTAAAGGTGACATGCATTGGACAAGGGGGTGTATCTCAACCTATACAAGCCAAATTTATGACACAGAATAGCTATGGAAGTAAAAGAAAAATAACACAGAAGAAAGAATGAAGTTACAACTTGGTAATATCCTGCTACTGGAAAATGAAAAAAATTTACAATAGAGAACGCTGCTATAGACTCCAAAACTACTGAGCCGATTGAGCTCAAATTTGCGCAGTAACTATGGGGTCATTCATAAATTACGTTACCAATTTAGTAGAGAGAGAGGTTTAAAAATGTAATACGATAAGTAACGAATGGGGGGAGGTGGTCTCAGATATAGTAATGTGACCAAAAATAAAAAAACTCGAAAAAATTTAAATTAATACAACCCAACATTTCAAACCATTTTCATCCTTACATCTTTATGTTTGACCGTCTAAATTGACTGTTAACTATTGGCAAGTGTAGTAAGGGCATAGTTTTTCTTTGCTTGCTTTTGACAATTATTTTTTCTATTTTCGAATATTTTTTAATTAATTAATTTTTATATTTCATATACTGCGTTACTTTATGGGGGTAAAGGGGAGTGTTTTTGAAATGCACTACAAAGAGTACCGGAGGGGGGTAAAAAAAAATTGAAAATCGGTCACGTAATTTATGAACGACACCCATGTTTCGAGTACGAGATGGTTTAGAAATAATAACGCTGAAGGCATTGCAACATTTTCCGGTACTTATCTAGATAAGGTGCAGCAAAGCGCACCGGGAAAAAGCTAGTTTTATATAAAATAACAATAAATATCAAAGTGAATTTGAAAGTAGGTAGCTACACTACTCTCCCTCCAGTAGAACGATAATTGAGATTAAATTAAACAAAACAAAATAATAAATTAATTGATATTAAAAGTAACTTTTTCTTTTGTGTGGAATTTGTAAGTGTAGGAGTTTTAATTTGAGAGTAATTTGTTATGTGTGCTGGTTTAAGGAGAGCTATTGATATTGTTTTAATGTTGTTGCCTTTTTGAATTTTGAAATTATTTTTGTGTTTTGAAATTACTTTATACGGACCTTCAAATGGTGATTGAAGTCCGGATTTTGGAATTACTTTAACAAAAACGTACTCACAAGTATTAAGCGATTTTGATACGAAATTTTTGTCTCTATTGTGGTGCACCACTTTTGTTCGGACATGTGAAAAGTGTTTTCTTAGCATTTGAAGAGTATCATCTAAATTATTATTATTTTCATTGTTATTCACGACTAATTCTCCAGGTAGTCTTAGGGTTTGACCGTAAACCAACTCTGCTGGTGAACATTGTGGTAGTCTAGGAAAACATAATTTGAAAAGAAGTTATTGACTAATTATTGAATTAGAAGCAACCAAAGATTTTAAATCTCTGTAGAGTTCAGAGGGTTTACGGTCTTCTAATCGAAAATTGGAGAGTAATTGTTCCAATTTTTCTTCGTCGCTTATAGAACATCGTTCAATGAGTGTTTTTTTAATGCACTGATACTTGTTTTCGGTGGGTAGAGGATTTAAAATATCTATTATTTTCATTATAACTTCTTGTCGAAGTGCGCGAAAAACATAGTGAAATTTAAGAAAATCGTTAGTTATGTTTTGAATGAAATATTGTTCTTCAACAAGTAAAACCAAGCCTCAGGACAACTTGTCATGAATGTTGGTAATTTAAAAGAACTTTGAATTAATGGTGTTGAAACTGTTTGTATGTTAGGTTCTTGTGTTGTTGATAGAAAAGTATTTACATTCTGCATTGTTATGTTTTGGTTTGGTGTATTGTGTGTAGGTGTGGATGTTACTGATATGTTATTGTTGTTATTAGGTAATTCTAAATTAAATAAAGGGTTATTGCGAGTAAATGAACGTGTTAAAGGCATTTCGATTTTAAAATGTGGAAGCAAATGCAATTAAAAAACTAATAACTGGAGGAAAAGTTTACAACAAAATATTTTTAAATATGTGAAAAGTCAACTATATAGTATGGTTTAAAAATTTATTAAATTATATGAAATGTAATATGTGGTTCTTTAATAAATATACTTATTGAATATATATACTTATTGAAGATTGAATATTCTTGTGAAGATTCAGCATGTGGATATGGTTTATTTTGATGTATGCATTAAAAATATATCAGATCAGTGTTCTTGATGGACGTATTGGTCAACGGAAGGATAATTCAAAAGCGTAGCATCATATATTGATTGTTGATGATTTTCTTGATATTTTTATATGTAAGTTGCGTTTTTCGCTATTCGTTGAACGGATTGCTGGGTGTTTTTCACATTCGTCGCATTTCGGTAGTTTATTTAACCCTGGATGTGCGTCGTTATTTGAACCCTGTTTATGGACTTTGTTAGTCGAAACGACTATCATCAACTTTGAAGGACACTTACCACAAGAAGAGGCCTAATAAGTTCAAGTAAACAAATGATTTTATGATATAATTTTTATTAAAGCGATTCGACAAGAAAAAACTATTGCTTTCTTATTCATATTTAACATATTGAACAAAAATAATAATGACTTCATTTTGTCAAAAACACAACAAAAAATAATCGTTGTTAGTCGAATCGAAAAAAATTAAAAATAACTTAACTTAAGTAATTAACAATATATAAAGTATAACTAATAACATTAACATTAACATTTAGAAATGAAGGATATTAAGGATATTTCATAATTTAAACTGGCTACATGGCTTCATTTTCGGGGTCCACTTTTCTGCGCTTGTCCCTGGCATGCATCAAATGCTTTTGCATCACCGATTCAATATATTTATCTTCTGTTGAAAATTTTTGATGGCACATATCTGTAAATAAACAAGATTTTATATTTAATTTATAACACGATATTTATTATAGCTTACACAATAAACAATTTTACCTTTAATAATTGCAATGCAATAACATCGCTCCACACTAGGCTTATCTTTGGTCCCCTTCCAAGTGAACTTTGTTGCTAGCTCATCTTCAAACACTTTCTTTAAAGAAGTTCTAATAAAATAAACAACTTCCTCTCCACCAGATCGACCAATAAATAATTTCTAAGAAAAAAATGTTTAATTAAAAAACATAAATAGTAATAATGTTACTGTAGTTAATACGTACAAAATCCTTTACAATATCGACGTCATGGTATAAGTCCTCCTTGAAAGGAATTTGTTCAAATTTTCGAATGTAGCTCTGGAAACCTACAGAGCCACCTTGCCGTCTTATTTCTAATTTTAAATTTATAACTTCTTTTGTCATTCTTCTGATGACCTTTTGGTTTTCTTCATCTCTACACTTCATCTCTCTCCTTAATCCTTTTACTTCATCGGTTAGTTCTTGTATCATTTTATGGATAACAGATGAGCTTTCGGGAGAACGGTTGACGTTTTGTACTACTATTGAAAGAAAAATAAATTTACAATTATAAGAATATTTAAAACATTAGAAGACCTAAAAATTACTCACAAGTTGTATAGTTACTTTGTTGGTTGTATCCAAAGTCTTGTGATAAATTGTTTTCTGAGAACAGAATAGATTGATTTAATAATATTGATAATTAAATAAGTACTGACACTTACCGGTAAATGAAGAAATATACTCCGTGTTCATTTTATTGTTATTGGAGAATCGTAATAAAGAAGCTTTTAGCAATAGAAACAGGCAATGTTAAAATTTTACTAGTTATTTTTTTATTATTAAATATTATTGTTTCACTGAACTCAATTTTGGAAACCCAATAAATATGAAAAATTGCAGATTGCACTGGATTTTGAAAATAGGATTGCAGATCTTTGATCATTTTTCCTTTTAAAAAGGGAACATTAGTGTTATTATATATTTTTGTTATTTTGACGATGTCAGTGTCAACTAAACAAAAATTATTTGGATTTTCCAGGGTGAAAAATAAGCCATTAAATTTTACACATGTAATGTTATCGTTAATTATTTTTCCAAATGAAATATTCTGAATTGGCGTTTGCCTTTCTAAACTAAAACTGATTTCTACCTGCCGCTTATAAATTTGTGCCGCAATATGATTTTCTGAAGGTGGTTTTAAAACTTAAATGCATTTATTCCATCAAGTGAACCGTACCGTTTCGCATCTTCATGGATATGTAACAAATAGTGGAAATTGCATGTTAGGAATGATACGTGATATAATGATAGCATCTCGTAAACAAATGATTTTAATAGTTTTTCAGCACATTCATTATTATCCTTACAGTCTTTGTTGTTTAACAGAATTCGCATTGCTAATGACAATTTTTAAAAATGAGCGTACCTTTGCGGGCTCAATATATTTTTCAAAATGCATGGTCCTGTGCACAACAAAATTTGTCGGAGCTCTGTAGCTTTCCACCTGTCTACGTCTTTTAATGATCGCGGTTTTCTATTAAATTCCTGTGTAATATTAATTTTATTAAAAAGTAATTCATTAGAAAGTGTACGAATTTTCCACGAAGTAAGTGAATAGTCTTTACCTCTTGTCTTCACCCAAGCATTTAGTAGCGTACGCATTATTCCTAGACATACAATATGCATGTAATCTAGAGAAAATTGAGATACTAGTTCTATGTTTAATTGTTCTAACACTGTAGCAGATAAAAGATTATGGTGCTCTGGTTGCGCACGACTTCTAAATGAGTTGTTGGATCTGAAAAATACTTCATTTGTTGGGAGGAAAACGAAAATAAATATTTTTGTTGGGGGGATTAACGAAGATGTGTGAAGATAAATTGCGAATTGTGTATTTTTAACTGCTTATTTTTGTTAGCAGATATTAAGTTGAATATAATATAATAGTTAATTTTATTTTGCTTCAGTAAACCCCCCCCCTCTTATGAAGTACCTATCTACGGCGTTGATCACAACTATGGGGCTTTGAGTATCCCTCGTACACACCAATTAATAAAACTTCAGACGTATTAACAACGCTCCCTTATATAGGCCAAACCTGCTTTGATGAGCTTTTAAACAATGGCAGACCATCAACATTTAAATCTAATATTATGTTCTGCGTGATGTTACTAGCTTGAAGAAAGTCGGTTAAAGCATTCTTCAAACCATAATGAACATACATATGTTCCATTTCCTACCATTCTCTGCAAAACTTCTGTTGGCGTGATTTTTAATGGTGCGTGCATCTTTTGGGACACTTACATATTGCTCATTTACTAAAAGAGTGTCATAACTCAAAAAACGCGATTTTGCAGAAAACGCGTTTGAAGTTTTTAATTGACTCCCATCTTGCACGGCATCCCAACGGCACTTTATCTTCTCACGCAGAGAGTATATAACTTATGAGTGTGAAATTTTTACACAATATAAAGCATGACATTACGAATAATTCTGCATCAATAAGTCGAAAATGACGTTTTTTGAGTTATGACAGTCTTTTAGTAAATGACCGATATGTTCATTTAATAATTGTAGCAGCTCGTTTAATGCAGTATTACTTATAACATTTTTTACTGCCCAGCTACAAAGTTTTTCGCTTAGCACGTTTTCCCTTTTTCTGAAACTGTCCTCACTATCTATTTCACAGTCACTATTATCATTTTCATTACATTCATTTTCTACACATAAAAAACGGCACCTGCACTGCTTGATTGAATATTTTCCTCTGGACACAGGACGCTAGAAACAATTTTTTTTTTATAGACACCAGATAACATTTTGTCAGCTTCCCTGTTGGCTTTTTTTCCTTAATTGTGTAGTTGACATCATATTTTAAAAGCTATTTATATGTATTATAATATTGAAAATGTTATAATTTTCATTTTTTTCTATTTTGTTTTATTATCATCAATATATTAATTGCTTTATGTACATAAAAGCTTTGAAGTCGGCGCTAATCTTACTATGTCGAAATCTTTTTATTTGAATTTTTTCTAATATGTCTTATCATAAAAATATTATTAACTTTATGAATATAAAAGCTTCTTAGCGATTTTTTTTTCTTTCAGTTGGCAATTTTTGAGTACGCTGAATGTAGCCAATGTGTTCCATGCATTATTTGTGCAGCTGTTACACACTATTTCATATTCAATTTGAGCTTTACAAGCTCACCCAAACCAGTTTAGTGAGACTTTTAATGTGTACAAAGCTTTAAAAATTACTACAGTGTCATGATACAATTACACAGGTAGCATTGACAACTATTGATTTTCTCAGCAACGAGGAAACCACCATCTGTCAAAGCACAGTTGTTCGTGGAATAAAGTGAAACGAAAGTGAAAAACATAACCTAAATAAAATTTGTGCGTTTAATATAAAATAATGAAAGTTTTGAAAAAAATATGTGTGATATGTGATATGTGTAAACGTTTTCCAGTCGGAAACGTTCAATTTTATTCAATTATGCACAATTTTAATTGAAAACTTATTTCATTTCGTCTGCATTTCGTCCATATGCATATGCAGCTGCTGAGGTTGCTGCATTTGTATGTTTTCCACATTTTTTTTTTATGTTTGCACTAAATCACATTAAGTTGACAAATTATTTTCGTTAAAGTAATAATAATTCACTATTATTACAATGCTCACTATTTATTATTAAATAAAATAGAAAATATTTTACAAACATATGTTTGGTTAACGCAAACAATGGCGTAAAACATAAACAATAATTAAACACTCTCTTTCTAGACATTTTTTTTGACAGATGCTGGTATCCGAAGCAACTGTCAATACTACCTTGTATTATTATACCATGCTACAGTGTCACCAAGTCACCAAATATTGCACGGATTGTAAAAGACCATGATTGTGTGTCAAAGATGAGCGCCGACTTCAAAGCTTTTATGTTCATAAAGCAATTAATATATTGATGATAATAAAACAAAATAGAAAAAATTAAAATGATAAGATTTCCAATATTATAATACATATAAATAGCTTTTAAAATACGACCAAGAAGTGAATCGGAATAGTTATTTAAAATTATTTTTTACTTTGTAGTGATTTTGAAGTCGGTTTTTTTTTTTGTTAAAAAGTTTTTATTTCTTCCTTTTTAGATAATATGAAATATTTAATGTAATAGTATTCTTGAGGAAAATTTCAAACATGAAACTTTGTTCTTAAAAAATTTATTTTATTGATTCCTGAAGGTTTGTTGGGTATTTTCCATTTCTGTTTCTTTACAATTTGTAGTGCCACGCCCTTCCTCTAATCCCACCTACTTTATTTACCGTACCTTATAATGATTCTACCTAGCCCTGTGCCAAATTTCAGTTTCCAAGTATCAATATTAACCGTAATATAGTACTTTCCTTAAAGTGCCACACCCTGTGTACAATACCGCTCACTTTTTAATGATTCTACCTACCCACCTACCTGCATACCAAATATTAGTACGCTAGTGTCAATATTAACTAAGATATAGTATTTTTATAATATTGACACGCCCCTTTGTTGAATAACGCCCACTTTTTTGGCCGTAATTCGTAGTAGCTTTACCTACCCATGTACTAAATTTCAGAACCCTAGTGTCAATATAATTCGATATATAGTGCGTTTCTAATATTGCCACACCCATTTGTCGAATAACGCCCACTTTATTTAAAGTAATTTTTAAAAATTTGTGTCTACCCCTGTACTAAATATCAGTACCCTAGTGTCCATACTATTCGAGATACAGTGTATTCCAAATATTGCCACACCCCTTTGTCGAATAACGCCCACTTAATTTACAGTAATTTTTAAAAATTGTGTCTACCCCTGTTCTAAATTTCAGTACACTTGTGTCAATACTATTCGAGATAAAGTGTTTTTCCAATATTGCCACACCCCTTTGTCAAATAACGCCCACTTTATTGACTGTAATTTGTAATAACTATGCCTACCCATGCACTAAATTTCAGCACCCTAGTGTCAATATTGTTCGATATATAGTGCATTTCTAATATTGCCACACCCCTTTGTCGAATAACGCCCACATTCTTTACAGTAATTTTTAAAAATTGTGTCAAATAACGCCCACTTTATTGACCGTAATTTCTAATAATTGTGCCTACCCCAGTATTTTTACTGTAAATTCCAGTACCCTAGTGTTAATATTTACTGAAATACAGTGTTTTTCTTACATTGACACGCCCCTTTGTCGAATATCGCCCACTTTTTTAAAAAAGGACCTCCGCGTTCATGGTATCTATCTGTTGACAAAAAAGTACGGAAATCGGGCAAGTGCTTTAGGAGTTATCGATGTACATACATTTAAAAAAAAAAAAAAAAGCGGACAAACTAACGAACTTGAGAAACTCCTCCTTTTTGAAGTCGGTTAAAAAGCAAAGCAAAGCAAAGAAAATCAAAACATTGGTGTAGCGAAAAGTAAGCAAAAACCTTACTTAGTTCGATTGTTCAGTAACCAATTTATTTGCATCGCTTTGTATTGTATTTTGTTTGACATTATTAACCGACTTCAAAAAGGAGGAGGTTCTCAAGTTCGTTGGTTTGTCCGCTTTTTTTGTTTTTTTAAATGTATGTTCATCGATAACTCCTAAAGCACTTGCCCGATTTCCGTAATTTTTTGTCAACAGATAGATACCATGAACGCGGAGGTCCTGTTTTAAAAAAGTGGGCGATATTCGACAAAGGGGCGTGTCAATATAAGAAAAACACTGTATTTCAGTTAATATTGACACTAGGGTACTGAAATTTAGTACAGGGGTAGACAAAATTTTTAAAAATTACTGTAAAGAAAGTGGGCGTTATTTGACAAAGGGGTGTGGCAATATTGGGAAAACACTGTATCGCGAATAGTATGGACACTTACTTACTTACTTACTTATCTGGCGCTTACAACCGTAAGTCGGTTTTGGCCTCGTATAAGAAATTGCGCCAGCCATTTCTGTTCTGCGCTTGCTGGCGCCAGTTGGAAACACCAAGTGTAGTCAGGTTATCCAACACCTGATCCTTCCAACGAAGATGTGGGCATCCTCTTCTGCGTTGACCACCACCGGACACCGAATCGAATATTTTTTTCGCTGGAGCGTCGTTTTCCATTCGCTCAACATGACCTAGCCAGCGGAGCCGCTCGATTTTAATACGCTTAACTATGTCGATGTTAGCGTACAGCTCATACAGCTCGTGGTTCCATCGAATTCGGTACTCGCCATTGACGCAGATTGGACCGAAGATCTTACGAAGGATCTTTCTCTCGAAGGCTCCCAAAGTCTTTTCATCAGAACTGCTCAACGTCCAGGTTTGTGCTGCATATAATAGGACGGGCATGATTAGTGACTTATAGAGCGTGAGTTTTGTTCGTCGAGAGAGGGCTCTGCTTCTCAATTGCCTACTCAGCCCAAAGTAACACCTGTTGGCAAGAGTTATCCTTCGCTTTATCTCAATACTGACATCGTTGAAAGAGTTTACGCTGGATCCCAGGTAGACGAAGTCCTTAACAACCTCGAAGGAGATGTTTTCAACAGTGACGTGGTTTCCAAGACGCTGGGACTGTTTATTTGTTGACACTAGGTATTTCGTCTTATCTGCGTTCACTACAAGACCCATTCGACTCGACTCTTTCGCTAACCTGGAGAATGCTGCACTGACTTCGCGCGTATTATGGCCAATGATATCGATATCATCAGCATACGCCAGCAGCATAATACTTTTGTAGAATATCGTGCCGCTGCGTCTCAAATCAGCAGCTCGGATGATCTTCTCCATCATTAGGTTGAAAAAGTCGCACGATAAGGAATCACCTTGTCTGAAACCTCGTTTGGTATCGAATGGAGGAGTGAGGTCCTTCCCGATTTTAACTGTGCTGCTGGTGTTGCTCAGTGTCATTCTGCAAAGGCGGATGAGCTTTGCAGGAATACCAAATTCAGACATGGTGGAATATAGATGATTCCTTATTGGACTGTCGAAGGCGGCTTTGTAATCGACAAAAAGATGGTGTGTGTCGATTTGTTTTTCTAGGGTCTTCTCCAAGATTTGTCGTAGCGTAAATATCTGGTCTATGGTGGATTTGCCAGGTCTGAAGCCACACTGATAAGGTCCAATCAGCTGGTTTACGATGGGCTTCAGTCTTTCACATAGTACGCTCGACAGGACCTTATATGCGATATTCAGAAGGCTTATCCCACGGTAGTTGGCGCAAATTGTGGGATCGCCTTTCTTGTGGATTGGGCAGAGCACACTGAGGTTCCAATCGTTTGGAATGCATTCTTCCGACCATATTCTGCATATAAGCTCATGAATGCATTTAAATAGAGCTTCGCCTCCATTCTTGAAGAGCTCAGCAGGTAAGCCATCGGCTCCTGCGGCTTTGTTGTTTTTAAGCCGAGCTATAGCTTTCAAGACTTCACTATGGTCGGGCAGCGGAACTTCGACGCTGTCGTCCAAAATTGGGGATTCCGGGATATCATTTCTATTGGCGGGATTGTTGTCGTCGTCGCCATTCAGAAGCCTAGAGAAGTGTTCCCTCCACATCATCAGTGTACTCTGGATATCTGTCACTAGATTCCCATTTTCATCCTTGCAGGAAGAGGCCCCGTTCTTGAAACCATCGGCCAGGCGTCTTATTTTTTCGAAAAATTTTCGGACCTCATTCCTGTCACCATGCATCTCAATTTTCTCGCACTCACGCATTTCCGCTTCCCTTTTCTTTCGCCTGAAAATGCGTCTCTCTTCCCTCCTCTTCTCTTTGTATCGCTCCTTAGCAGCACGCGTTACAACCGACTGCAGGGTGGCTTTGTAGGCGGCATCTTTTTCTGCAGTGGCGTCGCGACACTCTTGGTCGTGCCACTGGTTTCGGCGAGGGCGGTGATAGCCAATCACCTCTTCGGCAGCCGTACGCATAGAGTGGGAAATATGATTCCACTGCGCGCATATATCGTCGATCGGAGGAGTGCTTTCTTGAAGCAGGAATGAGAGTCGAGTAGCGAAGTCTTCGGCTGTTTGCTTTGATTGCAGCTTTTCGACGTCTAGATTTCTTTGTGCTGGATTGCGCGCATTCTTGGTTGCGCACAGACGTGTACGGATCTTGGCTGCGACAAGATAATGATCCGAGTCTATATTCGCACCACGGATCGTGCGTACATCTAAAACACTAGAAGAGTGCCTTCCGTCAATCAAAACGTGATCAATTTGGTTGCGCGTCTTTTGATCAGGAGACAGCCAAGTTGCTTTATGAATATTGAGATGCTTGAATCTAGTGCTACTAACGACCATGTTTCGCGCTGCGGCAAAGTCAATCAGCCTCATTCCGTTATCGGAGGTATTGTCGTGGAGACTGAACTTTCCGACTGTTGGACCAAAGATATTTTCTTTTCCCACCTTGGCGTTAAAGTCACCAAGCACGATTTTTATGTCGTGGCGGGGGCTGCGCTCATAGGCCTCTTCAAGGCGCTCGTAGAAGCTGTCTTTGGTCTCATCGTCCTTATCTTCTGTCGGAGCGTGCGCACAAATCAGGCTTATGTTGAAAAATCTTGCCTTGACACGGATTATGGCAAGTCGTTCGTTCACAGGTGTGAATCGCAGAACATGATGTCGTAGTCGCTTGCCAACCACGAATCCGCATCCAAATTCGTGCTTCTCCGCATGGCCGCTGTAGTAGATATCACAGGATGCTTGCCGTAAACAACCCTGTCCCTTCCATCGCATTTCTTGGATTGCAGTGATATCAGCTTTGTATCTTTCTAAGATATCTATCAGTTGGATAGAGGCACCATCCCAATTAAGGGTTCGGACGTTCCAGGTGCATATCCGTAAATCATTGTCAGTTTTTCGTTTGCGGTAGTCGTCATCAGATTTGGGGATCATTTTTATCTTTTTTCTTGTCGTTTTCATTGAAATTTGTTTTTACGTGGTGGGCTTCAAACCCAACGCACAACCCTTTAAAGGCAGGGGGAGCCCGCCGCTCAGATTAGCCGTCAAACTAACGGTTGCCAGTTTGCCGTTTCTAGAGGACACCACGCAGAGGTTTGAGTCGACTTGAGACGAGTTCGACATGGATAATGCTGGCCTCACCAGTTTGAGGCAGTCAGACACGTTGCCATGTGAAGATCGCCCCCTTGACCCTCACGCGTTGCCTTGTGAGGATCGTCCTCCACTGGTCCTCCATACTGGATTGTACCCAGTATGGACACTAGGGTACAGATTTTTAGTACAGGGGTAGACACAATTTTTAAAAATTACTGTACAGAAAGTGGGCGTTATTCGACAAATGGGTGTGGCAATATTAGAAACGCACTATATATCCAACAATATTGACACTAGGGTGCTGAAATTAAGTGCATGGGTAGGCATAGTTATTACAAATTACAGTCAATAAAGTGGGCGTTATTTGACAAAGGGGTGTGGCAATATTGGGAAAACACTGTATCTCGAATAGTATGGACACTAGGGTACTGATATTAAGTACAGGGGTAGACACAATTTTTAAAAATTACTGTAAAGAAAGTGGACGTTATTTGACAAAGGGGTGTGGCAATATTAGAAACGCACTATATATCGAACAATATTGACGCTAGGGTACTGAAATTTAGTGCATGGGTAGGCATAGTTATTACAAATTACAGTCAATAAAGTGGGCGTTATTCAACAAAGGGGCATGTTAATATTATAAAAATACTATATCTTAGTTAATATTAAGACTAGCGTACTAATGTTTGGTATGCAGGTAGGTGGGTAGGTAGAATCATTAAAAAAGTGAGCGGTATTGTACATAGGTTGTGGCACTTTAAGGAAAGTACTATATTACGGTTAATATTGATACTTGGAAACTGAAATTTGGCACAGGGCTAGGTACACAGAAAATAAAAGAATTGATTTATTACCTAAACTAGTTTAGCTAATGTGAAAGTTTCTATTTCACCTAATCTTTTCAACAACTTTTCTACTTACACAGTTAATTTAACAATCATGCATTAGGTAATTCACCTAATTCAAATTAGTTAATTCAACTAAAATTTTGCAAAACGCAAAAGTAAAGAGCACAGCGCTCTCCTATAAAAAACATAAATAAAAACAAAGTGAGAAAATTTTACAAAAATTAAAGCCTCATTGCGAGAATTGAACTCGGGCCGCTTGCGTTCAAGTCAAACGCTTTACCGCTGTGCTGTTACGCCGTTAGATAATTTGTGAACAAAATGTATATAAAAATATGAGGTCCACAACTCTGAAATTATGTTTCCACTGGCCATCTACAGCAATTTGATTAATTGGTATGTAGAGTAAATTTCTGGATTGCAAATTTAGCTCAATAGATAAGGCGTTGGTTGTTGAAATCTTGAGATCACAGGTTCGAATCTCAGCGGTGGCAAAGAAATTTTTCAGTCATTTATATAATGTATATGTCTCTCTCATTCTATCTACTATAAAACAAATCTTTCTTCTCTATCATGTGACGAAATGAAGTAAAGTCACCTAAGGAAAGTTTCACTTCAAAATAGAAATTGCAAAACAAAAAACAAATTTTTTGCATATTTTTTGCACGGCATTCCCACTCTTAAGTGGGAATGCTATCTAAATAATTAGATGATTTTTCTACACTTAGTAGGTGGCTTGCCTAATCTGAAGTGGTCATAGTTTAAAAAAAATTAGCTAATTCTTCTAATAAATTATGTGTCTTATCTATTTTATGGTTGAAGGTACACCTAAATATTTAGGTTTTTTTAGCTACTCTCGCAGTTAAACTACCCAATATAATTGCATATAATTAACATTTAGAAATTGGTAGCGCACCTAATCAAATTCGTTGACTGAAAATCACCGGATTACTTTAGCTGAATTGACTACATTTTTAGGTAAAAGTTCTACTCTTTTTTTTCTGTGTAGAATCATTATAACGTACGGTAAATAAAGTGGGCGGGATTAGAGAAAGGGCATGGCAAAAATTCTAAAGAAACAGAAATGGAAAATACCCAACAAACTTTCAGGAATTAATAAAACAAATATTTTAAGAACAAAGTTTCATGTTTGAAATTTTCCTCAAGATTACTATTACATAAAATCTTATATATATTACGCAAACTCAAATTTTGTCCGGCGTAAGGCTTGTTAAGTACAAGTCCAATCTTAATAAATTTAGTATGGTTTGATAGGTTTAGACCTGTAGATGTGCAAACTGGACTTTTTATTTCTTAAAAATTTATTTTTTCAAGTTATAGCTTATTAAAATTTGCTTATAATTGCATATAATTGTTGTTGTTATGTTGGTTTTTTCTTTTATTAACAGCAGCTGAGAACAACGTTATCAAACTCAGAGCAAAACTATTCGCTGCTCACATTTTGCTCTTTTCTGTCTCTTCTTTTTAGAGCGTCTGTTAACAACAAAATGAAAGTCAGAAAAATGTAAGGCTTTCGCAAGCCGCTCGCGCTGAACGCTCGCAACCAAGATACAAGTTTTTTTTTAGGATATTACTATTAATTATTATTATTATAGTTGCTGGGGGCAGCAACGCGCACCGGTGGTCGCTAGTATTTCATATTATCTAAAAAGGAAGAAATAAAAACTTCAAAATCAAAATCACTACAAAGTAAAAAATAATTTTAAATAACTATTCCGATTCACTTCTTGGTCGTATTTTAAAAGCTATTTATGTATTATAATATTGGAAATCTTATCATTTTCATTTTTTTTTTTTTTTGTTTTATTATCATCAATATATTAATTGCTTTATGAACATAAAAGCTTTGAAGTCGGCGCTTATAATAAAACGATGATAATAAAACAAAATCGAAAAAGGATACAGTAGTTTCGACTATGTCGTAACACAAGACGTAGAATTATTCAATTCGCTTTTGATGACATCTTCTTTAAAAATATTTTTTCCATACACCTAAGGATATGACCTTTACGAGAGTGCCGGAGAGGGTTAATATGTATCACCAACCCCCATTACTTTTGCAAAAGGAACATTTTTGCCTTTGACACCTATTCCCTCCGACCACTCCTTAGGGGCGCTCCCATACAAATTTTATGCTTTTGTCGATAAAACCGGAAACTGTCCATAAATAGGTAGAAAACTTAAACAACCAAACAAAATTTGTTCAATGCTATCAAGTTCAACAACCCATGTGTCAAAATTTCACTGTCGATAATATGCCCGGATATTTAATTGGCTGCGTTTGACATTTCAATAACATATTCTGTTAAAAAAGCATGCCCCTCAAAATTACTCAGTATTACTGGGCTACGCGAGTCTGTTAAAAACAACATGCCCCCAAAAGTATGCTTTTTTTTAATTATAAGATTTATGTCTTCACGCTAGTTGGCGCTGTCTTCGCCGTCGAAAAAACCGGAAGCCGTCGATAAATAGGTAGCAAGTTTAAGCAAACAAAAACATCAAATGTTGGCTTTCTATTTCATGTAATTGTGTAAAATTGATATAAGTTAGACAGTTCTAACATGAATTTTTGTCGCATTGAGGATCAAGCAGACCAACAAGTGCTAAGATCGACATTGTACGATCAGTACTTTAGGCCCACCAAAAGCTCAAAAAGTGATATAAATACCGACAATTGATCACTATCAACCACCCTACTTACCTCCGAGAACGACGTATTCTACGTCAAAATGAAAATTATAAGATTTCCAATATTATAATACATATAAATAGCTTTTAAAATACGACCAAAAAGTGAATCGGAATAATTATTTAAAATTATTTTTGACGTAGAATACGTCATTCTCGGAGGTAATTAGGGTGGTTGATAGTGATCAGGTGTCGGTATTTCTATCACTTTTTGAGCCTTTGGTGGGCCTAAAGTACTGATCGTACAATGTTGATGTTAGCACTTGCTGGTCTGCTTGATCCTCAATGCGACAAAATTTCATGTTAGAACTCTCTAACTTATATAAATTTTACACAATTACATGAAATATAAAGCCAACATTTGATGTTTTTGTTTGCTTAAACTTGCTACCTATTTATCGACAGTTTCCGGTTTTATCGATAAAACCATAAAATTTGTATGGGAGCCCCCCTAAGAATGGTCGGAGGAAATAGGTGTTGAAGGCAAAAATGTTCCTTTTGCAAAAGTAATGGGGGTCGGTCATACATATTAACCCTCTCCGGCACTCTCTTAAAGGTCATATGCTCAGGTGTATGGAATAAATAAACACAACCCATAAAATTTGTATGGGAGCCCCCCTAAGGAGTGGTCGGAGGAAATAGGTGTTCAAGGCAAAAATGTTCCTTTTGCAAAAGTAGTGGGGGTCGGTCATACATATTAACCCTTTCCGGCACAAACACAATAAAATTTGTATGGGAGGCCCCCTAAGGAGTGGTCGGAGGGAATAGGTGTCAAAGACAAAAATGTTTCTTTTGCAAAAGTAATGGGGGTTGGTCGTACATATTAACCCTTTCCGGCACAAACACAATAAAATTTGTATGGGAGCCCCCCTAAGGAGTGGTCGGAGGGAATAGGTGTCAAAGGCAAAAATGTTCCTTTTGCAGAAGTAATGGGATCGGTTACACATATTAACCCTCTCCGGCACTCTCTTAAAGGTCATGGTCATATGCTCAGGTGTATGGCATAAATATACAAAAACCATAAAATTTGTATGGGAGACCCCCTAAGGAGTGGTCGGAGGGAAAAGGTGTCAAAGGCAAAAATGTTCCTTTTGAAAAGGTAGGGGGATCGGTCATACATATTAACCCTCTCCGGCACTCTTTTAAAGGTCATATGCTCAGGTGTATGAAATAAATATTTTGCTAAATATTTTTTAAAAAAGATGTCATCAAAATCGAATTGAATAATTCTACGTCTTGTGTTGCGACATAGTCGAAACTACTGTATCTTTTTTACTTTGTAGTGATTTTGAAGTCGGTTTTTTTTTGTCAAAAAGTTTTTATACCTACGTCTTTGTTATTGTTTTGTTGTTGATTTGTAGTTATAGAGAGTGTGTTTTTCATGGGCCTACCTTATAATTGTATCATCTTACTTTTTTTTACCTCATTAACTTCTTCTTTTCATCGCCTAAAAGAGATATAACCGAATCAAACGCCAAATATCAAAAAGCAAAACAAAACAATGCTTAAAGTTGTTATAAAATAAACAGTTACTAAAATAAACAGTTGCCTAGGCGAAAAAAGGGCGAAACTGTGGTGTTTTGATTTTGAAAAAAAAAAAAATGTATCCCCCAGAAGTAACGATAGCGAATCGCTTTCTTTGCACGCAAAAGGAATCTCGCCTAAATATCTTCAAAAAGTATCGCTTCGCCTCGGCGAAAGGCGAACAATTTATCTTATAAATGTTAGCTGGGTCATATCATGATACTGTATGAAAGTATTAGTGACCAAAACATATTGTTTTATTGTGTTTGTAAATTTGTTAGCGTTGTCTAGCTTGGATTGTAAAATATGATAAAGCGAAGAGTGACATACTCTAAAGAGAGTTAGTAGACGAAATTAACAGTAATAGACCGCCTACAAAAGACGTCGTCGGAAAAGGTAAACTAGAAAAATGTACTTACAATTAAAATTTATTTATTGGTTCAATACATGTAGGTTTGGATAGACTGGAAAGTGGTGGTATTTCTGATGAGAAGACTAAGCCACGATCTGAAAAATACTATGTGCTGTGTTAATTTTGAGTAAAATAACTAATTTTTTTAAATTTAAATGAAAACCACCTTTATTTTGTTGTTGTGTTTTTACATAAAATTAATATTAAAAATTAATATTATTAATAAATTATTAAATTGTTAAAAAATAATTAAAAATAAATATAGCTACTTAAATAGGATGCACTTCCCTCATCCGGTATATCATCCGACTCATCCTCGTCGCTTTATTCTGCAAGATCCATCACTGGCACATCCTGCAGTTTATAATATCTGTAAATAGTATGTATATGTAGCGCGTAGGTACAATAATTATTTGTACGACTTTTTGCAGCTGGTATTGGAGAAGATGAGCTAAGGATCTAAACCGTATTTTTAACTCACACCAATCGTCATCTCTGTGAAGTTGCTTGGGGAAACGAGTTTTTGATTGAACCTGTATTTCACTGTTCCTGGCTGTGGATCACGATATGGTGTTAGTAAGTACGGTTGAGGGGGTTTGCCAACATCCCCCCAAAAGCCTCTCTTTGCGCTTGCCATTCTCATAAGATTTAGAAAAGTAGGTGTGCGCTTTGCTTACGCTCCGAATCAATGAGTCGTGACAAGAACCTGAGCGCAAAATATTCACAGCTTTTATCATCAGTTGATAATTGCAAATCTAGAAAAAATTAAATTAATTAAAAAAAACTAAGTATATAAAAATTTAAAGGCTTACAACCAAAGCGTCAATGCTAAAATATCCTTTTCTGTTGTAAAAAAGGTAAGGATCGACATACGGCTTGGTGATCCTAATGTGCATCCCATCCACACAACCTATTATGCCAGGGATTCCAAACTTTTGCATAGAGTGGCATTTCGATTCGCTTCGTTCTGAGTTTGTTATACTTAATTTAATCCATACTGGGCAGACATACCTTTCAAGTAAACAATGACTCGTTTCAAAATTTTGCCGACAGTTCTTCTTCCCAATGCTACATCACTCTCCTTTCCTACAGCTTTTTGGAAAACTTTTTTTTAACATTTTAAAATTCAAAGACATAAATACAAAGTAAAATAAATTAAAGTATTATATATGTATGAAAACTACAGACGGTCTTCTAATTCGCGGTTCAATTATTTCCAGTAACATCCAAAATGCGTCCGAAACAAAAATTAAGAAACTGTTTATGAGTAGATACTTTATTAATTTCACATCAGAACTTTCTTACTCACGCTGCTGCCTCATTTACTTAGCTCCAAGGTATTAGAACTGTTTCTTAAAGTTTGTCGCAAAATGGCTTCAACGGAACACTCATTATTTGTAGTTCTAATTAAAGCTAACAACGCCATTTTATTTTTTAATTAATTTATTGTTTACTAGCAAATACCCGCTGCTTCGCCGGCGATAAAAATATTAAATATCATTAAAAACTTTAAATCTTAAAATTTAACAGCCGTATTCATATTGAAGTGGCAAGAGTGGAAATAATGGTTTGTGTATTAGATAAATTCAGTGATTTGTTATTTATTTGTCGCAATTTCGTCAAGATTTTGATATTTAAAAATCAATAGTTTTTCTAAGCCATCTGCACTGAAATAATTGTCATTTTATTATTTTTTTTTTTATAAATATTTTGAAATCTTTGACAAATTTTCTTGTTTTTATTTTCTTTTTTTGGAAATTTTTTATATATTTTGAATTTTCTTGACATATTTTCCAAATGTTTGAAATATTTTGAATAATTTTAATTATTTTTGACAATATTTGTGCTCAAATGAGAGCAAATAATTAAAAAACTGCTTTATGAGAGGTGTGTTATAAACCTTAAAAAAAAAATTTAAATTTCAACCATATTTAAAAATCCTCTAATTTATAAACAAACATTTTCAAACACTTTTTGACATTTTGTTTGTTTTTGATACATTTTGAAATAATTTGATACATTTTGACAATATTTTTTGTGCTTAGATGAGAACAAACAAATTTTTAAAATGCTTTATCGAGGGTTTATTGAAGGTTTCAACCATTTTTAAAATTCTCTTATTTATCAAGCATTTAAAAGAGCTTTTGAAAGCTGTTGAAACGTTCAACATGAATAATGTTTTTAAATTTTTTTTCGATTTTTTTCTTATGAAGGCTTTGTAAGAGGCTCATAATTTTTTATGAATACAGCCGTTTGAATTTCGGTAAAATTGTATATTTGTGTTGGAGCGACTTAGTAGTTCCATCCGAATAAAGTAACCAGCTAACTAATGTAATAAAAAATAACTAAAGTAATAAACTTTCTGTATCTTCCTGATCATTTTTTTTCATGCATTGGTTCACTTTTCCTAGCGCTGTGACTATTGGGGTACTCACAGTTTTGTTTTAACTGGTGTGTTAACTACGCCGTCTGTTAACTCTAAAACATTTTGCCATGTGGTAACTATTTTTGATTTTGTTTTGCATGTAAAAAAGAGATAACACAAACTGGTAAAATTGCCTTGCTTTCCAACATGTTTGTTTTTCGTAGCAAACTGGCATTTCTGAAAGGTATTTTTATTTTATTGAAAAATCAATTAATCAAAGAAAGCTTCTCTTATTATTTTTATTTTATTGAAAAATCAATAAATTAAAGAAAGCTTCTCTTTTCAAAAGGCGTGCCAATTTTAGAATGAACTACGTGTAGGGGTTCTCACAATTTGATTGAAGTATCGTTTTAAAGTTACTATATATCAACTTTAGAAGGGATCCGTAAATACCCTATATATAAAAATCTCATTTATACGTAAAAATATCAGCTCAGAGGTAAGAAAAATATATGACGGCCTTAGAGAATTGTTATTTTAAAATTAAATATATCTTTCGTTTAAGCTGATAAATTTCATCAAAACATTTCAACAAAACATCGACACGGAATTTTTGTCGATGCTTTTATAAAAGTGGCAGTATTTTTACATTCAAAAAGGTGGCAGCATTGGTACCGCACTCAATACATGTTGCTGTCTTTTTTTTTCTTTTTTGTGGACCTTCCCACCGGGAAAAAAGAATCAATTCCTTCTCCAATATAGATTCTAGAATTGATTATTTTTAACACCCCATCGGGAAAAAGATGCAATTTTATATAAAAAAAGAATCAATTCTCTTCTCCAGTATAGATTCTAGAATTGATTATTTTTAACATGCTGATGTCCTACAAAGAATAGTACATTCTTTTCTCGCTTCAAGTGGAATCGCTAGAGAATCGTTTTTTTTCTCTTTTTAAATAGATTCTTTTCATATACATATGTAATCATGGTTGAATAAATTAGGTTGTCTCGTGGCTGATCGTACTCTCTTCTCAGTACACATAATTGTCAAAATCAATGAAAAGCTACAACAACAACTTCATCGGCTTTGCATGTTATCAATTTACGCATTCAGATTTTGTATGAGTTGTCAACTTCGATTCGACATTTATTGGAACTCGCTGTCACCCATGCGACAATCTTATTTATTAAACCATGTATGTAATACTTCAATATTGGCAGCAAACTAAATTTTTAATGAGTTTCAACTACGAAATCAAAGAGAGATAGCCGACATAAGATTTTATTGTTTGTATTAGTATATTTGAATATACTACTACTATACGTCAACGCGGTTGTTAAGAAAAATGTCTACCCAAACATAAAACAAAACAAAGCATACATATTTGTTTTGCATAAATCATAGGTACGCACCATTATAAAACAATTATAAGATCAACGCGTGAAATATGATAAAAATAGAAAAAGAAAAATTCAAGACAACAAAATTTAAACCATACAAATTGAAACAACAGAAATTTTAAATGAAATTTTTGACAATGAAAGCACCGCTCCTGAGTTTTTTTGTTATAAAATTAAATTTCGAGTACATAAAAAAAAACCAAAAATAAATAAATAACTGGTCATTTTAGCCATTGAAAGGACTTTAACCTAGCTTCTTATGATCAATTGTTGTTGAAGTTTGCACACTAAAACATACATCTTTAACAAGGTTGTAACCTTGTCAGTTTTGTTGTTTGAGTTGCATCCCTGATCAAAGCATATCTTTGTATCCCTGATTTATAAAACATAAGTTGTATCCCTTAAAAATACAGAAAATTATTCTGGTACATTTTGTTAAGCTTGATATACTAAAAAATTTATAATTGATACAGTCCACCTTGAAATAAAATAAAAAGAACAATAAAATATACAATACATATTTTATTTAATTGGAAACATTTTTGGTCTATCGAGTCGGATTGTTGCGAGTTTGTTGAAATTCAGCAACAAGGTGTCCAGCATCAACAATTGCACACATAGCGGAGCACCAGCTCAGACATATATAGTAATTTTATCGGAGCACCAGCTCAGACACATGGTGTATTGCTATCGGAGCATCAGCTCATAGCACACAATATACACTTTCCGTTTATTCACAAAGAGCACGACATTTTCATCGGAGCACCAGCTCAGACACATGGTCTATCGTGGTCGGAGCATCAGCTTACGGCACACACAGCTATAGCGCATAACAAGTTCATCGCAGCTACACAAGGGTCACACAAGGAACACGCATTGCAACAGCAGTGCTCTTCAACATCTAGAGAGCACCCAAAAAACAACCCTTATTTAAAGTTTCATCTCAGCCACACAAGGTGTGCAGTATAAGAATTGCAGCAGGTCAGCGTAGCTTGATCAAAGTTCGCAGCATAAAAGCGCCATTTATATTTCTGATGCAAACTGGTGATATTTTCTTAAGTATTCATTTTATATGCAATAATATTAATGTATGTCTAAGTTTAAAACAAGCAATTATATTCGCATCATATAATCGGTTGTTGAATTCAGTTAACCTTTGACTAAAAAAGGTGAAATATTTTGGCGTAAATGCTGTGGTGGGTTAAATTTTGCCCCTTTTAAGTTTTTGGAAAATTTTGCCAAAACAAAGAAAAAGATTTTTTTGATTTATTGCTTTATTGGAATAAGATGGCACATTTTTAAATAAATAAAGTAGTAAAATAGAGAAATCAAACTTTTAGTTAAACAAAACAAGGATTTTATTTCATATTCACTTTTCTTAAAACTTTTCTTAAAAATAAATAAGAGAGGGTAAAATTTGCCACCGCCACAGTAGTTAGAAGTTAAGAGTTCAATATTTGCTACAATCACAATACAAGGGGTTTGAAAAATATTTAGAACTTGGTTGCATATCTAAGTATTTATTTGCGTTGAAAGTTGAATTCACCAAAAAATGAGATATATATCAAAATTGATGTTAAACATATATTAGTGGCGCAACATTCTTTTTAACTTTGATAACCTTTTCTTAACTTTAATTATATAAATTTAACTTATATTACAACTTTTCATGAAATAATTTTAAAGAGAAATACTCAAGGTACATTTCACATTTTGCTCTCCCGATTTTTGTTTTTTGTTTTCGTAAACAATGGATGGGTTTAAGAAAAGAAGACAAAGTGTCAAAGCCGCTATCACGCGCATACACAATTTTTGCATAAATCAAGATGTTAGCTTTGATGAAATTAAAGTTCGAGTTGTCAAACTTGATGAACTTTTCAGACAATTTGAAGAAGTTCAATTAGAAATCGATTCTCTTACAAGGTCTCCTGACGAGGTAGTGGCTGAAGAGATTTATCGGAGTGAAATAGAAGAGAGCTATTTTGCTGTAAAAACTATCGTTACTATTCGAGCACGTGAGGACGAAACGAATCGTACTATTATGGAGAATCCAGCTGCAAATAATGATATGACAACAGCCATGCAAACTCTCATGGACAACCAGAGTACAATGGCACTTTTAATGGAAAGAATTTCTACAAATTCTCGTTCCGGAGCGACATCTACATCTTTGAATACCAACGACCAACAACATCAGAATATATTGAAACTGCCAAGTATACAAATTCCAGAGTTCGATGGAACATACGTCGACTGGATTTGTTTTCGTGACTTATTTGAAGCCATGATTCATAATAAACTGAATCTTTCTGGTGTAGAAAAGTTCGAGTATCTGCAAACGCGACTTAAAGGGGATGCGTTATCACTTGTAAAGCACTTAAGGCCCACAAACGAAAATTATCAAATTGCTTGGGACATTATTAAGAAGAAATTTGACAAATCAGATAAAATCAAAAAAGCATATTTTGAATTATTATTTGATCAGCCGCCTATAAAAGTACCCGTGAGTTCTGAAATCAAACGTTTGTTCAACAACTCAAATGAGACCATCAATGCCCTAAAGGCCCTTGAAGAACCTGTGCAACATTGGGACTCTATATTGTTGTTCCACATGGAAAAGAAGTTGGATCCAGAAACAATGACGTTGTGGTGCAGGGAGCGTAAGTCGGATTCGGTTACGTTCCAACAATTTTTAGACTTTTTGGAACAACGTCTTTTGGAGGTAGAGAGCGCTCAACCGAGCAAGTCCAACTATCAAAATGTTGCAAGTAATCGCAATCGTAATCAATCAAGTGTGCACACTTCACTGGTACAATCATGCCCAGTTTGTTCGGAACAGCATTTCATATTTCAATGTGCTAAATTTAAGGCGCTTACTGTTGATGATCGTGGCAAGGTAGTGCGTAATAACAATCTTTGTTTCAATTGCTTACAAGTAAATCATCGGGCATCAGAATGCCAGCGTTCGTCGTGCAAGAAGTGCAAAGCTAAACACAACACGTTGCTTCATCGAGAGTCAGCACCAACCATTGAACAGCGTCATAGCTCACAGGAGTCTAACGTATCTAGTCAATGGCAGAGTTTGTCGTGTGCAATCAATTCGAATAATCAAGATAATTTTAGTTATATGACATTGTTGCCAACAGCGATTGTCATGGTTCAGGATGGTACCAATAATTTCCAGCCTTGCAGAGTCTTACTTGATTCTGGAGCTCAAGCCACGCTTATCACAGAAGCATGTGCACAACGTTTGCAATTAAAAAGAACTCACGACCAGACGATTCTTTACGACGTTGGTTCGACTGGCGGTTGCAAGACCCGAGGCAAGGTTGAGCTTTATTTGAAATCTTCGCTTAATAACAACATTCTCAATGCTGAAGCCTTTTGTTTATCCACTTTGACACAGAATCTTCCTGCGCACAAGATATGCAGCAATAAGTTTGAGTTTTTTAAAAAGTTGAAACTGTCTGATCCTGGATGTGATACACCAGGTCAAATCGATATAATATTAGGCGCTGATATGTTTTCTGAATGCGTTTTACCAAATAAAGTTGTGCATCCGACTGGCTCACCGTGTGCAATGTCAACCATATTTGGCTGGGTTCTAGTTGGCAAAATCGCAATACCACAAAAACCACGAATTTGGGCTGCACATGTGTCCTTGGATTTTTCTGAGCAACTTCATCGGTTTTGGGAGATAGAAGAACTCCAAAGCAGCACACGATTTTTAACTGATGAAGAACAACGAGCAGAACAACATTTCCAACAACACGTTCAGAAAGAAGCGTCCGGAAGATACATTGTAAGGCTTCCATTCAAAACTGATGAGCGTGATTTCGGTGACACAAAATCAACATCGATGAAGAGACTTCACAGCATGGAACGTCGGTTTCAAAATAATAAATCACTACAGAAAGAATATATAAAATTCATGCAAGAATATATCGAGTTGGATCATATGGAACTTTCATCAAACTCATCAGCCAACGCGGGTTATTATATACCACACCATTCAGTGATCAAGCCTAGCAGTACTACAACCAAACTTCGAGTCGTTTTCGATGCCTCTTGTAAGGGGTCAAACGGCGTTTCACTCAATGATCGGTTGATGGTCGGCCCAACAGTACAGAATGATTTATTTACTATACTATTAAAGTTTCGAAAATATAAAATAGCGTTTTGTAGTGATATCGAGAAAATGTACCGTCAGGTATTAGTTCATGCTGACGATCGTGCATTTCAAAGCATTGTTTGGAGAACCAATAAGGATGAATCACCAAAGACATACAATCTCAAAACCATAACGTATGGCACGGCTGCAGCTCCTTTCCTAGCCATAAGAACTTTAAAGCAAGTTGCAATGGACTGCCTCGCATCGCATTCCACAGTAGCTGAGAGCATCAATCAGTGCTTTTATGTTGATGATTTTATGTCTTGTGCTACAGATTTAAGTCACGCAATCAAACTAAAGGACGAACTTTGCAGCATTTTGTCAAACGCTGGATTTAATCTTCGAAAATGGTGTTCTAACTCTTCTCAATTTCTTGAAACAATTGATTTTAAAGACAGAGAAAACTCATCAGAAACTGTTATTGACGAATCCCAAACAGTAAAGACTTTAGGCCTGTTATGGGATACTGCAACGGATGCATTTAAATATAGTGTTTATCTATCACCAATGACGCAAGAAGTCTCCAAACGAACAGTGCTTTCAGACATTTCAAAAATCTTCGATCCAATTGGTTGGTTGGCACCAGTTGTGGTATCCATGAAAATTTTCATGCAGAGATTGTGGCTCAAGGGAATTTGCTGGGATCAACCACTGCCAGAAGATATTTTGCATCGATGGATTGAACTTAGAAATAGTATCGCTTTAATACCAGAACTTCGAATTCCAAGATGGCTGCAGTTCTCAGACGAACAAAATGTGGAGATACATGGTTTCGCAGATTCATCGGAGCTTGCATACGCTGCAGCAATATACCTAAGAGTGGTACACGCAGATGGTACCATTTATACAAATCTTATTGCTTCAAAAACAAGAGTAGCTCCGGTTAAACAAGTCAGCCTTCCACGACTTGAATTGTGTGCGGCCCACTTAATGGTTAAACTGGCAGTGAAGGTTCAAGGCGCACTAGACATTCATCATGCAACACTATATGGTTGGTCGGACTCAACCATAGTACTATCATGGATAGCAGATCATCCACGCAGATGGAAAAATTTCATTGCAAATAGGACCTCATACATCATTAATGTCATTCCTGCCGAGCACTGGCATCATATTTGTTCGCAAGAAAACCCAGCAGACATAGCCACCCGCGGAACGTCACCCTCTGAACTCATTAACAACCATCTATGGTGGAAGGGGCCTCTAGTATTGAGGACACTTAATTGGTTCCCTGAGCATGCATTCGAAATTCCAACTGATGTTGATATGGAGGAAAGAAAAAACGTTATTGTGCATGTTTCGACAATTGAACCTGATGTATTTGATCGGTTCTCAGATTTCAATAAATTACTCAGAATTACTGCACTTCTTCTTCGTTTTTTGCAAAACTGCCAATCACAAAAATATGAGAAGTCATATGGGTTCTTAACTTCAAGGGACCTACAATCATCACATACAACGCTTATCAAAAAGGATCAACAAAAATCATTTTTATCAGAAATTCGCGTGTTAACATCAAGTAACCAGCTACCAGCAAACCACAAGCTAGCAGCCCTTGCCCCATTCATCGATGACGATGGTTTGTTACGAGTTGGTGGTAGGTTAGAAAATGCAAATATTGCCTACGACCAAAAGCATCCTTTAATTTTAAGCAAAGATAGTCATCTTACGGAACTTATAGTTAAGGACTACCATCACAAGTATTTACATGCAGGTTGCCGTCAGCTTCAATATCTTCTTGGTCTCAAGTACTGGATACCATCCGTCATTTACGTCATAAAGAGATGTGTATACAAATGCACAACATGCATGCGATTTCGTGGCAAACCATTTGAACAACAAATGAGCAATCTACCTCAACATCGACTAGAGACAGTATCAGCATTTGTTAACACAGGAATCGATTTTGCGGGTCCGTTACAAATCCGGTCTTGGAAGGGGCGTGGAAGCAAACTTTATAAATGCTGGATATCGATCTTCGTTTGTCTTACAACAAAGGCTATACACTTGGAGCTAGTGACAGAGCTATCTACGGCAGCATTTCTAGCAACGTTGCGAAGATTTATAGCTAGAAGAGGCAAGCCAGCTCACATCTTCTCGGACAATGGCACGAATTTTGTTGGTTGCAATCAAAAACTGAGAGAACTATTACAATTTATGCAAAGATCAGAAACACAGGACAATATCACTAGAGAAATGTCACAACAACATATTCAATGGCATTTTTCACCGCCAGTTGGCCCACACTTTGGTGGATTGTGGGAGGCAGGAGTAAAGTCTACAAAGTTTCATCTAAATCGTGTTTTGGGTGATGCTTTAGCAACATTTGAAGAAATGCACACAGTTCTTTGTCAAATAGAAGGTTGTCTTAACTCTCGACCACTTTGTGCTAAATTTGATGGTGATCCGGATCCACTCACTCCAGCACATTTCCTGATTTTTCGACCAATGTCATCAATTCCAGATGAAGGCAACTTGTCATCAAAAATCAACCACTTAAACCGATGGCAATACTTGCAACGACTTGTCAGTCAATTTTGGAAACGATGGTCAACTGAGTACTTAACACAATTGCAAAAACGTCCTAAATGGAATAAAAAACTACAAAATCTAGAATGCAATGATCTTGTTATCATCAAAGAAGACAACTTACCACCTACACAATGGTCAATTGGAAAAATTATCGACACACATTCAGGTGCTGATGGTTTGGTAAGAGTAGTCACTGTCAAAACCGCTAAGGGTTGCTACAAACGTCCCATTATTAAACTTTGTCCATTGTTTGTTGACATTTGAAAGCGGAAGCATTCAACGGGGGGCAGAATGTTGAAGTTTGCACACTAAAACATACATCTTTAACAAGGTTGTAACCTTGTCAGTTTTGTTGTTTGAGTTGCATCCCTGATCAAAGCATATCTTTGTATCCCTGATTTATAAAACATAAGTTCTATCCCTTAAAAATACAGAAAATTATTCTGGTACATTTTGTTAAGCTTGATATACTAAAAAATTTATAATTGATACAGTCCACCTTGAAATAAAATAAAAAGAACAATAAAATATACAATACATATTTTATTTAATTGGAAACAATTGTGTTGTGCGTGTTATTAAGTTTGCACACAATTGACCGAGAACCGGACCTACATGTTTAACGCCGACTCCGAACGGTGATGAACGGAATGTTCTTATTCTCAATTAGCTTTACATGGCATTTTGATTACTCTCTGAGGTTTGCTATTGTCTGCAGAGAGGTGGCGGCCGTACAGAAAAATCATTTTAATTCAAATAATTTTTTGTCGCTGCTGGGATTCGAACCCGGGTATCCAGGTTCGTTGACATAGAGGCCACGGACTTTTAACCAACTACGCCACGGACGCCACAATTTCGGGTACATTCACAGTACAGTGTACTGCCAATATAGAAGTATTACATATATGATTATTTTAAATAAAATGTATTAACTTTGGGAAATAAGAAAACAAATCAAAACAGACTGATGATTTTCTCACTTATACCAGAATTTGTTTTAGAATCAGTTCGTTTTTCACTTATCAAAAAAGCAAGCAAGGAATCTAAAAACATTTTATATATTAGAAATAATTATATGGGTCGTAATCGATTATGGCTGGAATAAAAACGAATCAGTAAACTTTTGCTTGATAGATTCCAATTCATAGGTTTTGCTATAAATGTATATATTCTTTGGAATATATTCTAAAATGTTAGCAATAGAATTCATTCTATTTACGATTTTTGTTTCTAGAATCCATTTTCATTTTGCCGGTGGGACGCTGACGTCCTACAAATAGTAGTACATTCTTTTCTCGCTTCCATATGAATAGCTACAGAAATCGATTCTTTTATTCACTTTTTAAATGCATTCTTTTAAATAAAAAGTATTCATTTTCGGAAATGAGGAAACAAATCAAAACAGACTGTTGCTTTTCTCACTTATGTCAAAATTTGTTTGGTTGATATATTCGTTGATATATTGGTTGATATAAACTTTTGATTGATATATTCCAATTCATATGTTTTGCTTTAATTTATATATTCTTTGGAATACGTTCTAAAATGTAAGCAAAAGAATATATTCCATTTACGATTTTTTTTTTTTAATCAATTCTCATTTTCCTGCTGGGTTGTTGACTTTTATATATGTTGCTCAAAAAGAGTTTGAAAATAGAGCTTTTGTCTCACAGCGATTTTGACATATTGTTCTACCGCATATATTCGTCAACATTAGAGTGCCGATATATTGTTATATGAGCGAGAAAATATATAGAGGAAATTAAATTTCAAAAAAAAAAACTCAGGAGCGGTGCTTCCATTGTCAATAATTTTTATTTGAAATTTTTGTTGTTTGAATTTTTTGATTAAAATTTTGTTTGTTAAAATTTAATCATATTTCAGGCGTTCTTATAATTGTTTTATAATGGTGCGTACCTGTGATTTAGGAAAAACAAATATGATTTGTTTTCTTATATGTTTGGGGAAAACGTTTTCATAACAACCGCCCCTGTGACGGGTTGACTTTTTATTTTTTGTGTAGTAATTTTCATATATTCAAATATACTAACACAAACAGCAACATCTTATGTTGTTATGGCTGTCTCTCTTCGATTTCAGAGTTGGAATACAGAAGTATTACAAATACATATGTTCTTCCTTATTAGCTTTGGGCACAACCTTTTTTTGAGATGCACAGAGCTTTAATGAGAAAATTTTTTCTCTCTGAGAATAAGAATAAAGAAATTGTATGGTTATTCTCTTTGGATTTTAATTAATTATTTAAACAATGGCTATTAAATTTATATATCCCATGTCCGAACTGGGCACCATAGCTATCCTAGAGAAAAAGAATTTTTGAAATAGCGCCTGCAATTCTCAAGCTTTTCGCAGCCGAACATACGTGAGTCTTCTTTTATATAATAGTATAGATAGATTAAAAAAAAATTGGATTTGCAGAGCACCAAAAACAAATCGACTTCAAATTGAATTTGAAATCGAGTCGAAATCCAACGTTTGACATTTGAGATATATGTTACATTTGATATCAAATCATTCTCAAACCTCAATGTTTGCTGGGTACAATCAAAATTTTCAATCTCAACGAAGTTTCGGTATGAAGAATATACAACTTTTTAAGTGATATTATAACTTGAATTTTAATGTGACCTTTCATTATTTATATTGAAAAAAAATTTAAGGCGAAAGCTTTAGGCGAAGTATGTTGACAACAAGAGAACATGAAGGCAGCAGCAACCAACAACAACAACAACGGCTCTGTATAGACAGACTGTTTCGTTGGCCGCTACACCAACTCATCAATAGTCTTGCATGACTTTTCACTCTGATACACTCAAGCTACATAGGTCCTACTTATACTGCCAATTATGCCGAGAAAGTTACCCGGAAGTTTATTTTGACAGAGAGAACGCTTTTACATTAGTAACTGAGTTCTTATCTACTTATGATGCACCCTTTGTCAAGGTTAACCGTAGGATCATATCATACTTTTAGGCATAGCCTTAACTCATGTTCATCTTCGAAATTTGATCAGTGTTTAACTTCTATCAGAGCATGTTGAGGTTGTGTTATTTTATTGTTATTCTTCTTTTTTCCACATTTCCGTTTTCCGTAGGGATCAGCTAGTTTAACTGATTTAACCCTCCTGGCCCCACTCATAATCTTTGATCAAATTTGTTTTTATTGTGGTATCTCCGTTATATCCCACCAGAAAATATGGAAGTAGTTACACTTGGAACTTATTCCATAACAGCTTGCTTAAAAAAAACGGAACTACTTCTACGGAGTTAAATGTTGAATAGGTTCCATTCTCGCTTCTGTTAATTTGGAATACGTTCTCACCACGCTTCTCGCGAAGTTGATTTGAAATAAGTTCAAACCTTCTTGTTTTGAAGATTTTCGGTTTTCGAATTTAACGTTTTACAAAGCCAAGGAAAAGTTGAAAAATTATAAGGAAAAACGTGCCAAGTATTTTTTTTTCTATTTAATATTTTTCGTGATTCTTCTCAGTTTTCATCGGGAGTAAAAGTTCATGCAAGTTTAATTGTGAAAGGTTTTTAATTGTGTTTAATTCACAAGAATCTGGAGCAGGATCCAAATTTGGAGCAGGATGGTAAATAATTTATTTACCCAATCTTTACCCAATCGATCTCAATGCATGGAATGCTGTAAGGAAACAAAAACACTTCAAAGGAAATACAACAACTTAAAGGTAAGCAAACTCATGAATTAGGTTGCGAACATTGCTTACGCCGATTCAGACAGGCAGGCATATAAGATCAGAAAACACAATAGAGCAAAAAAGATACAGTAGTTTCGACTATGTCGTAACACAAGACGTAGAATTAGTCAATTCGCTTTTGATGACATCTTTTTTAAAAACTATTTAGCAAAATATTTATTCCATACACCTGAGCATATGACCTTTAAGAGAGTGCCGGAAAGGGTTCATATGTAGGACTGACCCCCATTACTTTTGCAAAAGGAACATTTTTGCCTTGGACACCTATTCTCTCCGACCACTCCTTAGGGGGGCTCCCATACAAATTTTATGGTTTTTGTGCCGGAAAGGGTTAATATGTATCACTGACCCCCATTACTTTTGCAAAAGGAGCATTTTTTCCTTTGACACCTATTGCCTCCGACCACTCCTTAGGGGGCCCCCATACAAATTTTATGGGTTTTGTTTATTTATTCCATACACCTGAGCATATGACCTTTCAAAGAGTGCCGGAAAGGGTTAATATGTATGACTGACCCCCATTACTTTTGCAAAAGGAACATTTTTGCCTTTGACACCTATTCCCTCAGACCACTCCTTAGGGGGGCTCCCATACAAATTTTATTGTGTTTGTGCCGGAAAGGGTTAATATGTATCACTGACCCCCATTACTTTTGCAAAAGGAGCATTTTTTCCTTTGACACCTATTGCCTCCGACCACTCCTTAGGGGGCCCCCATACAAATTTTATGGGTTTTGTTTATTTATTCCATACACCTGAGCATCTGACCTTTCAAAGAGTGCCGGAAAGGGTTAATATGTATGACCGATCACATTACTTTTGCAAAAGGAACATTTTTGCCTTGGACACCTATTCTCTCCGACCACTCCTTAGGGGGGCTCCCATACAAATTTTATGGTTTTTGTGCCGGAAAGGGTTAATATGTATCACTGACCCCCATTACTTTTGCAAAAGGAGCATTTCTTCCTTTGACACCTATTGCCTCCGACCACTCCTTAGGGGGCCCCCATACAAATTTTATGGGTTTTGTTTATTTATTCCATACACCTGAGCATATGACCTTTCAAAGAGTGCCGGAAAGGGTTAATATGTATGACTGACCCCCATTATTTTTCCAAAAGGAACATTTTTGCCTTTGACACCTATTCCCTCCGACCACTCCTTAGGGGGGCTCCCATACAAATTTTATTGTGTTTGTGCCGGAAAGGGTTAAGATGTATCACCGACCCCCATTACTTTTGCAAAGGGAACATTTTTGCCTTCAACACCTATTTCCTCCGACCACTCCTGAGGGGGGCTCCCATACAAATTTTATGGTTTTTGTTTATTTATTCCATACACCTGAGCATATGACCTTTAAGAGAGTGCCGGAGAGGGTTAATATGTATGACAAACCCCCATTACTTTTGCAAAAGGAACATTTTTGCCTTTGACACCTATTCCCTCAGACCACTCCTTAGGGGGGCTCCCATACAAATTTTATGGTTTTGTCGATAAAACCGGAAACTGTCGATAAATAGGTAGCAAGTTTAAGCAAACAAAAACATCAAATGTTGGCTTTATATTTCATGTAATTGTGTAAAATTTATATAAGTTAGACAGTTCTAACATGAATTTTTGTCGCATTGAGGATCAAACAGACCAACAAGTGCTAACATCAACATTGTACGATCAGTACTTTAGGCCCACCAAAGGCTCAAAAAGTAATGTAAATACCGACACCTGATCACTATCAACCACCCTACTTACCTCCGAGAATGACGTATTCTACGTCAAAAGATGCATGACTTGATTTCTTTATTGCTCCAATGTGAAACTATGATTTACTATGTTCGCAATTTTTTCCCTCTTCTCAGAGCGACAAACTTTTCTTTAAGCGAGGTACACATTAGCAATCATGAATGACACTCAAAAATTCAAAAAATGCCGCTGACTGTCACTCAACTACAAATAATTTTGTAGTTAGTTGACTGTTGACTGACGAAAAAGAGAAAATTTGAGCGGGAGTGTCACTCAATATTCGCTTTATTTGCTACTCCCCTGCATGGTAGAATTATAAGGTAGGGCCGACTCGGAGAAGAATGGAGTAGAAAGCAGAGAAAAGCGGGCTAGTTGTCAAAATCAGCTGTTCATCTCTAGTTTCTTTATGTTCATTTTTCGCAGTTGATTTTAGGTTAAACTTTTTACAAGCTTTTCTGCAAATTGAACACTTCCTCGGCATTTTATAGATTTATTTACAATGTTTTTACAATATTTCCACTCAAATTAACACAAACTTAACACACCTGTCCGCACTATTTACAACTTCAAAACGGAATATTTTTATTTCATTTGAGGTTTCTACGAACTTCGTCATTTTGACAATTAGCCAACCTTTTTATTATTCACTCTTCGTTGAGCCCTACTCGGCCCTACCTTGTAATTCTACCATGCTCCCCTGCCTTCCACTTCGTTTAATTTTAATTGCTTGCATTGTTTTTCTAGAGGTATTGCTAAACAAAATATCAGAACACACATTAATTTTAAGCGAATATGTCATAAAGGACCGAGTTGATCAGTGGAAAAAATGATTTCCCATCAAAAATTTAGAAGATCTTGAAAACTTGGACAAATCGATTAATCTCACACAATCAAACTCTCTGGTAAAATACGGACAAAATAATTTTAAGAAGTGGATACTTTTATGTTTACATATAATTACAGGTAAACTGCATCACAAAGATTTTGGGACCAAATGGACCCAAAAAAATTTGTTCAAGACTGTTTGCAGAAACCATTTAAAAAAATAAATAAATAAATAACTGGCCATTTCAGCCCTTGAAAGGACTTTGACCTAGCTTCTTATGATCAATTGTGTTGTGCGTGTTATTAAGTTTGTACACAATTGACCGAGAACCTACATGTTTAACGCCGACTCCGAAAGGCGATGAACGGAATGTTCTTATTCTGAAGAAGCTTTACATGGCATTTTGATTACTCCCTGAGGTTTGCCATTGTCTGCAGAGAGGTGGCGGCCGTACAGAAAAATTATTTTAATTCAAATAATTTTCTGTCGCTGCTGGGGTTCGAACCTGGGTCTCCAGGTTCTTTGACATAGCGGCCACGCATTTTAACCAACTACGCCACGGACGCCACAGAAACTATTTTAGTGGACTTTAATGTTCATGCAAATCATCAGAAGAAGTCCTTTAAAGAATTCAACAATATTTGGGAAATTTTGTTCAGTAAGTACTTTTTCTTTTTTTGAAAGTTAAAAAAATTATAATAATGTCTTTTTTTAAGGAGCAGTTACAGACCAGATTGAGACTAAAGATGATTTCATAAAAGCAATGCAAAAAACATTCAAAGCAGCTAAAAATAATCATTTTAAAAAATATATGTATTAGTATGAAATAACCTTATTATAATTATTTTCAGTTTCGTTTTGATATATTTATTTATGTTTCTTTTAATGAATTAGAAAATTTCTTTTATAACGTTTAATTCAAAATGTTTTATTAAAAATTTAAAATTTTTAATAAACTAAACTAAAATTTTAATAAACTAAAATTTTATTTTAGGTGAGATTAAAAAAAAAAAAACGATGAGAGTGGTCAACTTTTTAGAAATAGCTTTTTATTGACTCCGAGAGAAGAACTACTTCCCATTTAACTCCAATGAAAGATAATAAAAAAGTACTTTAAGTTTGGCTTCGAAAAACGCGAGAACGGAACTACTTCTTGTTGAACTTCTTTTTCACCAAGATTAGAATTGGTTGTGGGTTGAATTCAATAGCAGCGAAAACGAAATTACTTGTTTCGTTTCTATTTCAGCTGGATGAGAAGTTGTTCTATTTTGGTTTCGATAGAAACAGTGGCGTTCCTAGGCTTGGTGACGGGGCGGATACTCATGGTGTCACGAAAATGGTGTTACGAAAAATTTCTAAATGCAAAAAGAAACCAATTCAATGAGATTAAGTGTTTTTAATATTATCTTTATGTTTTCCGAAAAAAAACCAAACAACATATGACAAACCATAAGAATTTGTAAAAAACAACAAAAATATTACATTTTCAGGTGTCTTCATATTTAGGCTTAAGGTAAAAAAGAAAACTTATTAACTTCGCAGTCTTAAAAACTGACGGAAAAGAAACTTTACATTTTCAGGTACATATTTGTATATGAAGGTATAAGATTAAACAAAGAAATCTTATTAATGGCGTTGTCTTAGAAACTAACTTTTCTTACTTTCAGAGCTGCAAAATTTGAAATAACCTCATCGAAATAAATATTACTTGCAAGCTCGTTTTCAATGGATAAAATAGCAAGATTGGAAAGCCTTGCCTGTCCCATGGAAGACCTTAAATAAGTCTTAATTAATTTTAGCTTGGAAAAACTCCTTTCGCATGCAGCTATTGATATACAAATTGTTCGAAATAATTTCAATGCTACAAAATGGGACACACATTTTTTAACGTAATGTATTTGTACCTTTTTCTTTCTGTTTGAGAAATTAAAAAAAAATATCGAAATGGTGTCACCCCTAAAATGGTGGTACCCGAGGGCGGACCACACCCCCGTCCCCCCTAGTAACGCCTCTGGATATAAACGAGAGTAGAACTACTTTTTTCTGTAGACATCGCCTGCAAAAATAGTACTGGCCGGAATCATAATTGGAACAACTTGCGATTGCAAAAAAATAGTTCCAGAACTTGTCCGGAAGTACTTCTTATATCTGCTGGGATGTTTATGCGATTTACTTTTTAGTGAACCCTGAACTGCATCATATCATAATTTTATTAAAGTGACGGTTGAAGCAGTAGTACCAAAATCAGTGCTAGAAGATAAACATTTTCATAACACTTGGCCCACAAACGATCTTGGACAGTGGGTTGGCCGCTCGTTTATAATGAAAAAAGATAATGAGAAATGCTGAACCACTAACGGGTACCATTGCAAGACTATATTTTTCTGTGGATGCTGTTGAATCGCAAAGAACATTTTGCCACCATTGCACATTGGGGTTTTTTCCACTTTTTTTGGCATAAACTCATAACTTTTATATTTAAGCAGCTACAGCTCTGAAATTTTCACTAATGACAGTTTATTTAGCCACCTTTGTTTCTACCAAAAATGGGCGGCATGGGTTAAGTGGCACGCCTACTTTCCGTATGGGCTGATGTGTATTATAGAAAGCTATTCGAATCATCATATATCGAAGCTATATCGAATACTTCCAAAGCTATTCGATATAAAAACTTTGAATTGTATGGGTGTTACCACACCCCCTTGTCTAAACTCGTTAAATATTTCTAGTTGAAGAATACGACGATATGAAGTTCCTACCGAGTTTCATTGATTTGTGACTTATAGTTCGAAAGTTATACCAAAAATTTGTGCTGCTGAAAAGTGCTACGCCCCTCTTTCAGCGCCCATAAAGTGTTGCCAGTGGAATGGTACGTGTTATTTGAAGTCGATTTTCCGATTTCCGAGTCTTTGTGACCTATAACTCTAAAGGGATGTTAGAGCTACACGCCCACCATATATACTCGGTGCACTCCTTCTCCCAACTCTAATTGATTTAAAAAAAAGTTGTCAAAATCGGTTGAGAAACACGGGAGAAAATGGTTCTTAACTGTTTTGCTTACTCATATTTATATATAGATATAGATTACGTTAAAGTTTTCGTAATAACTTTCATAAAGTCGACAGAAACGCGTATATTTTGTTGCAGCAGATTTAAAAAATAGTAAAGTAATGCCTTCTCCTTTGCCTTGCATGATGAACGTACATTTTCACGCCACAATTTATACAAATCTGCACTTTTAAAATGGTAGGTGCCTAAAATAAAACATTCCAAACATTAACCTTCCGCAAAGTTCCGCAAACCACATTAGAGTTTTCTATTCTAAAATTCTTCGCTCTATATCACTGTACCTATATCTCTGTGTTGCTAGGAGTTTCAAAAAAGTTCTAGCTCTCCAAAATTGAGGATTTTGTTTTTTATCTCCTAATTTTAAGTTTTGTTGTAAACATTACATTATTATCTAACTAAAACAAATTTTTCTAATACATTTATACACATATCGAAAATATATACCTGAAGCCTTAATCTCCATTCTTTAGTTAGTTTAAATACGCATTCAAATATTTACACAACTTAGTTTTATTATCAACAAAAGTTCAACAATTTATGCAGCCATATTCTAGTCAAACAAAAACCTTCACTTCAGCAGCTAAAAAAGTAACGGCAAATCGCAAAAAGAAAGCAAAAATCATTATTTTGCTTTGGTTGGAGCTTCTACTTTGCAAAAAAAGTGTTGTTAACCTTTTTCATAAATCTTGAAAAATAAGGTTAATGCCAAAAAATCGTACATTTTCCCCATTGTGCATTGGCTACAGCGCTACAGTCCTTAGCTTGTGTACTCAAAGAAATTGAAGGGTGCACTTTGCTTATACTGTGGTATTTTTTCGCCAAAAATTGTACAAGGACACGCATGATCATTACACGTTATAAGCACATATATGAGTATTGTAAAAAACCATTCACCATTCACCATTTACACACTTTTTTGTTTGAATTTAACAACGATAATCGGCAGTAACTCATAATCAACTATTAGTGCCTCAATTTAAACATTGTTTATATGTATACTTCAGGACTTCGGGAACGCACCCCACCTTGTAGAAAAGTCTGACTACGCCCATGTAAGCATTTTAGTTTTTCTTTTTAAGAGTAGGATAGCTGATAAAATCATTGCTGAGTAAATAAGTGCCTACTTACAGTGTTGCGCAAAACAATAGCAACAAATTCAGCGCGCTGCTACAAAATCGTGTATCTTTTTGAATATTGGGAACACACAAAAATTATTTTAGGAACCAACGCACATATTCATACATCATATAAAAAACAAATCATATTCAAATTTGGTTTTGTTTTTTTTTTATTAAATTTAATATTAATGTGACTACATTCAATTTGTTTGAATGCAAAACAAAAGCAACAAAACTTAAAAAATGTAAAAAGAGAACAGAATTTCCAAAAATTATTAGTAAAAGTTCTTTTATTGTAAAGCAAATGTTGTTTGTGAGTCATAAACATTAAAGTTTAGTTTTGTTTTTACGCTTATTGTGACATTGACTGATCCATTTATAATGGCACTTGATAAATACTGTAAAACTCTAAAAAAGCAAATTATTTCCGAATATAAAAAGGGGAAAATCGCAAATATCTATCGCGAAAAAGTTTGATATTAATCGGTCAATAGTTTTTAGATTAATAAAAAAGTATATCATCACAAAAGACGTAACAACGGTACATTCAGGAGGGCGATCGCGGAAGACATCGCTGCGTAATGACAGGAACATTTGTGGCGGGTTCAAGCAAAATCCATTTGCCACCTCCAAAGAGGTTGTTCGGACACTTGATTTAGATATCCATCACAGCACTATTCGCAGAAGAGCCATTGAGAACGATTTAAGGAGTTACAGACCGGCAAAGGAACCTTTGCTTACAGCTAAACTTAAAGAAAAAAGTTGAGGTGTTATAATTTAAACACTCTGTCTGAAATTGTGACAAAGAGTTGCAATTTGTTGTTTTTTAGACTCAGTTTTGCAAAATAGAACCTAAATTGGACAGTTCAAAAATGGAAAACCGTTTTGTTTAGCAATGAATCAAAGTTCAACTTGATTAATTCAGATGGGATGTACACTGCACGGCGCCACCCAGGTACACGAAAATAAGTTTTAAGTGCGGAGGCGATGGTATTATGGTCTGGACTTGTTTTTCCTATGATGGAGTCGGACCATTTCATAGGTCATCGGACCATCCCATATAAAATCTTTTTGGGATTTTGAAGAAAAAAGTTTCTGGTCGAAGGTTTTCCAATAAAACTGCACTGTATGAAGCCTTGAAACTTAAGTGGGAAGAAATACCTAATACCACTATATCTAATTTAATAGAGTCGATGCCGCACAGATGTGCAGCGGTAATCAAGAATAATGGATCTTACACCAAATATTAATAATGTTGCTTTTGTTTTGCACTCAAAAAAATTGAATGTAGTCACATTAATTTTAAATTTAATAAAAACAACAAAACCAATTTTGAATATGATTTGTTTTTTATATGATGTATGAATATACGCTTCGGTTCCTATAATAATTTTTGTGTATCCCCAATATTAAAAAAGATACAAGCTTTTGCAGTAGCGCACTTATTTTGTTGCTATTATTTTGCGCAACACTGTATATTTTAATATTTTTTTATTATTTGAAATAATGTTAGAATTGCTACTCAATCTAAAAAGTTTAAAACTAAATCACTATAAATTCTGGACACCTTCAAGTCTTCCAAACATTTCCTTATTTTGTATGAAGTTCATATCGTCAACTGTAATCCAAAAAGACGTAACAACAACATAAATTCAAAATAGGGTTTTCGATTTTTTATGATGCTAATAAGTAAAAAAAAGATACAGTAGTTTCGACTATGTCGCAACACGAGACGTAGAATTATTCAATTCGATTTTGATGACATCTTTTTTAAAAAATATTTAGCAAAATATTTATTCCATACACCTGAGCATATGACCTTTAAAAGAGTGCCGGAGAGGGTTAATATGTATGACCGATCCCCCCCTACTTTTTCAAAAGGAACATTTTTGCCTTTGACACCTTTTCCCTCCGACCACTCCTTGGGGGTCTCCCAAACAAATTTTATGGTTTTTGTATATTTATGCCATACACCTGAGCATATGACCATGACATTTAAGAGAGTGCCGGAGAGGGTTAATATGTGTAACCGATCCCATTACTTCTGCAAAAGGAACATTTTTGCCTTTGACACCTATTACCTACGACCACTCCTTAGGGGGGCTCCCATACAAATTTTATTGTGTTTGTGCCGGAAAGGGTTAATATGTATGACCAACCCCCATTACTTTTGCAAAGGAAACATTTTTGTCTTTGAGACCTATTTCCTCCGACCACTCCTTAGGGGGCTCCCATACAAATTTTATTGTGTTTGTGCCGGAAAGGGTTAATATGTATGACCGACCCCCATTACTTTTGCAAAAGGAACATTTTTGCCTTGAACACCTATTTCCTCCGACCACTCCTTAGGGGGGCTCCCATACAAATTTTATGGGTTGTGTTTATTTATTCCATACACCTGAGCATATGACCTTTAAGAGAGTGCCGGAGAGGGTTAATATGTATGACCGATTCCATTACTTTTGCAAAAGGAACATTTTTGCCTTTGACACCGTTTCCCTCCGACCACTCCTTAGGGGGTCTCCCATACAAATTTTATGGTTTTTGTATATTTATGCCATACACCTGAGCATATGACCTTTAAGAGAGTGCCGGAGAGAGTTAATATGTGTAACCGATCCCATTACTTCTGCAAAAGGAACATTTTTGCATTCAACACCTATTCCCTCCGACCACTCCTTAGGGGGCTCCCATACAAATTTTATTGTGTTTGTGCCGGAAAGGGTTAATATGTACCACCGACCCCCATTACTTTTGCAAAAGAAACATTTTTGTCTTTGACATCTATTCCCTCCGACCACTCCTTAGGGGGGTTCCCATACAAATTTTATTGTGTTTGTGCCGGAAAGGGTTAATATGTATGACCGACCCCCATTACTTTTGCAAAAGGAACATTTTTGCCTTGAACACCTATTTCTTCCGACCACTCCTTAGGGGGGCTCCCATACAAATTTTATGGTTTTTGTTTATTTATTCCATACACCTGAGCATATGAACTTTAAGAGAGTTCCGGAGAGGGTTAATATGTATCACCGACCCCCATTACTTTTGCAAAGGGAACATTTTTGCCTGTAACATATATTTCCTCCGACCACTCCTTAGGGGGGCTCCCATACAAATTTTATGGGTTGTGTTTATTTATTCCATACACCTGAGCATATGACCTTTAAGAGAGTGCCGGAGAGGGTTAATATGTATGACCGATTCCATTACTTTTGCAAAAGGAACATTTTTGCCTTTGACACCTATTCCCTCCGACCACTCCTTAGGGGGGCTCCCATACAAATTTTATTGGGTTTGTGCCAGAAAGGGTTAATATGTACCACCGACCCCCATTACTTATGCAAAAGGAACATTTTTGCCTGTAGCACCTATTTCCTCCGACCACTCCTTAGGGGGCTCCCATACAAATTTTATGGGTTTTGTTTATTCCATACACCTGAGCATATGACCTTTAAGAGAGTGCGGGAGAGGGTTAATATATATGACCGATCCCATTACTTTTGCAAAAGGAACATTTTTGCCTTTGACACCTATTCCCTTCGACCACTCCTTAGGGGGCTCCCATACAAATTTTATGGTTTTGTCGATAAAACCGGAAACTGTCGATAAATAGGTAGCAAGTTTAAGCAAACATCAAATGTTGGCTTTATATTTCATGTAATTGTGTAAAATTTATATAAGTTAGAGAGTTCTAACATGAATTTTTGTCGCATTGAGGATCAAGCAGACCAGCAAGTGCTTACATCAACATTGTACGATCAGTACTTTAGGCCCACCAAAGGCTCAAAAAGTGATATAAATACCGACACCTGATCACTATCAACCACCCTACTTACCTCCGAGAATGACGTATTCTACGTCAAAAGTAATAATAATAAAAGTAACAACCCAAATAGTTCCTAAAACAGCTATTTGTGGACTCATAAGTTGAAGATTATGAAAGCACTTGTTGTTTAGTCAAATGCTTCACAATCAATCAACTTCATTTTGAATTTTTTGTGTTTACGTCATGTTTGATTTAGGTGACGCAGTTTAAATAACTTATTATTTTTTTTTTTTTATTGTGAGTAAACTTTTATGTTTTACTTTATCCATATATTCTTATATATCCTTTTCTATACCAATGTTTACTCTACTCGTGGGCTTTCTCGTAACCAAGTTCATAGGTATTCCTTAACAATCTGTGCTTATTTTAATCGTCTTAAGTATGACATGATTAATTGAAGCATTACAAACTTTATTTTTTGTTTTTATTACTAGCAACACGGGCTCAATTAAATCTCACTCAATGATATCGACCAATTTGCTAACATAATTAATGAGGAAACTTTTTTAACCTTTTGCACGGTTTTCCATGCTGTTAACAAAGGCCGTCAATAAAATATAACGTTGGGATTATGTTAAGTCCATTTGACGACACAAGCAAGTTTTTATCGCGAAACCATCTAGACTCAGTCACCGTTTATTGACCGTAATGATACCCTTGAGCACAACGGTATTCCGTGTGACATACGAAGGACATGAAAAGGGAGCGACGCCCAGGGTGGTCAATTAGATCTTATTGAGCGATAGAATAATATAAATGCTCAAGTTGATTTTGAAAAGAAACTTATTTCGCTGCGAAGAAACTTGCCCCAAGGGTTGTGAAAGTCCCGTGCGTAACAGTGTTGGCACAGTTAGCGTCATGTTGTAATTAATGTTATTCACGTTACTAGCTTCATACCACCAGACCACAAAGGATTCTACTTTAAAAAAAGAAAAGATGTGAAAATTTCATTCCACCAAGGCTCGCTAGTCATTCAAAATTCTTTTTCCATTGAGTCTTGCTCTCGGTCTCTGCAGATTGTCACATGTCGGTGGATGTATAACTGCCAGTGACTGTTATTAAATGTGTCGCAATGTGTGAAAAGTAACACCACAAGCGTCACCAGATAGGAATAACAAGTCAGAATGAGCGAATGTAAGGACTTTTTTTTAATATCCTGCAAGCAGCTTTGATAACGAATGTGTGAGTTCTTCACAGCCTTTGAAATAGAACTTGAATTGAGGTTAAATTTAATTAATTAAAAATGTTTCGCTCCTTTGGGCTCCTCTGCGAATTTATACGTTTTGAATGAAAATATGGCAAGACATGTACATATATATATGTATATATAATCCCATGCTCAAGCATAACTAAGAATTGCAATATCATAATTTTTTTAATCTACATTTTATTCTTAAAAAGGACCAAGATTATCTAAAAAAAAAGATATAGTAGTTTCGACTATGTCGTAACACAAGACGTAGAACTATTCAATTCGCTTTTGATGACATCTTTTTTAAAAACTATTTAGCAAAATATTTATTCCATACACCTGAGCATATGACCTTTAAAAGAGTGCCGGAGAGGGTTAATATGTATCACCGACCCCCATTACTTTCGCAAAAGGAACATTTTTACCTTTGACTCCTTTTCCCTCCGATCACTCTTTAGGGGGGCTCCCATACAAATTTTATGGTTTTTGTGCCGGAATGGGTTAATGTCACTGACCCCCATTACTTTTGCAAAAGGAGCATTTTTGCCTTTGACACCTATTCCCTCCGACCACTCCTTAGGGGGGCTCCCATACAAATATTATGGTTTTTCTATATTTATTCCATACACCTGAGCATATGACCTTTAAGAGGAGGAATATTTTTGCCTTTGACACCTATTCTCTCCGACCACTCCTTAGAGGGGCTCCCATACAAATTTTATGGTTTTTGTATATTTATTCCATACACCTGAGCGTATGACCTTCAAGAGAGTGCCGGAGAGGGTTAATATATATGACCGACCCCCATTACTTTCGCAAAAGGAACATTTTTACCTTTGACTCCTTTTCCCTCCGATCACTCCTTAGGGGGGCTGCCATACAAATTTTATGGTTTTTGTGCCGGAAAGGGTTAATATGTATCACTGACCCCCATTAATTTTGCAAAGGGAGCATTTTTTCCTTTGACACCTATTCCCTCCGACCACTCCTTAGGGCAGCTCCCATACAAATTTTATAGTTTTTGTATATTTATTCCATACACCTGAGCATATGACCTTCAAGAGAGTGCCGGAGAGGGGTAATATATATAACCGACCAACATTACTTTTGCAAAAGGAACATTTTTGCTTTTGACACCTTTTCCCTCCAATCACTCCTTAGGGGGGCTCCCATACAAATTTTATGGTTTTTGTGCCGGAAAGGGTTAATATGTATCACTGACCCCCCATTACTTTTGCTAAAGGAGCATTTTTTCCTTCGACACTTCCCTCCGATCACTCCTTAGGGGGGCTCCCATACAAATTTATATAAGTTAGAGAGTTCAATCAGGAATTTTTGTTGCATTGAGGATCAAGCAGACCAACAAGTGCTAACATCAACATTGTACGATCAGTACTTTAGGCCCACCAAAGGCTCAAAAAGTTATATAAATACCGACACCTGATCTCTATCAACAACCCTACTTACCTCCGAAAATGACGTATTCTACGTCAAAAAAAAAACAATTTCATCTGAAGAATAATATAAAAAGCTTCAGCATCATACTGCTGCACTTTCAATTAAGGGGTTACATCACTTTTATAAATTTGTACGAAGCTACCGTAAAACTCATACTAACCTATGGTCTGCTTTTATGGTGGAAAGCTATAGAGAACATTAGCTACATCAACACTCTCTCTAAAGCAGGGTTCGGACTTGTACAACGAATTTTTTTGCAGTAGTTTTTTTATTTACAACCATGTACGTAAATTGTATACCAATAAAAAAATTCCTAAATACAAATATATACATAACTATATACTATATACTACCCAAACGCAGAAATGTTCGTCTAGCTGAAAATTATATACAGTGTAGGTAAGTAAATTCATTGCTGTATGAGTAGTTAACTTCAAAATAGAAAAACGTTGAGTTATTTTAGAAATTAATGGTGTTTATGTTCTTTTTTGAATAAATAAATAAAATAAATTCATTCTCTTTCAAAGAATATCACAAAATAAAAATTCACTCTCGATGCTAAAATGTTCGTCTGCTTAATTTACAATGCAGAAATGCTCGTCTGTCAGCCTTTACCATTGAGTAGCATCGCCTTTATTTTTAATTATCGCCCGAATTCGACGGGGCATAGTCGCAACTACTCTTTTGCATTCTGCAGGTGAGATACTTCTCCAAATATCCTGCAATTTTGCCTTCAAATCGGCAGTTGTTTTTCCTTAAGGGTTTCTTCATAATTTCCCAAATCGTCTCGATTGGGGATAGGTCTGGGCTATTAGAAGGCCATTCCTCTAACTGAGGAATGTTCTGAGCCGCAAACCACGCTTTTGTCGTCTTCGCCGTATGACTCGTTGCTCCATCTTGTTAGAAAAGGTACTCTCCCTCAGGCGATTGCAGATATGGTATTACAGGAAGGAGGTTCCTTTCTAATATTTTTTGGTACTTTAAAGCATTAATTATGCCTCCCCCAAAATGCAGTTGACCGACACCTCTACCTGATATACAACCCCATACCATGATTGATGCAGGAAACTTTACGGAACGCTTCTAGCATTGTTCTTTGAATGCCTTAGATTTTCAACGTACCACACGATTTCTTTGAGACCCAACACATAAGTGGAAACGTGATTCGTCACTCCATATCACAAAATCCCACTGTCTAGGCGTCCAGTTGAGGTGCTCCTTTGCCCAACTGAGCCTTTTTTTTGTTTCTGGGTCAGCAAAGGCTTTTCCTTGGCCTGGTAAAATTGAGAATTTAATATTTGTGATAAGTTTAACGGCTAAAAAATTTAAAGTAGTGAAAAAAATTTACCTTGTACAATTTTAACCCAATTTTTTTCAACATACATTTGCACGTATCAACAGAAATTTCTTTTTTAATTAAATTCATCCATTTAACTGTAATATCTGCTGCAGAAGCATGACTGTCTTCAATAGCTATCCTTTTCAAGCAGAGCAAATCTGAAGCATTCGCAGTAATTGGTCGTCCCGGATTTTTTTTCTTATTACAATTACCTGTATTTTTTTACAGATTTATTATTGACTGAACTGTACTGCGAGCTAAACTAAATTTGTCTGGTATTTTGTAAGCCGAGAACGCATTTAAATGGTCTTTTATTATAAATTTTCTAATATCAAGCGACAATGGTTAACATCGTGGCATTTCGAAACTTTAATAGTGACTGAAGAACTCTAACTGCAATTCAACCAACAAAAAATGATAACGGACCAATATGATATAAAAAAAAGAGAAAAATTTCTAACGAAAATCAACAAAAGAGATAAACCGTTTTCACTAGACGATCATTTCTGCATTGTAAATTGAGCAGACGAACATTTTAGCACCAAGAGTGCATTTTTATTTTGTGATTTTCTTTGAGAGAGAATTATTTTATTTTATTTATTTATTTCTAAAAAGACCATAAACACCTTTAATTTCTAAAACAACTCAACGTTTTTCTATTTTGAAGTTAACTATTCGTACAGCAATGAATTTACTTACCTACACTGTATATATTTTTCAGTTAGACGAACATTTCTGCGTTTGGGTAGTATGTATTTGCATGTTGCAGAAACATATTTTTAACGGATTCAAAATTAATATGACTATTAATTTAACACTTATGCTGCCATCTCTCTAGTTTTTTATGTAATGGTATTAAAGGATTAGTTATATTAGTTATATTATTAGTTACGTCAATAATGCAATGTGTAATGTGAAATGTGTTTTCTGTCGTTTGTAAGATAAATACAAAAATAACCCTAGAAATATTTGTTGAGAATAATTCGCAGTTGACTTGAAAAAACCGAAGTGACGCAGTAAAACATTAAATTTTGCAAAGCGCATTTTTACATCAAAAGCGCAGTAGATCTGCAATTGGAGTAAAGTCCGAACAGTGCTCTAGAGTGTAAAGACTGGTCTGTCAAGGAATAACAGCTGCACAGCGATCAACTGAAAGGGTTCATGAAAAACATGGTAGCTAACGCAGAGTTCCAACTCAAGAAATCAGTACTTTGTAGGAACTGGACCAATGGGCACTAGGGCGTATCGAAAAATTTAGATCGTATTCTAAGAGGTCTCAAAAGTTGCATGGGGTTGTCCAGATCACCCAAAAAAAATTTTAAGGAAAAAAAAGGATGTCTTTCTGCCCCGCAAGGACAAAGTTGTTTTATGAGGAAAACAGTAAAAAACAACGACCTTACAATGCTTTGACTTTTACAATAAAAACTACGTATGTCTTAAAGCAAAAGTAGGTATGGGCTTAAACTAACAATATATTGCTAAACAAGATGCCACTCACGATTCTTATCCACAGTGTCTTGTGTGAAGGACATTCGAACCAAAAGTTGTAATCGAGATAGCACAGAACTTTTCATTGTTACTCAATAGTCTAAATTTTTGTGGTATTGATTATACTGTTAACGTATTTCTAAAAGTTGCCGAATTAATAATTAGCATAATTTTTGCATATGTATTTTCCTATTTTTCAGAAATGTACACTTGAATGCAATTTTTTAACTTTTTCAAAAAAAAAGAATATAAGATTTTATATCTCGGGTACCAGAAATGGTACCGAAGAAACTTTGCCCAATTTGGATTCTTCAAATATTTCTTAACAACACCCTGTCCAAAAGTATTTTTTTAAAATACCAGATTAAAGCCACAATTTTATTTTCTACTTTGATATTTTTTGATGAAATTGTTAAATTTCATATTAGGAAGCATTTTGTTTTTTTTAACTATCAAAATAGAAAATAAAATCGTGGCCTTAAGCTGGTATTTTAAATTAAAACTTTTAGACAGGGTGTTGTTCACACACTGCTCCTGAAGCAACTTCAAGTTGACCTAAAATGGCAACGTAAACTGAATGTCTCCAAGTGTTTGTAATGTTTTTCTGATGAAATATCACTTTGAATTAAAATCCTAGCTGATTTCGTTTTAAAAATATCTCCATTTTTGCATTGTGTGTGTGTGTGTGTGTGTGCGTGTAAAATATTGAGAATTGGGATATTGTTTCCACACCATCTATGGAGATAAATATCGCGGCGCGTTTTTTTTTTAAGTGGTATCCCTTGTAGACCTATTCCACTATCCCGTCCCGTCCATAAATTACGTAATCACTTTTATACTTAAATTGGGTCAAATTGGACAGCCTCTAAGAAATTCAGCCATAGTCAAAACTATTTACACATCGCTAATATTTTTAAATGTTTTAAAGAAAGAGCTCACTTTATTTGTTGTTGGAAAAATCTTCCAAAGACATTTTTTTGATGTTGCATTCTATGCAGTATGTTAAATAAAAACAAAAGTTTTAGCAAACCTAACGATATATATCACAAAATTAACTAATAATTGATAACTACTCTCTGGCGTCATAAGTATTTACACAGCCTTTCTTGGAGTCAATAAACACAATTATGCACGACCTTACTTTTTAGGATTTAAGGAAGATACATGAATGTTTTTCCAAAAGACTCCTCGAATTTACAAGAAGACTCATCAGTCCACAAAACATTGTGCGAAAACTGTATAGGCCAGAGAATAGTTATATTTTGCTAATTTTTTTTAATGATATTTTTCGTTAGGTTTTTTAAAACATGTTTTCTTTACTTTGCATACTACAAAGACTACAACAACCAAAAATTTCTTTGCGAATTATGCAAACAACAAAAAAGGCGAGCGCTTTCTTTAATCTATTTCTTCTGAAAGTGTAAATAATTTTGACTAGGGCTATATACATCTATCATTTATGACAAATGTTGCGAAGTAAATGTCACTGCAGCATTTTTTAAGCGACTTGAGTATGAAGAATCTTCGATAAGATTAATTTTAAATCTCTCCCAAAACTTGTTAAATTCCCTGTGAATTGACTCTCCAGCCTGCTCCGACCACAACTTCCCGAACTTCATCTTTTGCAGCTTTGTTAATCATTTGTTTTGGAGTGGTATCGTACCTCTTGTTGAGCGGGGAAAAACATTGATTTGGGCCACAAAGTTGAAATTAATGGCTAAAAATGATCAAGGAGAGATCTTTGAAGGCAATGCATGCAGACAACTTTTAAAGGAATCTGCAAAACTTAATGACCCCGATATTTATGAAACGGTTGGACCTTATGACCAAAAAAACCGATTTAGATAAAAATTTGATAACTTTTCGCAAAGCCATTGAGAGCACTGGTGTCTCGCAGACGATAAAAATACATGTTATATTAGATCATTTGAAGTATGCTATTATAAAACTAGACTGAGATGGTTTGGGATTGTAGTCGGAGCAGGCTGGAGAGTCGATTCACAGGGAATTTAACAAGTTTTGGGAGAGATTGAAAATTAATCTTATTGAAGATTCATCATACTCAAGTCGCTTAAAAAATACTGCAGTGACATTAACTTCGAAACATTTGTAATAAATGATTGATGTATATTTCTTAGAGGCTGTCCAATTTGACCCAATTTAAGTATAAAAGTGATTTCGTAATTTATGGACGGGACGGGATAGTGGAATAGGCCTACAGGGGATACCACTTTAAAAAAAAACGCGGCGCGATATTTATCTCAGTAGATGGTGTGGAAACAATATCCCAATTCTCAATATTTTACACACACACACACACACACACACGTAGGTATATTATATATATATATAAACATACATACATACATATATAAACAGTTTTATACTTGAATATATTGCGCTGTCTAATGTACAAGGTGGTTCAATCACGTTAAAATGCAAAAATTGAGATATTTTCAAAACGAAATCAGCTCGGATTTTAATTCAAAGTGATATTTCATCAGAAAAACATTACAAACACTTGGAGACATTCAGTTTACGTTGCCATTTTAGGTCAACTTGAAGTTGCTTCAGGAGCAGTGTGTTCAGGAATATTTAAAGAATCCAAATTGAGCAAAGTTTCTTCGGTACCATTTCTGGTACCCGAGATATAAAATCTTATATTAATTTTTTTGAAAAAGTTAAAAAATTGCATTCAAGTATACATTTCTCAAAAATAGGAAAATGCATATGCAAAAATTATGCTAGTTATTAATTCTGCAACTTTAAGGAATACGTGAACAGTATAATCAATACCACCAAAATTTAGACTATTGGGTAACAATCAAAAGTTCTGTGCTATCTCGATTACAACTTTTGGTTCGAATATTCTTCACACAGGACACTGTGGATAAGAATCGTGAGTGGCATCGTGTTTACCAATATATTGTTAGTTTAAGCCCATACCAACTTTTGCTTTAAGACATACGTAGTTTTTTATAAAAGTCAAAGCATTTTAAGGACCACTTTGTCCTTGCGGGACAGGAAGACATCCTTTTTTTCCTTAAAATTTTTGTTGGGTGATCTTGACAACCCCATGCAACTTTTGAGACCTCTTAGAATGTGAAATTAAAAAAAAAATTGTAATTCGATACGCCCTAATGGGCACGCTTCAATACTCAGAGTATAATCCTGTGATCCCTATTGGGGTTTTACCATTAGATTTCAACAAAACCTGTCTGTCTCCTTCCAAAAAAGAGAAATTTGGGAATCGAGTAATCCTTTTAGTGAACAAGACATTAAGATCTTCATTTACAGACTCAAAAAGAAGTTGGCTGTATCGTGAACACATCCGTAGGTGTTGACGTGACAGGGTATCTTTATTCATTCTTGTTTTTTTCTTTATTTTGTTCCCAAAATTTACCTCAAACTTATATTTGTCCTTCTTCTTGCCAAAACTCTTGTTTTAATCTATTTCCAAATTTCTGACATTATTCTTGTTCGAATCCCTTTCCTAAACCTTGTCCCATTTTTTTCCAATCTTTGTTCTTAATCTTATCCTTAGTGTGTCCAAACCCTTGTTTCATTCCTTGTAATATTTCTTGTACTTATGTAGGGTGTTTTTTTAGCTGCATGAGAAGTTCTGATGGTTGTTGTCTATGGTTTCACAATTGAGAATGTCAAACTGTGTTGACATGTCTGTTTAGTAAGTAACGCCAGAACAACCAAATTGTGGAAATTTACTTTGAAAAAAAATAAAACTGTTTGCGAAGCTCATAGAGCACTTCGTCCATTTTACTGTCAACATAATCGGCCTAGTGAGCAAGCAATTCATGCAGTTATCAACAAGATAACTGACAAGATTCAAAAGCATCAACAAGACAAAGTTTGGTGCGGTTTACAGGTTGGCGGCGTCATCGGTCCTTATTTCTTTCGAAATGAGGAAGGAGCTGTCGTTACGGTAAATGGTGAGCGCTATCAAGCCATGCTGAGTGATTTTTGTGGCGACGATGAAATTTCGTTCCAACAAAACGGCGCAACTCGCCATACAGCGCGCTTTACCATCAATTTATTGCAAAATTAATTTGGTGACAACTTTATTTCCAGAAGTGGTTCTATTAACTGGCCCCCTCATTCGTGCGACTTAACGCCTCTCGATTACTTTTTATTGGGCTATGTTAAGTCATTGGCTTATGTTGACAAACTAGCAACTCTTGAAACATTGGAAACCAATATGCAAGCCACCATTGACGAAAAATTGGACTGATCGAATGGACAATGTAACTCGTAGCCGCGGCGGACATATGCCGGAAATCATATTTAAAAAATAAATGTCAAAAAGCTTTAGATGATATTATTTCCTCTCTGAGGTTTGCCATTGTCTGCAGAGAGGTGACGGCCGAACAGAAAAATTAATTTAATTGAAAAAACTTTTTGTGTCAGGTGGAATTGAACCAGGGTTCTCTGGCGTATGGGTCACGCACTCTATCCACTGTGCCACGGCCGCCACAAGAACTCATTTATCAGTCAAAATTTGTTAGAATTTTTTTAATTCTGTCAAAAACTTTAAAAATTCAATTTTCAAAAAGTCACCACTGAAAAATAAAAATATTTTCAAAAATTTGTTAAAAAAAATGCGTAGTAATTTCATAAATATTAAAAATTAAACAAAAAAAAATTAATTGGCACTTTTGAGGCTCGAACTCTCAACGTTACGATTACAAAGAAAACGCTGTGCACACTAAGCTACAGAACTCACAGAACAGTAATTACTTTTTAACCGACTTCAAAAAGGAGGACGTTTTCAAGTTCGTTGGTTTCTTCGTTTTTTTTTTTAAATGTATGTACATTGATAACTATTGATACTAGGTTACTGAAATTTTGTACAGTGATAGGCATAATTATTACAAATTACGGTAAAAAAGTGGGCGTTATTCAACAAAGGGGTGTGGCATTATTAGAAAAATACTGTATCTCAGTTAATATTGACAGTAGGGTACTAATATTTGGTATGCAGGTAGGTGGGTAGATGGGTAGGTGGGTAGATGGGTAGGTGGGTAGATGGGTAGATGGGTAGGTGGGTAGGTGGGTGGGTAGAATCATTACAAAAGTGGACGGGATTGTATATGGCGTGTGGCATTTTAAGGAAACTACTATATATCGGTTAATATTGATACTTGGGAACTGAAATTTCGCACAGGGCTAGATAGAATCATTATAAAGTACGATCAATAAAGTGGGAGGAATTATAAAAAGGGCGTGGCACTCTAATAAAAATTGTAAAGAGATAAAGATGGGAAAATACCCAACAAACTTTCAAGAATTAATAAAACAAATTTTTTAAGAACAAAGTTTCATATATGAAATTTTCCTCAAGAAAAAAATTAAAATAAAATAAAATTATTTATTTAAAAAACCGACTTCAAAATCACTACAAAGTAAAAAATAATTTTAAGGGGGACCAGAGGCCGAAAAAAGGTCATGTTTGTGAATTTTTTAAGGAAACCTAATGGATATTTTTTAATTAGGGCTTTTGTGTAGGGCGCTCTGAAAAAAAGGTGAAATGCGGTGACCAAGATTGCTCCTCCAAATTCATCTGAAACAAAAAAATGAAAATATTATTAAACTAGATACTTAAAACTCGTACTTGTCATAGCCGAAAATATCGAGTTTTCACAAAATGGCGGACTTCCGAACGTAAATTAACGATTTTCTACCAAAACTTCGTCATTATCTATATTAATAAAAATCATTTTCTGTTTGTTTGACTACTATACAAAATTTAACGGCTCAACGGATTTAACTCAAATTCGGCTCACATATTACTTGAATCCTAACTTAGGTTATGGCATACTAAGTTTTGACCACGCCTCTTCCGCCTCTTTAAAAGTAACGCAAATGTTACAACTGGCTTTTTTTTTTTAAGCGAAAATGCTCGATTTATTAATTTTAAGGAAATCCTGTTATTTTAAGGAAATACTGTGTTTTGATACCAAAAACATGCACATATCTTTAAAATTTAAAAAAAAATTTTTAAAAAACTTCTGGTACAACGTCTTTTTTTAAAAACATCGTTTCCTTAGAATAATAAAAATACTATCAGAAATTCGTATATTTTATTTGCGATGCAAATAACTCCGTTGTTTTTGAATATATTTCATTCTAATTTTTTTCGTTGATAAACTCAATTCAAGCACTTAATAAAAACAATTTATAGGGTACCATTATCTTAGCGGATATATTTTTAATATTTCTTTCAAAAAAGGTCCAAAATATTGACTTTTTACGCAAAAAATGCCACAAAAGTTGTTTTTGTTGTTAAAATAATAAAAACTCAAATTTGAATTTTCGACTACCTTTTACATGACATAGCGTTTAATAGCAAAAATGCTTCCAATTTTACAAAAAAATTTATTAACTGTTTCTGTCATCAAAAAACATGACCAAACGCCCAGTGATTTTTTAAAGAAATTAATTTTTTCAAAAGTTGTTTTTATTCTTTTTATAGAATATTTAAGCTTAAAGAATAATTTATGTGAAAAAATTATACCAATATCTCTTTCCGATCAAAAGTTATCGCTATAAATCTATTTACTCGGCCCTTCGGTATCGCCTTATTTTCAACAGATAGAAAAAACATGGATCTTTAATATAAGCTTGAAATTAATTAAATAATCAATTTAGTCCAGCTTACATCCCATTATTTGGGTTTTTTAAAATATTAAAACTAGGACTAGAGGACCCAAGTAAAACTGGGTATATCATCTAGTTTGCCTATAAAAAATTAACGAAGCTACAAAAAAAAATCCTATGACAAGTACGAGATTATTATGAATAACATAAGCCTGCAAAATAAAAACAAAATTATCGGTTCACTGAGTTTTCAGATATCTTGGTCACCGACTTTGAAAATATGGTTTCGAGGAAAACGCGATTGAAAATTAGGGCCAGCACTGCGCGCTCTCGAAGGCGGTTCACTTACTAGGCTATAACTTTGTTATTTTTTGAGATATCAACTTGAAATTTTCGCCACTTATTCTTGAGACTTAACGCTTTAAGATTTTTTGAAAAAAGTTAAGGGTATTTAACTCCCCTTAAATAACGTTTCCTATTAATTTCTTAGATAAGGACGATGAGACCAAAGACAGCTTCTACGAGCGCCTTGAAGATGCCTATGAGCGCAGCCCCCGCCACGACATAAAAATCGTGCTTGGTGACTTCAACGCCAAGGTGGGAAAAGAAAATATCTTTGGTCCAACAGTCGGAAAGTTCAGCCTCCACGACAATACCTCCGATAACGGAATGAGGCTGATTGACTTTGCCGCAGCGCGAAACATGGTCGTTAGTAGCACTAGATTCAAGCATCTCAATATTCATAAAGCAACTTGGCTGTCTCCTGATCAAAAGACGCGCAACCAAATTGATCACGTTTTGATTGACGGAAGGCACTCTTCCAGTGTTTTAGATGTACGCACGATCCGTGGTGCCAATATAGACTCGGATCATTATCTTGTCGCAGCCAAGATCCGTACACGCCTGTGCGCAACCAAGAATGCGCGCAATCCAGCACAGAGAAAGCTAGACGTCGAAAAGCTGCAATCAAAGCAAACAGCCGAAGACTTCGCTACTCGACTCTCATTCCTGCTTCAAGAAAGCACTCCTCCGATCGACGATATATGCGCGCAGTGGAATCATATTTCCCACTCTATGCGTACGGCTGCCGAAGAGGTGATTGGCTATCACCGCCCTCGCCGAAACCAGTGGCACGACCAAGAGTGTCGCGACGCCACTGCAGAAAAAGACGCCGCCTACAAAGCCACCCTGCAGTCGGTTGTAACGCGTGCTGCTAAGGAGCGATACAAAGAGAAGAGGAGGGAAGAGAGACGCATTTTCAGGCGAAAGAAAAGGGAAGCGGAAATGCGTGAGTGCGAGAAAATTGAGATGCATGGTGACAGGAATGAGGTCCGAAAATTTTTCGAAAAAATAAGACGCCTGGCCGATGGTTTCAAGACCGGGGCCTCTTCCTGCAAGGATGAAAATGGGAATCTAGTGACATATCCAGAGTACACTGATGATGTGGAGGGAACACTTCTCTAGGCTTCTGAATGGCGACGACGACAACAATCCCGCCAATAGAGATGATATGCCGGAATCCCCAATTTTGGACGACAGCGTTGAAGTTCCGCTGCCCGACCATAGTGAAGTCTTGAAAGCTATAGCACGGCTTAAAAACAACAAAGCCGCAGGAGCCGATGGCTTACCTGCTGAGCTCTTCAAGAATGGAGGCGAAGCTCTATTTAAATGCATTCATGAGCTTCTATGCAGAATATGGTCGGAAGAATGCATTCCAAACGATTGGAACCTCAGTGTGCTCTGCCCAATCCACAAGAAAGGCGATCCCACAATTTGCGCCAACTACCGTGGGATAAGCCTTCTGAATATCGCATATAAGGTTCTGTCGAGCGTACTATGTGAAAGACTGAAGCCCATCGTAAACCAGCTGATTGGACCTTATCAGTGTGGCTTCAGACCTGGCAAATCCACCATAGACCAGATATTTACGCTACGACAAATCTTGGAGAAGACCCTAGAAAAACAAATCGACACACACCATCTTTTTGTCGATTACAAAGCCGCCTTCGACAGTCCAATAAGGAATCATCTATATTCCACCATGTCTGAATTTGGTATTCCTGCAAAGCTCATCCGCCTTTGCAGAATGACACTGAGCAACACCAGCAGCACAGTTAAAATCGGGAAGGACCTCACTCCTCCATTCGATACCAAACGAGGTTTTAGACAAGGTGATTCCTTATCGTGCGACTTTTTCAACCTAATAATGGAGAAGATCATCCGAGCTGCTGATTTGAGACGCAGTGGCACGATATTCTACAAAAGTATTATGCTGCTGGCGTATGCTGATGATATCGATATCATTGGCCATAATACGCGCGAAGTCAGTGCAGCATTCTCCAGGTTAGCGAAAGAGTCGAGTCGAATGGGTCTTGCAGTGAACGCAGATAAGACGAAATACCTAGTGTCAACAAATAAACAGTCCCAGCGTCTTGGAAACCACGTCACTGTTGACAACATCTCCTTCGAGGTTGTTAAGGACTTCGTCTACCTGGGATCCAGCGTAAACTCTTTCAACGATGTCAGTATTGAGATAAAGCGAAGGATAACTCTTGCCAACAGGTGTTACTTTGGGCTGAGTAGGCAATTGAGAAGCAGAGCCCTCTCTCGACGAACAAAACTCACGCTCTATAAGTCACTAATCATGCCCGTCCTATTATATGCAGCACAAACTTGGACGTTGAGCAGTTCTGATGAAAAGACTTTGGGAGCCTTCGAGAGAAAGATCCTTCGTAAGATCTTCGGTCCAATCTGCGTCAATGGCGAGTACCGAATTCGATGGAACCACGAGCTGTATGAGCTGTACGCTGACATCGACATAGTTAAGCGTATTAAAATCGAGCGGCTCCGCTGGCTAGGTCATGTTGAGCGAATGGAAAACGACGCTCCAGCGAAAAAAATATTCGATTCGGTGCCCGGTGGTGGTCAACGCAGAAGAGGACGCCCACATCTTCGTTGGAAGGATCAGGTGTTGGATAACCTGACTACACTTGGTGTTTCCAACTGGCGCCAGCAAGCGCAAAATAGAAATGGCTGGCGCAATTTCTTACACGAGGCCAAAACCGACTTACGGTTGTAAGCGCCACATAAGTAAGTAAGTATTAATTTCTTAGTCAAATTTTAAATGTTTATAAATATTATAATATTTCAAATCTTATCGTTTTCATTTTTTCTAATTTGTTTTATTATCATCAATATATTAATTGCTTTATGAACATAAAAACTTTGAAGTCGGAGCTAATCTTATTTATCTATACTATTATATAAAAGAAGACTCACGTATGTTCGGCTGCGAAAAGCTTGAGAATTGCAGGCGCTATTTCAAAAATTCTTTTTCTCTAGGATAGCTATGGTGCCCAGTTCGGACATGGGATATATAAATTTAATAGCCATTGTTTAAATAATTAATTAAAATCCAAAGAGAATAACCATACAATTTCTTTATTCTTATTCTCAGAGAGAAAAAATTTTCTCATTAAAGCTCTGTGCATCTCAAAAAAAGGTTGTGCCCAAAGCTAATAAGGAAGAACATATGTATTTGTAATACTTCTGTATTCCAACTCTGAAATCGAAGAGAGACAGCCATAACAACATAAGATGTTGCTGTTTGTGTTAGTATATTTGAATATATGAAAATTACTACACAAAAAATAAAAAGTCAACCCGTCACAGGGGCGGTTGTTATGAAAACGTTTTCCCCAAACATATAAGAAAACAAATCATATTTGTTTTTCCTAAATCACAGGTACGCACCATTATAAAACAATTATAAGAACGCCTGAAATATGATTAAATTTTAACAAACAAAATTTTAATCAAAAAATTCAAACAACAAAAATTTCAAATAAAAATTATTGACAATGGAAGCACCGCTCCTGAGTTTTTTTTTTTGAAATTTAATTTCCTCTATATATTTTCTCGCTCATATAACAATATATCGGCACTCTAATGTTGACGAATATATGCGGTAGAACAATATGTCAAAATCGCTGTGAGACAAAAGCTCTATTTTCAAACTCTTTTTGAGCAACATATATAAAAGTCAACAACCCAGCAGGAAAATGAGAATTGATTAAAAAAAAAAAATCGTAAATGGAATATATTCTTTTGCTTACATTTTAGAACGTATTCCAAAGAATATATAAATTAAAGCAAAACATATGAATTGGAATATATCAATCAAAAGTTTATATCAACCAATATATCAACGAATATATCAACCAAACAAATTTTGACATAAGTGAGAAAAGCAACAGTCTGTTTTGATTTGTTTCCTCATTTCCGAAAATGAATACTTTTTATTTAAAAGAATGCATTTAAAAAGTGAATAAAAGAATCGATTTCTGTAGCTATTCATATGGAAGCGAGAAAAGAATGTACTACTATTTGTAGGACGTCAGCGTCCCACCGGCAAAATGAAAATGGATTCTAGAAACAAAAATCGTAAATAGAATGAATTCTATTGCTAACATTTTAGAATATATTCCAAAGAATATATACATTTATAGCAAAACCTATGAATTGGAATCTATCAAGCAAAAGTTTACTGATTCGTTTTTATTCCAGCCATAATCGATTACGACCCATATAATTATTTCTAATATATAAAATGTTTTTAGATTCCTTGCTTGCTTTTTTGATAAGTGAAAAACGAACTGATTCTAAAACAAATTCTGGTATAAGTGAGAAAATCATCAGTCTGTTTTGATTTGTTTTCTTATTTCCCAAAGTTAATACATTTTATTTAAAATAATCATATATGTAATACTTCTATATTGGCAGTACACTGTACTGTGAATGTACCCGAAATTGTGGCGTCCGTGGCGTAGTTGGTTAAAAGTCCGTGGCCTCTATGTCAACGAACCTGGATACCCGGGTTCGAATCCCAGCAGCGACAAAAAATTATTTGAATTAAAATGATTTTTCTGTACGGCCGCCACCTCTCTGCAGACAATAGCAAACCTCAGAGAGTAATCAAAATGCCATGTAAAGCTAATTGAGAATAAGAACATTCCGTTCATCACCGTTCGGAGTCGGCGTTAAACATGTAGGTCCGGTTCTCGGTCAATTGTGTGCAAACTTAATAACACGCACAACACAATTGATCATAAGAAGCTAGGTTAAAGTCCTTTCAATGGCTAAAATGACCAGTTATTTATTTATTTTTGGTTTTTTTTTATGTACTCGAAATTTAATTTTATAACAAAAAAACTCAGGAGCGGTGCTTTCATTGTCAAAAATTTCATTTAAAATTTCTGTTGTTTCAATTTGTATGGTTTAAATTTTGTTGTCTTGAATTTTTCTTTTTCTATTTTTATCATATTTCACGCGTTGATCTTATAATTGTTTTATAATGGTGCGTACCTATGATTTATGCAAAACAAATATGTATGCTTTGTTTTGTTTTATGTTTGGGTAGACATTTTTCTTAACAACCGCGTTGACGTATAGTAGTAGTATATTCAAATATACTAATACAAACAATAAAATCTTATGTCGGCTATCTCTCTTTGATTTCGTAGTTGAAACTCATTAAAAATTTAGTTTGCTGCCAATATTGAAGTATTACATACATGGTTTAATAAATAAGATTGTCGCATGGGTGACAGCGAGTTCCAATAAATGTCGAATCGAAGTTGACAACTCATACAAAATCTGAATGCGTAAATTGATAACATGCAAAGCCGATGAAGTTGTTGTTGTAGCTTTTCATTGATTTTGACAATTATGTGTACTGAGAAGAGAGTACGATCAGCCACGAGACAACCTAATTTATTCAACCATGATTACATATGTATATGAAAAGAATCTATTTAAAAAGAGAAAAAAAACGATTCTCTAGCGATTCCACTTGAAGCGAGAAAAGAATGTACTATTCTTTGTAGGACATCAGCATGTTAAAAATAATCAATTCTAGAATCTATACTGGAGAAGAGAATTGATTCTTTTTTTATATAAAATTGCATCTTTTTCCCGATGGGGTGTTAAAAATAATCAATTCTAGAATCTATATTGGAGAAGGAATTGATTCTTTTTTCCCGGTGGGAAGGTCCACAAAAAAGAAAAAAAAAGACAGCAACATGTATTGAGTGCGGTACCAATGCTGCCACCTTTTTGAATGTAAAAATACTGCCACCTTTTTGAATGTAAAAATACTGCCACTTTTATAAAAGCATCGACAAAAATTCCGTGTCGATGTTTTGTTGAAATGTTTTGATGAAATTTATCAGCTTAAACGAAAGATATATTTAATTTTAAAATAACAATTCTCTAAGGCCGTCATATATTTTTCTTACCTCTGAGCTGATATTTTTACGTATAAATGAGATTTTTATATATAGGGTATTTACGGATCCCTTCTAAAGTTGATATATAGTAACTTTAAAACGATACTTCAATCAAATTGTGAGAACCCCTACACGTAGTTCATTCTAAAATTGGCACGCCTTTTGAAAAGAGAAGCTTTCTTTAATTTATTGATTTTTCAATAAAATAAAAATAATAAGAGAAGCTTTCTTTGATTAATTGATTTTTCAATAAAATAAAAATACCTTTCAGAAATGCCAGTTTGCTACGAAAAACAAACATGTTGGAAAGCAAGGCAATTTTACCAGTTCGTGTTATCTCTTTTTTACATGCAAAACAAAATCAAAAATAGTTACCACATGGCAAAATGTTTTAGAGTTAACAGACGGCGTAGTTAACACACCAGTTAAAACAAAACTGTGAGTACCCCAATAGTCACAGCGCTAGGAAAAGTGAACCAATGCATGAAAAAAAATGATCAGGAAGATACAGAAAGTTTATTACTTTAGTTATTTTTTATTACATTAGTTAGCTGGTTACTTTATTCGGATGGAACTACTAAGTCGCTCCAACACAAATATACAATTTTACCGAAATTCAAACGGCTGTATTCATAAAAAATTATGAGCCTCTTACAAAGCCTTCATAAGAAAAAAATCGAAAAAAAAATTAAAAACATTATTCATGTTGAACGTTTCAACAGCTTTCAAAAGCTCTTTTAAATGCTTGATAAATAAGAGAATTTTAAAAATGGTTGAAACCTTCAATAAACCCTCGATAAAGCATTTTAAAAATTTGTTTGTTCTCATCTAAGCACAAAAAATATTGTCAAAATGTATCAAATTATTTCAAAATGTATCAAAAACAAACAAAATGTCAAAAAGTGTTTGAAAATGTCTGTTTATAAATTAGAGGATTTTTAAATATGGTTGAAATTTAAATTTTTTTTTTAAGGTTTATAACACACCTCTCATAAAGCAGTTTTTTAATTATTTGCTCTCATTTGAGCACAAATATTGTCAAAAATAATTAAAATTATTCAAAATATTTCAAACATTTGGAAAATATGTCAAGAAAATTCAAAATATATAAAAAATTTCCAAAAAAAGAAAATAAAAACAAGAAAATTTGTCAAAGATTTCAAAATATTTATAAAAAAAAAAATAATAAAATGACAATTATTTCAGTGCAGATGGCTTAGAAAAACTATTGATTTTTAAATATCAAAATCTTGACGAAATTGCGACAAATAAATAACAAATCACTGAATTTATCTAATACACAAACCATTATTTCCACTCTTGCCACTTCAATATGAATACGGCTGTTAAATTTTAAGATTTAAAGTTTTTAATGATATTTAATATTTTTATCGCCGGCGAAGCAGCGGGTATTTGCTAGTATTTTATAAACATTTAAAATTTGAACAAGAAATTAATGTGAAATGTTATTTAAAATTATATTTTACCTTGTAGTGATTTAGACGTCGGTTTGTTTTTTTTTTTTTGCTTAAAAGTTTTTTTCACAAATTTTTCACTTTCTGTGGTGAATTTTTGAAAATTTTAATTTGTTTTATTTAATGCTATTTAGAAAATATTTTCATATGAATGCTGTAACTCGGTGCGTACAGCATTTTCTTTATAACCATGAGGTTTTGAGTTCGAGCCTTAAAAATGTCAATGAGATTTTTTTCAGTGTTTTCGTTTAATTTTTAATATGTATCAAATAATTTCGCAATTTTTTTAATTCCACAAATAAATGAGGTAGTTTTATGTTGTCATCTAATTCTGAGCTATATTTAAAATTTCAAATTTGTAGCTCAACGGGAAGTTGGATAAAAATGGATTCTTAGACTTGTTCGGGACAGACACCTGAAATGAAAATTATAAAAACGTGTAAAAGGAGTAGAAAATCGAAAATTCGAAATTATGCAGTGAAATAGTTTTCTATTTTCTATTACGAAGAAAATTATTTAAACATTTACTTTCAGCATTTTATAGAAACTCGCAGAACATTGAAAACCAGAAACGGATTCAGTTGCCCTTGGATATACCTTGAAAATTACTTCGCATGTAGCTCAGAAAGGCTACATTTTTTCAAGCCTTAGCAGTAGTGTTATGAGTCCCAAGTTTAATTGGGACTATATAATTTCAGTGACTTTTTCCCCTAGTAAATATTTTTCTATATGCATGACTTTGCAATTAAAAGTCAAAACTAAATTTCCATTACTAAGTTTATGCAAATGTTTTATTTTGAGTGTAATACTTGCTGTTCACTAAATCAGTTGAATGGTTTCAAAGCGCGTGAATCTTGCCACTTTGAACTCCGGAAATAAAAAAAATCTTCAAATCAAAAAAAAAAAAAATTCAGGAAAAATTTGCATTTAATGAACTCTTGGAGTGGTTCACGGATTAAGATTTCATTGAAACCACGGTAGACACGATAGTCAATGCACATCCTGCGCAGTGAATTGAAGTTATTTATACAAGATATCTAGTCAAGTAATTCATTCACAAGTGCTTTCAATAAGGATGGAAGATTTCAATTCAGTAAATTTGGTTTTTGAATTCAAGCACTTAAACGAAAAATCATAAATAATTTCTTATGCCTTTAAAACTTGTTCGTAACTTTTTCCTGATGAAAATAAAACTTTTAATTCACGTCATTTATTTTTTTTTTAACACAATAAATACGTAAAATTTTAAAAGTCAACTTGAACCAACAATTTGTATGCTTTCTATAAACAACCCTGCATCATCATTAACTTGGTCAATGATAGCGGAAATTTCGAATTTTTCATTCGATTAGTTTCGCCAAATTTTCAATTCTTTACGTGAGCCGAAAGCCAATCATAATGATTGCAGAAAAGAAAAAGTTTTCTATCACTGTTTAAAATGCAATCCCTAAAAATGTTTTTAAAAGTTTGTAAATTTTAACTAACAAATATGAGAAAGCTAACAAAACAACCCACAACAACGTGGCCAAGATGTGGCACAAACCATACCAACAAGTTGAGTCACTTGACTTGCCTGCCGTCTGGCAGTGCAACTGAATTCGAGTGAGAACAGGTTATCATTCGAATGGCTAGAATCACATTTTGAGTTACGCGCAGACGCATTACAAGCCTTGGAAGATTTGAGTGACATTCTACTTAGTCAGGGATGCAAGTAATGCAAAGAGTAAGTTAAATTTTTACGGTAAAATTAAAATATGGAAAACGTGCGTGTGTTTTACATGTATTCACCTGAACTACACGTGTATTTTATTCACGAACTGCACGTGAAGTTGTTTAAGTTCGCATTCGCGTGATTTTACATTCACGTGATTTTACATTCATTTGAATATTAATCATGTATTTTAGGCAAAAGCTATCTTTATATCTTTTGAGTTTCCAAGATCAAAAGATTGAAAGAATTTCAGTTGCTTTTCAAATCGCATAGGAATTTTTTGTACTTAGGTACTCAAAAGAATAAGTTACGATTGTTTATACCTAAAATGCATGAAGACTATTCACGTCAATACTTTAAGTGTAGATCGTGAATAAAATACACATGTAGTTCAAGTTCGTGTTTTAAATAACGAACTACACGGAATTCGAATTTCCGTGAACACGTGAATTCCGTGAACCGTGAGTTGTGCAAATTTATTTTGAAAATAGTGGTTTGGTTAGGAAATATTACTGTTCATCATTCATCCAAGCGAATAATTGCGTTAAGCATGGATCGTTTGGACACCATACATACCATAAATGAAAATACTTATCCGCAAAGACACCGTATAGTGTATACCGAAGAAACACTGTAGTAGAGCGTAGTATTGGGGAGGACCCAAATGAGTCGATTTGTAGAAATTTTGACGTCGAAAAATGTACTTGTACTTCCAGAATGCGCCACATTCCAGTTAGCCGAGGCGGGCATATGCCCGAAATCATATTTAAACAATGACATAATATTATCTTTCTAATAAAGTCAATATTGAGTTTTAAATAATTTAATATCAGTATTTTATTTGAATTCTACACATTTAAAAAAATCAACTCATATATAAGTACTCATGTACACCAGGCCCGTAGCCAAGGGTGTTTTCGGGTTCTGTATAAATAAATGCATACAAATAAGATTATTAAGAACATAAGGTTAATGTATTAAAAAGTTAACCTTTTCAATATTAAATTGAAAAAATTGTCTTAGAAATTAACAGTTGAGAACATTTCCGAAATATGATAACATTAAAAAGGCGAAATGTAGTTGTTAAAAATCATAATATATAAAAGGTGTATCCACATGCTGGTATGTTGGCAGTTTTGAAACAAGTTGTATTTTTTTCATAATCATCATGTATCTACTTTAAAATCCAACAAAGATTTAACAGACATCTAAACAATTATTTGTTTTATTTAAAAACAAATCCTTCACCTCTTGTTGAAGCATCCTATATAATTGATTAAGGGCCTCCGGGAATATTTTTGGACCAAAATGTCAGTAATAAATCTTGAATAGTTTTACTTTAATAATGTAAAAAAATTTGGTCTAATATAATAATTTCAAAAAAACTCCCGGAGGCTCTTAAGACCTCAGAAAATCTGTTAAAAATCGATCACTATAAGCTTTAACATATCTATTGCCAATAAAAACTTAAGGTTAAACTATTTATTGATTAACAAATTAACGAAGTAAAAAAAATTAAGTTTTTTAAAAAATGTAACGCCAAATCGAATGTTTACAAAATTAAATTTCTGTACCAAGTAACAATATAAAACAAACGTGACTAAATTTAATTTTAAGCTTTGGTATTTCATATAAAATTGTTGTTTAAAGATATGATTTTTTTATTATTTTTTATAATATAATTTATTTATTTATTTATAATTTTTTCATATAATTTATACATCAAGTGGTTTCTTTTTAAATCATAGGTTATTTTGACACTAATAGCTGTTTCCGCTCGAAATCTTGACATTACACAGAAAATAAAAGAATTGATTTATTACCTAAACTAGTTTAGCTAATGTGAAAGTTTCTATTTCACCTAATCTTTTCAACAACTTTTCTACTTACACAGTTAATTTAACAATCATGCATTAGGTAATTCACCTAATTAAAATTAGTTAATTCAACTAAAATTTTGCTTATTAAATCATCTTATTCTTCTAGTTATTTTACCTAATGCAAGTTGTCGATTTGTTCGTACACTAGGGAAATAACGCATATTAGCATTATCCACGCCTCAGTATAAATTTTATATAAATATTTACGTGGATAAATCAAATGCTTTCCTTACAACTTGTTTTTTCCCGTATTTGAATTTTTTATTTCTGTGCAACGCAAAACATAAAAGAAGTGAACATATCATAAAGTGTTAGCCCAAGGAGAGCACAGCGCTCTCCTATAAAAAAACATAAATAAAAACAAAGCGGGAAAATTTTATTTTTTGTCACAAGCAAGAATTGAACTCGGACCGCTGGCGTTATAGTCAAACGCTTTACCGCTCTGCTATTTCACCGTTTGATATCTTGTGAACAAAATGTATATAAAAATATGAGGTCCACAACTCTGAAATTATTTTTCCACTGGGCATCTACAGCAATTTGATTAATTGGTATGTAGAGTAAGTTTCTGTGTTGGAAATTTAGCTCAATAGATAAGGCGTTGGTTTTGAAATCTTGAGATCACAGGTTCGACTCTCAGCGGTGGCAAAGAAATTTTTTCAGTCATTTATACAATGTATATATCTCTCTCATTCTATCTACTATAAAACAAATCTTTCTTCTCTATCATGTGACGAAATGAAGTAAAGTCACCTAAGTAAAGTTTCACTTCAAAATAGAAATTGCAAAACAAAAAACATATTTTTTGCATATTTTTTGCACGGCATTCCCACTCTTAAGTGGGAATGCTATCTAAATAATTAGATGATTTTTCTACACTTAGTAGGTAAATTATGTGTCATCTATTTTATGGTTGAAGGTACACCTAAATATTTAGGGTCTTTATCTACTCTCGCAGTTAAACTACCCAATATTATTGCATATAATTAACATTTAGAAATTGGTAGCGCACCTAATCAAATTCGTTGACTGAAAATCACCGCATTACTTTAGCTGAATTCACTACATTTTTAGGTAAAAGTTCTACTCTTTTTTTTCTGTGTAAGACAGTATCATACCTTCGCGGAAAGAAATGAGTCGCTTTACGCATGAACAACGTTGGGAAATATTGGAAGCTTATTTCTAAAGTGAGTGCTGTGAAGCCCAAACAGTGGTTTATTTGAAAAGAAGTTTTGGTGCACATTGGACCATTTTTCTTCGAAAATGAAGTTGGGAACAATGTTTCGATCAACGTTGGGCGTTACAGAGCCATTATAACCGACTTTTTTTACTGAATTTGGAGACATGAATTTGGACGACTTCTCTCTATCAGCCATCTTGGCGATGTCAATTGGCCGCCTCGGGGCTCCGATTTTACCCCTTTGGACTTTTTGTGGGGAATCGTGAAGGCTCGATGTTATGCCAACAATCCGGAAACGATTCAAGCCCTTAACGGGACAAATAGGTTACAAATTTAAAAAAAATTTTTTTCGGGTATTTTTTTTCATAGAAGGAAAAAGACATCGTTTTGAAATTTCGCACATATATTTATTAACATTTAAAGAATACCATAAATTTTTTTCAGAATTTTTGAAGCGATTTTGACGTTATTTGATTTTTTTAAAAAAATGGCAAAAAATTGACGGTGTGCAGGATATCACCAGTCTGGAACATCTGAGGAAAAAATAAAAAAAAATTAATCCTTGTTTAAGTGGCCACCGCCTGAACTAGGATAATTTTTATCCGCCGAAAAAAAAACAAAATGGTGGCCATTTGAAAAAAATCGATTTTCGAGGTTACAAAATCGGTCGCCATTTTGTTTTTCTTCGGCGGATAAAAATTATACTAGTTTAGGCGGTGGCCACTTAAACAAGGATTAAGGATTAGTTTTGTTATTTTGAATTCATTTGAAAAAAACCTATATTTGGCCCACCCGGTATTAGAATATCTTAAAATGTAGCTAATTCCATGCAATGCTCTCAAAACCATAATAGGTTTGTTAAGCTGGTTTGCTTCGGGTCATTATCTTGTTGGAAGACCCATACCAGAGGCATTTCTTCAGAAGCAGACGGGAACATCACATTCTCCATTATATCCACGTAAACATGCTAATCCATGAAAGTTCTTATTCAGTATATTGGTGCAACGCCGTAATAGGAGAAGCATCCTCACACCATTTTGCTTGTTCCTCCATGTTTAATGGTTTACTGCATTTACTGGTCTTCTGACGTATGTTCGGGATCCCCTGCCTCTAGAGCACAATTTTGAATTTTGCTCTCGTCTGTCCACAGAATATGTCTCCACTTCTGAACAGGCCAAGATAAATGAGCGTTATGCATACGTTTTTTTACATGCTTCAAAGATAAAAGAGGTACTTTTCTGGGACTACAGGCTTTAAGATTATGTCCTCTTAATCGTCGGCGAACAGTTTCTACACTTGCTGCAATATTAAGCGCATTTCTTAGCTGACTGAAATGGATCTTTCTTGCTCAGCCGTATAAGTCGGTGGATCAGCAAAGGCGAGATTGTCTGTTTTCGACCACGATTTTGGATTTGTCCAACATATAAAATGGCATTTCTGATCATTTTATTTGAGCACATCAGGTTTTTTCTAATTTCAGCATACGTTTTTCCTTCTGATATCAATTTCGTAATTAGTTCCCTTTTTTCAGGTGTGCAATGTTTTGCGCGTCCCATTTTGTCTAGTAAAAAATAATAAATTGAAACCATTTTTATATAATTTCACGATAAAATCTATAAATTTATAAATCGAACCTTTTTGCTTGATTTTGGTGCACATTAAGTAAATTTTTTGGATTCCTTTCACAAATGGTGCTATTATTTTGACTGTTCCAAATTGGACATACGTTTATAAAAGCGCACACAACAAAATGAATTGCAATTTTTTGTGAGAAATTAATCAACTGCCAAACAAAACACATGTTGCATAACGGGATTTAACAGTGGTATACAAAAAAACAGTAATAGTTTAAAAAATATCTAGTTCAACGATTTGTGGGCTTTATAGTGGTATTATTTTGACCGCAAACCGCAACTGTATATGGAAAAAAATTAATTTTGTTAATTTTATTGCATTTAAAAAAAAAACAAAAATTAATTTTGTTAATTTTATTGCATTTAAAAAAAAAACTGGTATTTGGCCCATCCTTTATATTGACAACTTAAAAGATATTTACCTTTCAAGCATTAAAAAACTTAACCTGACTGACAAGGCGATATTTTTACAAGACAATGATCCCGAGCATTTCTCGGGTTTGGTAAAAAAATGACTGCTCTATAACGTGAAAAATACGGTGGGTCATTCACCGCAATCACCTGACCTTAATGTTATTGAACACTTATGGCGTCATCTAAAGCAGCAAGTCCGAAAAAAACGTGTATCGACAAATTCAAATAATATTATCAGAAAAAACTCGCAGATTGGCTCTTTCTATGCCTTATCGATTGTCAGCAATTATAGAAGCCAAAGGAAACAATAACAAATACTATTAATTAAAAGAGGAGTATGTATACAAGCAAACAAGTGAATATTTTATAATTTTTGTATTTTTTTTTGTCACGAAAGAAGTTTTTAAAAAATTAATATATAATATACACATGATACAAAAAAATAAAAACATTCAAAAAATAATGTGTGCTAATTATTCGAAAAAGAATTTCACAAATTTCATGGTACGTTTACTTTTGTGAGTGTGTGTACACCTGAATTTCAAATAAAAGAGCACAGCAATATCCTCCTGCTATATAAACTTATATTTTTTATCTAAAAGTTCACTTTCATAAGTTTCACCTTTTATTATAATGCAAGAACAAAAAATTACCTAAAATAAACAGTTAGTTAAAAATCATACTTTTAATACAATGTTTTTTTCGCTTAAAAAACTTGAGTGAGCCCTTAAAAAAACGCAATTTTTACATAGTTCTTTTAAGATACATTCAACATTTAAGGGTTAAACTTCGAGTCAATAAAACTCAATTAGAATAGGGTGAAAAGACTCAAAGAGTCATAATGGTAATAGTGACACTCTTGTTGATTTCACTCGTTTCCCTCTGCCGCCTTGATGGATGCATGACCCCCCTCTATGCACAATCCAACTGATAAGCGTGGTGCACGCCAATCTATAAATTGTGCGACTCTAACGCGGCGTCTTCAGTGTGTTTTGCAAAGCCAACTATAACGTTCCTCTTTATCATTTGACCGTCGGAGCCGAATAACACGTGCTTCCAACATTGAAACGTAAATCGACAAGTCGCAAGCTGTTACGCGACGGTATTTCAATGTCAATTGATTGTGCTTGCGGTTAATTGCAATTTAAGTTCGTTGTAAACTATGAAATTTTCATTGAAATTCTACGCGTTCAATTCATTATTGCCGGTACTGCAATTTCAATTTGATCTCATCATAATTTTTGTGGACAGTGAAAAACAGGCTTTAGGAGGATTTAATCATGCAAATAGAAAAAAAAATACATGAATTGTTTGAAAATTAAGCGCAAAACGATGTTAATTTTTGATTATGATATACACCTAACACCGTTAAATAGTTTTCCCATACAATTCTGTAAAGTAATTTTTAATTTGCCTTGCTGTTATGACCTCTTTATATTTTAAAGTCATCTTATGCATTTGGTTTTTTTCACATATGTATCTCTGGTTTCAGCCTTAAAAATCTTAGCTTTAATTTAAATATCTAAAACTTTGTAAATAAACTTATTTTGAGTACCTTGAACACAAAAGTTATTTTTATTAATTTTTTTCACTAACGCATTATTATTCAGTATTAGTCGTGATTAGATCGTTATCGGTAGGCTTAAAAACAAAATAATGGGCAAATGAAAACAAGTCGAGTAGTGCAAAAGGTTTGATAGGACATTATAGGGAAAGGCAAATAAATCCTACCGATATATAGGCAAAATTTTAAATTTATCGCTCGCAAGTGTGCAATGCATTATAAGAAAATATAAAATTTACAAAACAGTGGAAAATAGGCCGACAACTGGATGGCCAAACAAGTGTTCTTGTCGGGATGTGTGCCTTATCCTAAAGGAAATTGAAAAAAATACCAAAATAAATGCACTAAGTTAGCTGGCAGTATTGCTACAATATCAGGCAAACATGGACCTGACTAACTTTAAGGTACAAGGGCTATCAAATTGGGTGTTACGTAAAAACCTTTTAATATCTGAAAAATATATAGTTTCGTCTAGATTTCGCAAACAAGTAGAAGGATATAGATAAGGACTTTTGGAGAAGAGTGCTATTTAAAGAAGAATCTAAATTTAATGTCTTTGGGAGTGATGGTCGCATAAAAATTTGGAGCAAGACCGGTACAGCACTTGCAACTCAAAACTTAATACTCCCCGTTAAGCATGGTGGTGGTAATATGATGGTGTGCGGATCGATTGGAGCAGTTGGTGTAGGACATTTCGCCTTTATTGATGACATAATAAATAGGCACGTATGTAAAATTATATTGGAACATATTTGCAGCCTTCAGTGGATATCTTGGGCTTAATAATATCTTGAACATGTCAACAAGATAATGACCCCAAGCTTAGCACTCGTTTAGTGAAAGATTTATTGCTGTATTATGCTCCCCGTCAACTTTTTGGTCCTCCTCAATCATCGTACTTAAACCCAAACATGTTTGTGAACTATTTGCACGAAAAATTAATCATGCAGCTTCAAACGGCAAAGAATAACTTAAAGCAACTTTAAAAAAGGCCTGGTCAGAATTCACACGATCCGAAACAGAAAATTTGGTTCTATCTCTACCACGTCATTTAATGGCAGTCATTGAAGCTGGTGGAGGCCAACCACCAATTCAGTAAATCAAATAATATCTTACATTGTCTTTAAATTTTTGTTCAGCGATTTTTTATGTTGAATTTTTATGTTGATGAATTAACAAATATGTTTGTGCCAAATTGAATCTTGTTGGTTTCCGGTATTGCTTTTTATTTAAATATAAATAAGCTGCATACTTACATTTTAGTTAGAAAGTTCCGTTAAACAGGCCCTCAAAAAAAAAAAAAATGTTCTGTAGTTGGAACTTGAGGTATCTAACCATATGTTTTTCATTGTGCTAAAAACGAATCCGAGGTCCATGTTCACCCATCACCCTTAGATTATGCCTCAGCACCGCTATACCCCCTAAAATGCATAAAAATATAATCTGGAAAAAACTTCAAAATTAGCATTTTATTCTACTTTTTTGGTGTGCTAAAAACGAATCTGATGTTAGAATTTGCCCATCACCCCTCCCCCCATATCCCCCAAAGTGGACAAACATTTAACCTGCATAAAAATTAAAAATCACCATCTTATTCTAAGGTTTTTGGTGTGCTAAGTACGGATCTAAGACCAAAATTTACCATCACCCTTAGCTTTGGCCCCAGAATTGGAGTGCTTTTGTTAGTGAGTCTCCTTGCCTCTCACAATCAGATCGGGGTGCTGTTTTTAGTGAGGCCCCTTATCTATCACGAAGGATATGTAGTTTATATGTCTGCGCCTTTCTCTGTGCGGGTCTTTTTATCTTCAATTGATCTTCTATGGGATTTTCTTTTATGCTTGATGTTTGTGTCCTTTTTCAATATCCAACAAAAATCCGCCAACATGTACTTATCCCACCTTCCTTGATATCGTCTCTACATCCTTTATGTCTTGGTGGAAACGCCCTCCTTGCTTTTCGCTTAAATCCCCTAGATTGCAGGGGAAATAGTCTAAATGAGAATTAAGAAAATGTAACTTTATGTTCATGAGGCAACCTAATTTTTCAAACGCTGATAACCCAGGTAATCATTAGCTCATGATAGCTCTTCTTCCAAAGACCACAAACTTTCCGAATATTGATCAATATATGGGAATTTGCATTGTGGCGTCCGTGGCGTAGTTGGTTAAAGTGCGTGGCCGCTATGTCAACGAACCTGGAGACCCGGGCTTGAACCCCAGCAGCGACAGAAAATTATTTGTGAATTAAAATAATTTTGTGTACGGCCGCCACCTCTCTGCAGACAATGGCAAACCTCAGAGAGTAATCAAAATGCCATGTAAAGCTTCTTGAGAACAAGAGCATTCCGTTCATCGCCTTTCGGTGTGGGCGTTAAACTTGTAGGTCCGGTTCTCGGTCAATTCTGTACAAACTTAATAACACGCACAACACAATTGATCATAAGAAGCTAGGTCAAAGTCCTTTCAAGGGCTGAAATGGCCATTTATTTATTATTTTTTTTTTATGGAAATTTGCATAATAAAGGGTGTATACGAAAAAAACTGGTCACAAACAAACGCACGTTGTCAAGTGAAATTTAACTGTATAACGGTATGTAATGGTATTAATCGAAAGATCATGACTAATTTAGTTCAACAAAGAAAGTGTATTTGAAATAATTGTCCGCAAAAACAAAATTTTCCACATTTGTCTCACAAAAACATTGCAAAAAAATTAAACGTTGCAAAATCGACAGTAACTCTCATGCTAAAAAATTCAATGAACGATTGACTATGGAAAGAAAAGTTGGAAGTGCACGAAAAAATGGATTGACCTCATGGAATCACCAAAAAAAGCTTAGACTGTAATGGACTTTTATTAAAAAAATCCATGACTTTCCATTAGAAATGTGGCAAAAGAAGTGAATATGTCACCCTGCTATGTACAGAAAGTTCGCTGAGAGAAGGATCACCAATCCTATAAAGTTCCAATAGCTCCGAAATGACAAGCAATACAAAAGGGTTAAAACTCGGCGCTTTACCTTGCGCAAAATTTTGGCTGCATGATAACGGACGATGAAACTTATGTTAAAGCGGTATAAGATATAAACTTATGGCAACTTTTTTATACTGCAAAGAAGAAAGGCGGGGTTTCGCCAAAGCTTAAAAAACAATGTGGACAACTTCGCGGAAAAATATTTTGTTTGGCAATCAATTTGTAAGTGTGGTTTAAAAAGCACAGTTTTTATTACTAATGGTACTGTCAATAATAAAATTTATGTGGACGAGTGTTTACGGAAACGTCTGCTGGCTATGATAAGACTTCAAAAATATCCTTTTTTGTATTGGGCAGATCTAGCTAGCTGTCTTTATAGCAGATTGGATATAAACTGGTACGAAGAGAATGGGGTGCAAATTGTGCCAAAAAATTGCAAATCCTTCAAATCCATATTACATCGAAGTTATGTTTTAAACCGCCGCACAGTGCTTAAAATTCAAATTTACGAGTTACTTTGCGTGAAAAAAAAATTTCACAGAATAACGGTAAAGTATGATGCCAATATTCTCAGATATTCAATTAAGCAGATTCAAAGCTTGCTGCTTCAATACTTACTAGATTTGCGTGTCAGTGTCTATTCAAAGTGCAGTGATCATACACAGGCGCATGCGAGCCTTGCGCTGCGGAAAAAAGTATTATTATAATATTTATTGTGAAAATAGTGAAAGTGTTTGAAACGCTGAAATTTTTTCTACTTCATGACAACTGATATTTCAAGTAATTAAATAATTATTGTTTTTTTTATTGGTGCAGATGGTTATTTTTAAAAACTAAATTTACTTTTAAGTATAAAAAAACATTTTTTAGTAATATTAGTAAGAATTTGTTGGAGTAGAAGTAACATGAACCGTCTTGAAACATAAAATTTTGTTTTTAGTATTTTTGTACATATATTTAACTAAGAACTGGTATTAATTTTTTGTGGCGCAAAGTTGCGCATAAGTGCACAGAGGTACAGAACTCTTTCAATAGCCTAATCCTAGAAGAGTCAGGGTATATTTTCTTTGCAAAAATAATATTCTATAATTAATAATAATTTAATATAATATAATTTTTGAATAATATAGATGAGGTTTTAAGATTTCCCTGTAACATTGACACCTTTTCGTGCGGATTATCCACACTGCATGCACATATCCGATTTTTTGTGCATACTTCATATCTCGTGCAGATTAAGCTCGAAGAAGTGGCGAATGCAAAATGTGACAAAGAAGCAATGGAACATAAGAAAACTTTCGAAATAAATCAATTTCGACAACGAACCAGCCTTCTAGTTGATATGGTGAAACAAGGTTGCGGGACTGCAAACGACGTTAATACTGAGATTTTTTTAAGGTTGTGAAGTTCGTATCAAAGGTCACGGGAGTGGACAAGAATTTGATCAATAGATTCTCGGTGCTTTTGCAAGCGCTTTCGTGTTGGTTCAAGATAAAATCTAATCTTTTAAGATATATGCTCTGAGTACGGTAAGACATTTGGTTTCCTTGTACCCATGGTACAAGATGCCCACCAGTGTTCACAAAATATTACTGCATGGTGCGGACGTTATGGAGTCTCTATTGCCTCCCATAGGACAGCAGTGCGAAGAGGCTTTAGAATCCAGGTATAAAGAATGCAAATTCTATCGAGAGCATAAAACAAGAAAAATTGGTCCGAAGCAAAATCTGACCTTTTTATATCTAGCATTAGGCCACTACCAACAAAAAAAAAACATCGTCATTGACACATGAGGTACTTACTTTGTTAGAAGAACCAGAGACATCAATTAGCAAATGTAGTGACATTGAATAATTATCATTCAAAGATGTTAACTTGTACCATTATGTTAAATTAACTACCATTTACTTTAATTTTTTATGAGTTTTTAATAAAACATTCAATGTTTTGATTTTTTTAAAAAATTTTGTATAATTATATTGTGTTCTTCGTGATTTTTATTCTGTGCTTATTTTTGATTCCTTAAATGCAATTTGTAGTCATATCTGGCCATACTAAGTATACATGGTGCCCTTACTGCAGAAAATGCTTAAACACCATTTTTGTCGATGATATATTTTATATTCATTGCACTTGCGGTGATATTGCAAGGCGTATAGCATTTTATGTAAAGCCACGCCCCTTTTCAAATTCACGCCCATTTTTTGCAACCTGTTTACAAAAGACCACGCAATCTTATGTGCAAAATTTCAACACCCTAGTTTCAATATTTGCCAAGTTAAAGTGTATATATTGCGGTGCCACGCCCTTTTATTCAATATCACCTACTTTTTTAAATGTACTTTAAACAGTCCTTGTCTACCGGCTTACCAAATTTTAAGACCCTATCTCCAATATTACAGTAGTTATAGCAATTACAATTGAAGTAGCTCGTAAATTAGCATTTTCGAACACTGTGCGCCGGAGAGCTATAAAAGATCGCTCAGAAGAAGCTGCAGATACCGCAATCGTAACTACCAAAACAATTAATTTTAGAACTTCATTTAAGAATTTTAATACTTTATCGGAATTGTTTTTGAATTTATCAACAATTTTGTGAAAACGTGAAGGTAGAGTATCATGTAAATTTTTCAGCAATTTAAGTTAGATGCTGAGATCGCCTATATCAAAATATTGTGCATATTTCTTAACCCTAGAAAGATGGTCTGCGTAAAATTTACTCATGCGTGTTTGAAATTTTGCTCTCTACTTAAAGAAGAGGTTTAAAGTTTATATGAAGTTTATATGAATAAATAAATATAAATACAAAAATTGTGGTATTTATTATTTGAACTGTGTGTACATAAATAAAAACGTTAGGTTTGTTCAAATTTAATTAATAAAATTTACAGCTAGTTAAAACTCATGCGTCATTTTTACGTATGATTATCTTTACCGTACATCACAATATGATTATCTTTCTAGGGTAAATGGCAAATATCTGACATATCTGGGGGATGAATACTATTGCCCCCTCCCCCTCTTACACTTCTAGTAACGGGGGCAATTACCCACTCTCCCCCACTTCCGGCACAACTGACCAGAAGTGATGTGCAGCGCCCAATGGCAGATGTTATTTCAAAGTTAAGATTCTACGCATATACCTCATCGAGTATGAGTTACAATTTTGATTTTCTTGAGGTTATAGTCATAAGTTTTTAAAATATCTATTAAATTTTATTTTGGTTAAAAAAATACGGATTTTATACCCATTTGTTGTCGATCAATGTTTTTCATGTACACACCTACCTTAAATTTTTACCGTTTCGCCATCAAGAATCTTGTCTTGTAACATGCGAATAAATATTTTTGTTTAGTCTATTCTAAACCTAGCAAATAACCGCCAGTTCACCTGGGTCGCTTTAATATTTAGATGTTTTACGAATTTTACTTTTTTATAATTGGATTTTTCCAATAGTTCTTCATTTAGACGTCCGTGGCGTAGTTGGTTAAAGTGCGTAGCCGCTATGTCAAAGAACCTGTGGAGACCCAGGTTCGAACCCCAGCAGCGACAGAAAATTATTTGAATTAAAATAATTTTTCTGTACGGCCGCCACCTCTCTGCAGACAATGACAAACCTCAGAGAGTAATCAAAATGCCATGTAAAGCTTCTTGAGAATAAGAACATTCCGTTCATCGCCGTTCGGAGTCGGCGTTAAACATGTAGGTCCGGTTCTCGGTCGATTGTGTACAAACTTAATAACACGCACAACACAATTGATCATAAGAAGCTAGGTCAAAGTCCTTTCAAGGGCTGAAATGGCCAGTTTTTATTTTTTTTTTATTTTTTATCTTCCTTTACACACACTGTAAACAGCACAAATAGCACACATATGACAAAACGTTCTTAGTACGCTCACCATTAAAAATTTCAACTTTACAATGACATTGTCAAACTTGACATATTCATATTAGTGTTGTCATATCTCAAGATTTAAATGTCAACCTACGTACGTACCATCCTTCGAACCCACGTTTACTACCATAGAAGAAATTCGTCTTGAGCAAGGATTTGAACAACGATTTGGATAAAGGATAAAAATTTTAAACATGGACTCGGAAAAGGAATTGGAAAAGGTTTTAGAATAGTATTTGAGGATTTGAATAAGGACAAGGACAAGGATATGAATAAGGACTAAGATAAGGATTAGGAGAAGAATTTGAATATTTTTTTAGATGCAAAGAAATATTTTGGATATTTTGAAAAATATGCTATACTTTGTTAAGTTATTAATAGAAATTAGTTAAAAAATTGCCAGGAACTTTTTCCAAATTTTCGCTCATAACTTCTAATCTCAATTTGATGACGAAATACTGACACTATTTCTGACAAAAATCTAAACCACTGTTATTTTTTCCTACCTTCCTTCGTTTTCGAGATATGGCTCTTTTTCTAATTTTAAAATTTAAATTATATATTCATTTATATCTTAATACACATGTAACTTTTTTTGATCGTTATAATTTCGATCAAAAAATATTTTTTTAATCTGACCTAAAAAATATCGATCGAAAACAACTTTTATTTCTGATCGGAAAAATATAGATCAATGTTTTATTCCTATTTCTGATCGAAAAAATAACGATCAAATAATAACTTTTATTTCTGATTTGAAACATAACGATAAAAATACAATTTTTATTTCTGATTCAAAAAATAACGATAAAAAAATAATTGTTATAAAATGATTGACTCATAGCGATAATCGTTATTTGCGGTCACTGATTTTTGAGGTTAAGATTAGAAAGATTTCCAACTGCCATGTATCCCTTTCTTACTTGAAATAGGGCTTAACATGTCTAGAGGTGTCTGTACTCTCCAGGCCTATACAGGAATCTGACAGATTCACTGACACAGTGAATTTTCCTCTAACTAATGCACTTTCAGAGATTCTGACAATATTTTTGAGAAAACTTTATCATTAACTTCAGTCTATATCTGGGAAGATACACTTACAATATGGTTCAGAGTTCAGTTCCATTCTTGGGAACAATCCAACAATCAGTATTTTCTCCTACAAAAAAGAAGAATAATATTTAGTGTCTGTCTTAGCTGCATAAATTCTATTTGAATGTCGATACTAATTATCGACACTTTGTCACAAATGTCCCTGGACAATCATGTTTTGGTCCTTTTGCCAAATTTAATTGTTTATCTTGGTCTCAAATGTCCAACAAAACAACAACATTCAATCGAATTAGCAAAAATGTGTGTTTATGTGAATGTTGTTTACCTGTGGTAGGCAACATTTATACAACACTCACACGTACCGATTGCTATCCTGCACGTGTGCGGCATTCTTATTTGTATTCAAACTCAATCAGCAGGACTTCCTTGCGATTAAGATGCTCGGGTTGTATCGATGCTGTTCTTGTATATATAAGAAACAGTTCATTTAGAAAGATTAATGCTTGACAAATTTAGTTTGTGTTAAAATTTCCCCCAAACAATTTATGTGTTTTATTTTTAAAAATAAAATTAAAACTTTTTAAAGTGTCTTTAATAACAAAAAGAAAATCCTTCAGCAGTATTAATATTTAATAAATGTTTTAAAAAAAAATTAAAACCCATGCATCAAATGCTTATTATCAATAAGACAACAAAGTGACAGAAGCGTCAAAACAGAAGTTATGTTCAACTGCTTGAGTATTTTGGCTACTTTACTCTTGCTGAATCTTTCGATAGCATCTGGTAAGTTATTCTTTAATGTCATATTTGGAGTGATAAATATACTAACTTTATTTTTATTTCTAATTAGTGAATCTAAAATGTTGTTAAAATATATTTTGTCAAATTTTCTCATATTTTTCCAGAAATATTTATGCGAGCGGTTCAAAAATTTATTTTTCAGAAGAATTTTAGATATAAATAAAACATGTAATGAAAAACATTATTCTTAGTGACGCATAGTGGAGTATTCGACCCAAAAACGCGGACATGACTTTTTCTTGTGTGGTTTTTTTTCGATTACTTCTAAACGGCTGAATGAAAAATTCTGAAAAATATACTGTATATAAAAGACATTTCAAGGAATATTTTTACTGGGCACAATCACGATTTCCGTGGCCCCAAGATCTGAATATGCAGTTTTGAAGAGCTCATTGAGAAAATAAGATTATATCGTATATCGATTAGTTATCAAGTTATCGATTTTTCAAAAAAATTTGCTAAAAGAAGTCTTAATGTAAATTCGACTATAACTATGCTAATATTTGACCGATCGGGGTAATTTAGGTATCATTCGATAACAAACTTAAATATCTTCAAAGTAAGATATAAAACAAAAATTTGGTACTTAATATAATTACACTACAGATAGTTTTTCGGCAATATATATCTTTTTTTTTATAAAACCGTTATTTTCTTCAAAAAATACGCAATAAAAGTAAGTAAAACATAGCACAATCATACGGAACAATCATACGGTTTTTATTTTGCTTTTTAAAATAACAATCAGTGACGCCTATAGCGTCACTAACTAACAATAGTTGAACGACTTAATTCTTGAGTTCCACAATGGCGGCGAAAGTTTAAAAGGTGTTGATAAATAACAACAAATTTCTTCTTCATCACGAAGCACAGAAGAATCGCAAACACATCGCACATTTATGTAAAATAAAAAAGAATATTCGAATCATATTTATTATGATTCGCATCGTGTTCTTTTTAAAAATAAGAGATACGGATTCTTATTTTATTTCACAAAAAAAAAAAAAAAAAAAAAAAAAACAGAATAATTGTACAATTTGTAAAAGGCAGGGCCATTTTTTTTTTATAAAATTAGGAAAAATGTCAATATGTGCTTCAGAATACAACACACAACCTTTGATAAAAGTCTATCTGGCTCCTTTTACAGGAAAATTATATAAAAGGCACAGAACCACTAAAAAAGAAATTATTCAATAACTCAAAATACATCGAACCTTTTATAAAGATCTTTCTTGCACCATTTACAGTATAAATGCACAATTTATAAAGCAAATCAAATATATTCAGCGCAATTATGAAACATTTTCCTATGCTATTTGATTGTTCTGTTCAACCTAAAATATAACATAAAAGCGAAAATCGGTCAAAATAAAAGAAAAAGTATAACATGTTGTTTACCAAACAAAAGGTTAATATTTCAGCTTTCAATTTATTATATCTTTATTTAATCTTTATAACGTATTTTTAAGAGAAAGTAACGGATTTATACAAAAATTAAATCATATTATGCAGAAACCAGTCTGTAGCGTGACCGATTTACGAAAAATATTTGTTTTTTCATTTCATATTAAAAACATTTTAAATATCTTTCGAATGACACCTAAATCATTCAGATCGGACAAATATTGGCAAAGACATAACCGAATTTAAATATTGGTTCCGATGAGTAAACATTTTTTTGAAAAATCGATATCTCAATAACTAATCGATATATCGATGAATCCTTCAGCGAATATTATTTTCTCAAAGAGTACTTCAAAACTGCATACTCAAATCAAGGGGCCACGAAAATCGTAATCACCCCTTTTACTGTATAAAGACAAACACAAAAATTTTAAACACTGTTTTATTTAAAAAAATGCAGACAAAAATACATTTTTTCATTATAATTTGAATTTGTTCTGTATTATAATTTGCAGCTAAATGGCTGAATGAATTTTATTAAAAATAAAACTGTACATAGAATTAGGTCCAAAAAAACTATTTTACAAACTGAAAATTAAGAAACCAAAAAATGTTATTTATTATTCTATAGGTATTTATACATAATCTGCCCTGTTCTGAATTCCGATTTTGATCGGAATCGGAATTGATTCCGTGTTATTTTCTTTAAATGTAAGTAAATAAAATACATATTTGTATTATTAATTAAAAATAAGTTTATTATGTTAACAATATAGGAAAACACAAAACAACAAAACTCCACAATGGTGTTGTGTTTTTATTTTTGTTGATCTTCACTGAACATAAAGCTTAACCCATTTTGAACATAACGGACGTTCCATATGGAACAATGCAGTAGTTATCACTCTCGACACTGTGCTTCTTGCTAATGCTATGTTAGCATCATTACCCACGAATTGCTGGTAGCTTCCTTCAGCCAGAATTCGCTAAATCGTAGATCACAGGGCATAAGGTTTGCATTCGCTTAAAACCAATTGAAAGTCCTCCTTACTTAAACGATATTGTTCAATAAATCTAAAAGAAGCCTCATAAAATGGGTTGCAATGAAATTAAAAACGCTACTTACGCTGAATAAGTAAGTAGTAATAATCAGTGGCTTTCCTAGGCTTGGTGCCACCCGGGGCGGATACTCATGGTGTCACCCCTATAAAAAATTTCTAAATGCAAAAAGAAAGCAATTCGAAGAGATCAAGTGTTTTTATTATTATCTTTATGTTTTCCGAAAAAAAAACAAACAACATATGACAAACAATAAGAATTTGTAAAAAACAGAACAAAAACATTACATTTTCAAGTGTCTACATATCGGTGATTCCATGTCGCTTTCGAAACTCACATATTTGTAAGAATTTGATACTTTGCACGTCGATAGTACTTTAAAAAATAAAAATATTTGCATATTTTTTTTTATAAAAATTTTCTTTTTTGCAAGTTATACAGTGGAAAATTAAAAAATTTTCAAAAATTGTGAATAGGACATGTAGTCAAACTATATAGTAACTATATCTGCAAAACCGTTAGTCCTACAAAAAAATTATGAAGACTTATTTCAAAGATGTGGCGTAGTTGGTTAAAGTGCGTGGCCTCTATGTCAACGAACCTGGAGAACCGGGTTCGCAGCAGCGACAGAAAATTATTTGAATTAAAATAATTTTTCTGTACGGCCGCCATCTCTCTGCAGACAATGGTAAGCCTCAGAGAGTAATCAAAAAGCCATGTAAAGCTTCTTGAGAACGAGAACATATTCTGTTCATCGCCGTTCGGAGTCGGCGTTAAACCTGTAGGGTCCGGTTTTCGGTCAATTGTGTATAAACTTAATAACACGCACAACACAATTGATCTTTTATTTTTTATTTGATTTAATTGATTTTTTTTTATTAAATTCAAAGATCTTGAATTGGTCTTCCTTTTGGTGTACTCTACTTTCATAAAAAACTTTAGTTTTTTTGGCTACTAAAAATTTAATTCACATTTTTCATGGTCAGCACCACTATTTTTTTTTTGGCGTTTTGAAAACATTGTCTTATTGAAGCATTCATTCTTAATGCAGTGTTAAAATTTTATGTTGGAGAACCAATCCATACTATCTTAAACGAATTTTTCAAAAACTGTCTTCAGAATATTATCATACAAAATACTTTAATTTTTCATTGAAAATAGGATTTTTAGTATTTTTTTTACTTCTCACAGTATTTTATAGTTTTTCAGCTTGTAATATATCTGCGACATCTTTTCCTGATGCTTAAAATATACTTAATTAATATAATGCTACCAATTTACAAATTTAGTAACTATTAAACTACGAGTGTAAATGCACTGATGCATAGCCTGTACTCCTGAGAGAGAATAATTTTGCGTGCTTGCTTGGCGACGCACAGCGATGCGAAAGGTTATGTTAGACGAGTACTTCAGTACGACAATGTTTTCAAAACGCCAAGAAAATAGTGGTGCTGACCATGAAAAATGTGAATGAAATTTTGAGTAGCCAAAAAAATTAAAGTTTTTTATGAAAGTGTTAGCAAAAGAGTACACCAAAAGGAAGACCAATTCAAGATCTTTGAAATAAGTCTTCATAATTTTTTTTTTTGCAAAAAAAAATTTATAAAAAACAAATATGCAAATTTTTTATTTTTTAAAGTACTATCGACGTGCAAAATTTGAAAAAAATCGTCGATCAAAATCCATTTTTGGAGAAAAGCGTCCGATTTAACATGGAATCACCGATATTTAGATATGTAGGCATAAGGTAAAAAAGAAAACTTATTAACTTCGCAGTCTTAAAAACTGACGGAATAAAAACATTACATTTTCAGGTACATATTTATATATATAGGTATAAGTTCAAACAAAGGTATCTTATTAATGGCGTTGTCTTAAAAACTAACTTTTCTTACTTTAAGAGCTGCAAAATTTAAAAAATTAAATTTTAGAGAAATTAAAAAAAATATCGAAATGGTGTCACCCATAGAATGGTGGTACCCGTGGCGGAACGCCCCCCCCCCCCCCCCTAGGAATGCCTCTGGTAATAATAGAGCGTTGGTGTGGTCTCGCTGAATCCTGCACTTGATTTTTTCCTCCACATGTTTTTCACGCTCCAATAAACAACAGCCAAACATGTTAAACTCATTTTATTGCTTTATGTTTTTATGTTTCAATTTCAACTTATAATTCCACAAAAACAGCAAAGGAGCAACTAATTAAAGGAAAAAAAAATCACACAATACAGCTTTCTTCCGATATTAGAAAACAGCTGATTCTGACTAGGGTTTCTGCGCTGTTTTGAACCTTAACAGTTAAACAGCAGTTTTTCTGAAAAAATGGAAAAAAAGCAAACAGCGGTTTTTGAAGTGCTGTTTTACTGTTCTTCACTTGTTTAAATTTAAAGGACCCCGCACGTTTCTTATGGGAAATGGCCCTTGGTGAAATTTTCTGAAATTGATACATATATGTTATTCTAGAGCTCCTGGTCAAAAGTCTCCATGGGCACAAAGTCGTATAAGGGATAGATTTCGAGATATCGGAGGTAGAACGTGAGGTATGCCAGACCTCCACTGTAAAAATCGTTGGCTCTATAATGATTTCTGGCTTTATGTTTTTGACTGACAGGGGGTTTTCGTGATTTCCAAATTCTTACCCAATGTCGGAGATGACAATTGTCACTTCATTAGTGACATCCGACTTTTTCAGTGCGTCAAAATCACTTAAAATACTGGTATAAATACTCTCTCCTTCTCTTGTTGTGAATGTGTTTGTTTTTTTTCTTTTTTGTTTTTTGCTAAAGAGGAGGGAGTCTTTTATAGGCAAATGGAAGCCCGTACTTCATTCTAGAGCCAACGATTTCTAAAGTGGAGGTCCGGCATACCTCACGTTCTACATCCGATATCTCGAAATCTGTCCATTATTCGAATTTGTGCCTTCGACTTGTGCTATTGTGCATGGAGACTATTGATTACGAGTTAAAATAGAATAACATATATGAATTTCAGAAAAATTCACCAAGGGCCAGTTCCCATAGGAAACGTTTGGGGTCCTTTGAAGAATACAAGCAGGCATGGATACTTCGAAAACATTAAATCTATGGTATTTTATCGTTTTATATTAATTGAATTTTTAAAACAATTTTTACATAATCGTGAGTTCTTAGGGGCCATTAGTTTTATTTGAATTGAGTAATGCATTTAAGTTCAACTTCCATAAAATTTCATTCAAATAAGAGATTGAACTTTTTTGTTCGAAAATTTTGCATGAAAATTCAAACTAATTCAATGGTGTTAAGTAAAAAATTATTTGGTTATTTTTTTAGCATTTCCATTTTTTTAATACCGTTTATAATCTTAGTAACGTCAGTATGGGATTATTCAACAAAACGGAAAAATACAACTACGAAAGATTTAGAAGGACAATGTTGTCATTGCAACAAAATTATCAAGTATTCAGGAAACTCTATGACAACTCTGAAAAATCATTTGAAAAGCCACGGAGTTTCTTTCAAATCAAATTATGAAAATTGCAGTGAGAATAGTCGAAAAACTATTATTGACTTCCTAGAGCGAAAGGCTCATAAAGAGAATATTTCTAATTTTACTACTGATGGCATTTCGATTCGAGCAATTATCATAAATAAATACATTCAATAGCAGTCAATAGCTCGAGATGGATTTAAACTGCCCGCTTACGAAAGCGTTTTAATGAAACTGCTGCACGAAGATTTTGATAAAGAAGCAGAAAAAAATTATGGACACAATTAAATTGCAAGTGGAGTGTAGTTTGTCATGACTGTCGTTGAGTTTACTACTTTAAGACGACGAAGTTACGAGTATTTCGGATCTAGTACATTATAGAACTCAAAATTTCAGACATAAAACAAAATTAATTCGAATTTTTGGTTTATGTTGTGCTCTCGATATGGTTGAAATAATGAATCAACATATAAGTCTCTTTGCAATATAGATGAAAAAAGATTTGGTTGCGTCTACACAGGATGAAGCTTTAGTTAACTAAAAGAATATTCGACATATTGATGCCATTGGCCGATTTTGCCTTAATCACGGCCTACATCTTGAAGTCTCTTTATAAGAAAATGACGAAAATGATTCCTTTGATAAACGCACCGATATTGAAATGATCATTAGTGAGAATGAATAAATTTTTTTTTTTATTTTGTAAAAATCATTTCTGAATTTCAGAACATGTATTTCCTTCTCCTCCTAAGCGAATGTTATATGCAATAAAAAAGTTACATATTCAAGAAGTTGTCTGGGAACTCAAAGGTAACATCACGACCGGTAAGTTTCTTGTAGACCGATGTGAAAGTGTCAACTTTGTATTCAATGGTTGTCTGCTAGTTCTTGTCCAAATGCACCTTAATCAGCTGTGTACCATCCAACTTGACGCGAATACGTTTGCCAACAATTTCAGCTGGGAATACCAAATCCTCCAAGATGGCATCGTAGACAGCGGTCAAAGTGCGGAAACGTGGCCTCTTTTGTTTCAGTGGATTTCTGGCCTTGCGTGTTGGCTTGGGCAGAATTGGGCATGTTTGCCGGAGAATTTCTTCTCAAGTTCACGCACCAAAATGATTTGAATCTTTTGGAAAGTCTTCTGTTATGGGATTGGAACGTAGATAAGTACAGTTTTCTTGGTGCCGAATTCAATCTCACGAGCACGAGTAATGTGCAACATCAACTACCATAATTTACTTAAGAACTCTCGAAAGCTCATCAAATACATTAGGTCTGTTTCCGTACTTTACACTGTGTAAGATGTGTGCAAGAGAGTAATTTGACATTTGCTTCTTCTTATTGATGCTTATTCTTCTTGATGCTTGTTCTTACCATGGTGTAATAATAATAAGGTGTTAGCGAATTTTTGACAACACCAAGAATAGCTTTCTTTCTGTCAAAAAATTGAGAGCGAAAGAGAGGAGCCGTTGATAGTTATCAAATTGTGTTATTTGTTTGAGTTGCTAGATGATGATGTGTTATAGTTTTTATAGGTTATTGTGCGAATAAAGTTTAAATAAATATTTAATTCAATTAATTGTGCCGTGTTGTGTTCACAAAAAGTTATTGCAGTTGTCTTCGCCCATTTGCCAAGTTCGCCATTGAATGGTTTTGTCATTTTATAAAAAACGTGCGCTGGAAGATGCCACCGATATGAAGCTTTGGCCAGCATACAAATTGTCTTGCATTCACATCGACTGCTTCAAGAAAATATCGAATGCCATGAAAGAATGTTCAACACCTCAACTGATAATAACCATCAAAAGAAGTAGACATGGCATTAAGCTTCGACCGACTGCACGTTACCATCTGTTCCAACATCAGCTGTTTTTGACAGGAGCGGGGCGAAAAAATTTATCATTTTGAGAGAGAAGTGTCAAATTCACTAACACCTTATTATTATTACAACATGGTTCTTACTTTACTCGAAGTCTCGAGTTCTAGCACTCTCTGTGCACTTTGTGTGCTCGAGAGAGCGATTTTATGCTTGTTCTTCTTCTCCCATTTTAAGCACAGAAAGTACGGAAACAGAAAATAGTGTCCCACAAGTTACACAGTGTGCGTACGGAAACAGACCTATTAAACTATCAACTTTTCGAAATCATGTTTTCCAATCAGGGTTGATAAACGAGTTTTTCAATTTGTTATTAAAATGCAGAGTAAATTGTACTAAATGAAAGAAAATAGTATCGAATAAAATTTTCAAAAAACAAAAAATAATATTTAAATTCAATTGTGTGTTTTCCAACAGTTCTGTTATTTTAACAAAAGGTTTTAATTTTTATAATAAATCACAAGTATTTTTTATAAGACAATCAACATGTCTTATAAGATTCATAAAATTAAAATTAATAGAGATCAATAAAAGCTTACAAGTAAAAAATAAGAACGTAAACTAATAAATAAATTAATAACTAATAAACAAACTGAACTAATAAACAACAATTGAAGAGCTCTCTTTATAGTTAAAAAACAAATAAATAAAGCAAACAACGTATAAGTTTATGGTAAAATCTTTCAGTCAAGCAATTCTTACCCTTAAATCCGTTTATCGGGTCATATTGACCCGAGGCACTTTTCATTTGCAAAAAAAAACATCAAATATCAAAAATTAAAAAAAACAAAAATACCATTTTATTTGTTGAACTTTTATCTTTGCAACCGTTATGAAAAAATTGTACATATGTGACATACATATGTGCATAGCAGAGACAAAAAACTGACATGTGCACTATACATTTATCTGGGTCAAAATGACCCGACAGACTTGAAATCAATTCTTTGCTATTCTCTTTTCAACTTACCCTCTCTCACGTTGATGTCCGCGTCTTTCATCTACAAACTCACAGACTTGATTTCAAGTCTTGACCAATGTAAAAGGGGTCTAACGGATCAGAACGTTTCGTCAAACTGTTTCGTTTAGTTCCGATAAGTTTACGTTTGTTTATTCTGGGTTACAACATTGAAATGCATTTAAACGAACATATTCGTCTTCACTCGTTACGGAGCAAATCGTCTATTTTGGTTAGGCCTATAGATGTTAGAAATGTTTTTACATATGAATTTGATTGATTTCTAAGTAAATCTTCAGGGGTGCAAAAATATGAAAGATTAAGTTACTTTTTTAAGTGTTGTATTTATAAAAATTTTGAAACTGGCCATGTGATAATTTAAAAACGTACACACTTTCACTGAGCGAAATAAAATGTATCGAAAACGCTTCGGTAGTAGGAAAGTAGGAAAGGTGTAAAATTGTACCAAAATAGTACAATTGTACCGAAAAAATCATGCCTGTTTCCAATAAAAAATCAAGGTTTTTTTAACGAGATATTGGGCATCATTTGGATGTCAAAACTCACTGGAACTCAATCTTAACAATGCTTCAGCCATTGATAAAGACAGAAAGTGGAATTCGAGAGACTTTATTGAAATTTAAGGCAGATTTAGATTTAGTTGATAATGTAGATTTCGATTATTTAGAAGATTTACTAGAGGCTGTGCAGTTTGTAAAACTAGCTGTTGAAAATCATAGCAGAGAATATTCAACACTGATGAGCGCTAACACAATATTTAAGTTTGTGTTTGAGGAACTCTCTTTACTAAAAGTGAAATTAGCAAGATTGAAGATTCGAATTGATGAACGTTTGAATGTAGATGTTATGGATTTATTACGCAGCCTTAAGAATTCTACGATCACTCCATCCAGAGCTACAATAAATTTTGCAAGCATGTTGGAATCTCGACTTTTTGGTGTAAATGATTTCAAATAATTAAAACAACTGCCGATAGTTCCACAAGAGAAACTTTAACTCTACAAGAAGAACTTAATGTATTGCTTCCGAAAAATGAATCACCAGCAGTAGCTCCTGCACAAGACAATTTCAAGTGGTTAAAGGCTGAATTTACTCTCTTTATAAGCACAGGCCAATGTATAGAAAATCTTCAGAAGCTTTTTGTTGCAATATTAAGAACTAAGGCAACATCTACGGACGTGAAAAGAGTATTTTAGTGTGTGCTAACTTTTGTACAAAAATAAGATCCCACCTAGTCTGAATAGTATAGTAAAAATAGTATTATAAAAAACTAAAAATAGAATAGTATTATAAGAAGTAAAATTTATATTAAAATCATGCTTATGTACGGAAAAATTTAACTACAACCTTAATCAAACATGAAAAAACAGTAAAACAGCTGTTTTAAAGTAGCTGTTTTTTAAAACTATTGTTTTTCAGAAACCCTAAATCTGACATATTCGAATCCGATTTAATTTTTTTTCGAACATCCCGATTCCGATCTGAAAGTAGAACACCTTTTCGAATCCGATCGGAACTCAATTCCGATTTTCAAGCAATTCCGAATCGGAATTCAGAACAGAGCATAATGCCAGAATAGAGCTTGGTTGTAGGAATTCAAGGCAAAAACGTGGAAAACGATTCTTTTTATGATAACTCTAAATTTGTTTGTTAAATGATACTCTAAAATTTTTAATAGTTTAAAAGATATTTCATGTCAAAAAGCGAACAAAAAAAATTTCCGTAAAAAATAAAAAAAAAACTATTTCTAACCGACTTCAAAAAAGGAGGAGGTTCAAGTTCGTTGGTTTGTCTGCTTTTTTTTTTTTAAATGTATGTACATCGATAACTCCTAAAGCACTTCCCCGATTTCCGTAATTTTTTGTCAACAGATAGATGCCATGAACTTGGAGGTGCTTTTTTAAAAAATTGGGCGGCGATATTCGACAAAGGGGCGTGTCAATATAAAAAAACACTGTATTTCAGTTAATATTGACACTAGGGTACTGGAATTTACAGTAAAAATACTGGGGTAGGCACAATTATTACAAATTACGGTCAATAAAGTGGGCGTTATTTGACAAAGGGGTGTGGTTATATTAAAAATACACTGTATCTCAAATAGTATTGACACTAGGGTACTGAAATTGAGTACAGGGGTAGCCACAATTTTTAAAAATTACTGTAAAGAAAGTGGGCGTTATTCTACAAAGGGGTGTGGCAATATTAGAAACGCACTATATATCGAATAATATTGACACTAGGGTGCTGAAATTTAGTACAGGGGTAGAAACAATTTTTAAAAATTACTGTATAGAAAGTGGGCGTTATTCGACAAATGGGTGTGGCAATATTAGAAACACACTATATATCATACACTAGGGTAATGAAATGTGGTACATGGGTAGGCACAGTTACAACAAATTACGGTAAAAAAAGTGGGCGTTATTCAAGAAATAGGCGTGTCAACATTATAAAAATACTATATCTTAGTTAATATTGAGACCAGCGTACTAATATTTGGTATGCAGGTAGGTGGGTAGGTAGAATCACTAAAAAAGTTAGCGGTATTGTACACAGGGTGTGACACTTTAAGGAAAGTCAGGCGCGGATCCAGGGGGGGTTTTGGGGGTTCAAACCCCCCCCGAAATTCTAAAAGAACCTGTATTTAAATTTGATGTACTGATGTTTATTATGTGGGTTAAGAGTACCAAAAAGAAAAAAAGATGGTTTTTTATAATTTACTTTAAATATTCACACCCCTATGCTGTAAACGTTTGTAGCTGTTTCTACACGTATTGCTAAAATACTGAATTCTGTTCCAGTTTTTGTTTGTTTTTGCGATATTGCGCCTGTAGCTGTAAACAGTCACACATACAATTTTAACCTGAAATCACAAAAACACCGCATTTTTTATAAAATATATCCAAACACCGCACAGTCTTAATTTAAAAACCCACAGTTTCGATAGTATCGGAAGTGTAGACTTAAAATTCCTTTTTATACAGTAATGGAGAAAAATTCCGGTTTTTGTAGTTTGACGTAAAATTCCTTTTTATACAGTAATGGAGAAAAATTCCGGTTTTTGTAGTTTTTATTTATTTTGATGTTGGTTTTATGTTGGCCTTTAATATTTGTATTCGAGTCAAATAAACAGAGAAATCACTTTTATTATTATAATTATCTTCACCCCAGCGTCAACTTGTGGTATTTAACACAAAAAAATAATCCTGAGCACCACACAATCATATGGAGTGAAATGTGGATGGCTATTTTTTTCGTAGCAAAGTTTTTTCCAATAAGTGGAATAATTTTTTCACATATTGCAGCAAAACACAAATTATAACCTTCTTTGGAAAAACCAGAGGCTCGAAATAGATTTTAGACTAACGGTTTCTTCCCACGCCTACGATTTTTTGAAAAAAAAATTATCCCGCTCTAATGTATGTAAAGGGTGGTTAAATTTTAAGGGCCGATGTTGAATATAAACCACACCTAAATGTCAACTTTTTTTCTGCATTTCATTTGACATTTCTCAATTTCAAACTAACTCCATTTGAACCGTTAAAGTTATTCAGGCTTATTATGAAAATGAGCTTTCAAATCAAAATGCATATCGAGCACTTCGTGATTTTTTCGGTCAATTTAATCGTCCAAATGTGCGTACAATCGGAAAAATCGTGCAAAAATTTGAACAAACCAGGTCTGTAGGAGATGTGAAAACACCAGTGCATGCTCGTACTGCAGAAAATATTGCTGCTGTTCGCGATAGTGTGGCTGAAGAGCCGTCCACCTCAACTCGTCGTCGTGCCCAACAATTGCACCTCTCACGTTCGTCGTTGATGAACATTATGCATAAAGACTTGCATTTACACGGTCAGAATGGTGGCAAGAAATGGCAACAGTGGATGATCAATTTTCGAAGAAAATCATCTTCAGTGATGAGGCACATTTTCACCTCAGTGGATTCCTCAATAAGCAGAATTACCGCATTTGGGCGAATGATAATCCAAGAGTGATTGTCGAAAAACCAATGCACCCACAAAGAGTGACTGTTTGGTGCGGTTTATGGGCTGGCGGCATTATCGGGCCGTATTTTTTTTCAAAATGAGGCTGGTCAGGCAGTTACTGTGAATGGTGTTCGGTAGCGGGAGATGATAACAAACTTTTTATGGCCCGAATTGGAAGATATGGATGTGGACGATATGTGGTTTCAACAGAACGGTGCCACTTGCCACACAGCTAACGAAACAATGGCTCTTTTGCGCGACAAATTCAATGGCCGTGTTATCTCACGTGGTGGCGATGTCATTTGGCCACCAATCATGTGATTTGACACCGTTGGACTTCTTTCTTTGGGGTTATTTGAAAGAAAAGGTGTACGTCGATAAGCCAGCAACAATTTAAGAGCTAAAGGATGAGGTAATTCGGCGGCGGGGTGCAATAAGGCCGAATTCAGCCTTATTTCCATTTAAAAAAGAAATTAAGCCAATTTGGCCTTATTTTTCTTTAAAAGGAACCAATATTAAAACGCCATCAAATAAGTTTTTTAGTTTTATTTAATGAAAAATTAAAGATATAAAGTATTGGAATAATTGTACTTTAGGGCCCATGCTCCTTTTTTCTTTTTTTTCTAAATGTGCATTTGGAGCTCCTAATGCACATGCTGCAAAAAAAGGTCGGTCTCAAATGGTTTAGGAAATAAAAATCATGAAAGTTTGAAAAATGTACATATTGTGGAATAATTGCACTCTAGGTACACGCTTCTTTTTTTTTTTTTTTATTTTTAAATGTGTATAGAACTTCTAAATCTAATGCTGCAAAAAAAAAAATAGGTAGGTCTCAAATGGTTTAGGAGATAAAAATCGTGAAATTCTGAAAAATTTACATATTTTTTATTGAGAAGACTAGGATATCTTATTCTAATAATAGAAATATATATCCGTTTAAAGCGAAAAATATGATCGTTTAAATGCTAAAGAACATACATCTTTTTGTTAGTGGTCGAGAAAAAAATGTAAAATATAAACGTAAAAGTTATGAATGAAAATTTATAAAATATGCGCGATTTTTACTAAAATTTTTAATGAAGCTTTAATATTATAAAGAATGAGTGCCGCAGGTTTATAATAAATCGCCGCGATTTTTACTAAAATTTTTTGCCTGCGGCACTCATTCCTTATAATATTAAAACTTCTTCGCCTTCACTATTGAACTACTACTAATAAATTTTTCGCGTTGATACGAAAACAAGCACATTGAGGTTGACAATGGCAACTGTTCTCTTGCAAATTGAGTACCTGCGTACTTTTTATTAAAAATACTTATAAAAAATAATCCTTAGTTTGCAAAATTATTTTTCGGCCTTATTACCATTTTGCTAAATTTTTTTTTAGGCTTTATTTCCTTTTCAAATGGAAATAAAACCAAATTCACAATTTCGGCCTTATTTCTCTTTGAAAAGGAAATAAAGCTAATTCGGCTTTATTGCCGTTGGCCTTATTGCACCCCGCCAATTCAGCACATTAACGGCATAGAACCTCACTTATGCCTCGGCGTCATCGAAAATTTGGGCCATCGGATGGAGGTGTGCCGCCGAGGTCGCGGCGGCCATTTAGCCGATATTTTGTTTCATGCATAATTGAACCATACCAATATTATCATAATAAAAAGAAACGACAATAATTTCCTTAATAATTTGTGTTTTATTCAAAGTCAACATCGGTCTAACATCAACATCAATTTAACTACCCTTTATATATATAACGTACATAAATATTTTTGAAACCCCCCCCGAAATATATTCCTGGAACCGCCCCTGAGGAAAGTACTATATTACGCTTAATATTGATACTTGGAAACTGAAATTTGGCACAGGGCTAGGTAGAATCATTATAAGGTACGGTAAATAAAGTAGGTGGGATTAGAGAAAGGGCGTGGCACTACAAATTGTAAAGAAACAGAAATGGAAAATACCCAACAAACATTCAGGAATTAATAAAACAAATTTTTTAATATTTCGTATTATCTAAAAAGGAAGAAATAAAAACGTTTTAACAAAAAAAAAAACAACCGACTTCAAAATCACTACAAAGTAAAAAATATTTTTAAATAACTTTTCCCATTCATTTCTTGGTCATATTTTAAAAGCTATTTATATGTATTATAATATTGGAAATCTTATCATTTTAATTTTTTCTATTTTGTTTTATTATCATCAATATATTAATTGCTTTATGAACATACAAGCTTTGAAGTCGGCGCTCATCTTTGACACACAATCATGATCTTTTACCATTCGTGCACTATTTGGTGCCTTGGTGACACTGTAGCATGGTATAATAATACAAGGTAGTATTGACAGTTGCTTGGGAAACCAGCATCTGTCAAAAAAATGTCTAGAAAGAGAGTGTTCAATTATTGTTTATGTTTTACGCCATTGTTTGAGTTAACCAAACATTTGATTGTAAAATATTTTCTATTTTATTTAATAATAAATAGTGAGCATTGTAATAATAAATTATATTAATTTATTAATTATTAATATATTATTACTATAGTGATTTATTATTACTTTAACGAAAATAATTTGTCAACTTAATGTGATTTAGTGCAAACATAAAAAAAAAATGTGGAAAACATTCAAATGCAGACGAAATGAAATAAGTTTTCAATTAAAATTGTGCATAATTGAATAAAATTTAACGTTTCCGACTGGAAAACGTTTACCACAAATCACACATAATTTTTTCAAAACTTTCATTATTTTATATTAAACGCACAAATTTTATTTAGGTTATGTTTTTCACTTTCGTTTCACTTTATTCCACGAACAACTGTGCTTTGACAGATGGTGGTTTCCTCGTTGCTGAGAAAATCAATAGTTGTCAATGCTACCTCTGTAATTCTATCATGACACTGTAGTAATTTTAAAAGCTTTGTATACATTAAAATTCTCACTAAACTGGTTTGGGTGAGCTTGTAAAGCTCATATTGAATATGACATAGTGTGTAACAGCTGCACAAATAATGCATGGAACACATTGGCTACATTCAGCGTACTCAAAAATTGCCAACTGAAAGAAAAAAATCGCTAAGAAGCTTTTATATTCATAAAGTTAATAATATTTTTATGATAAAACATATTAGAAAAAATTCAAATAAAAAGATTTCGAAATAGTATGATAAGCGCCGACTTCAAAGCTTTTATGTACATAAAGCAATAATAATAAAACATGATAATAAAACAAAATAGAAAAAATGAAAATGATAAAATTTCCAATATTATAATACATATAAATAGTTTTTAAAATATGACCAAGAAATGAATGGGAAAAGTTATTTAAAATTATTTTTTACTTTGTAGTGATTTTGAAGTCGGTTTTTTTTTTGCTAAAAAGTTTTTATTTTAATTTGACGATCAATATTTCCCAAACCAACAAAGTTATGCCAATAATGAAATTTTTGTTTTATATTTGCAATTTTCTGAGTGAAACTACATATCCAGCATTTTAATTTTTGCAATATTTTAAAATAAAAAATAGCTTATTTTCTCTGTCGTATCCAAAAAGATACACTGGGCATTTAAGGGTTACGAAATCTTTTTGTTTTTTTTTTTTGTATCAGAAAGAAGAAATTTTGAGTATTATTGTGATATTTGGTTTGTGGCTTAACCCAGCTCTCCTAATATTCAAAAAGCTTCCTATTTTTTATTTCTTTTTTTTTAGCAAAAAGCGTTCGAGTATGAGAGTCGTAGAAGTAGATCTACTTATTTTCTGAAAATACGAGTGTGCATTTTGAGAATAATCCCTTTTGCACTTTCATAACTGAAAAGTGGAAAATTTAATGCTTTCACCGAAATGCTGGAAATTCTTTTCCTGCATATTAAATTTGTGAAAGTTAAAAGTTAAATAAAACTTGAATTTATATAAATAACTTTTAAATATGATTTATTTTCAAGATGGTTTATTACTTTGAATTTATTTAAATTCTCTAATTAAATCGTGGTGGACATATTGAACTTATTGATGTACGCCTATTTGTTTATTGCTTTAATTAATGTAGTTTCCAATAAACCTTATTTTGGCAATCAATTCTGAACCTTTGTTATCCTAGTTATTGTTGTTAATCAATAAATCAATTCATTTAATTAATCATCAAATGCTTGGTAAATAGAAAACATCAAAACAAAATATTAATAGCAACATGTTTCACCCATGGATAAATCACAAACATGCAATTCGAATACATGTTGCTGATTTTTTCACCAATGCGGTTCGCTGCATCTGCAACAGTCGTTGCGACAACCATCGTTCAGCGACAAAAGCGGCAACAGAAACTTATTTGTTAACAGGTCACGTGCAAACTTCGCAAATTTAATAGAAATCTTAGAAAGGCAGAAAAAGGCAATGAAAACAGGTAAAAATTTTCTAAACGTGTCTTAAATGGATTAAGAACTGTTTTTATTTTCTCGTGCGTTTTGTCTTAACAAAGAGGAACCTTTGTAAAATAAGTTTGGTTTACTTAAGTAGGAAATAAATAGGAAATAAATTTTGGCCCTTTTAAAGTTTTTTACTTAAAATAATAGTAAATTTTTATTTCTTTTCAAAATGTACGTATTACACATTTTTGACATATGAGGATATTAGGGTAAAAAAATAAATATTCGGAGGTTTTTGGACGAGTTCTTCTGATTTTGATTTGAATAGTTTTACATCATACAAAAAAGTTTAGAAACTAGTATTTGAAACATGACCTGTCTATTTTGAATTTAAGGATCCTTGCCTTAAGATGCTTCTTTCTTAACATGTTACTCTTAACAACTGTGATATCCTACGCCGGAGAATGAGACATTATCACTCTATAAAATTTTTTGAAACATCGCTTCTACACTCTGCTTCAAAATTATAAATCTATTAAAAAGTTAATCATTTGAAGAATAGAAGTTTCACAAAAACAAAATGCAAACATGCAAAAATAATAGAGAGGTCATTTATTAAAATTTTTCATCGATATACTCGCAAAAATCACAAGAAAAGCCTGAAAACATTATTTTTTTGCATTTTATTTGGCTTTCTTTGGACTATTCAAACCAACTTAGAGTGAGTGATTTCAATAAATTTTCGTAAAATATATTTTATTGGAAAACAATTTAATTTTGCATTTCTTGGATAGTGTTTAGTTGACGATTATAATCGTTTAATATCAGAGCATTAAACTTAAGAAATTTTAAGCAAAAATGAGGCCTTAGTTGTTATATTGGCCTTAGTTATATTGGCCTTATATCTTTTTATAAGTAATTGTTATTTTCAACACAAATTTATTTTTCCCTACGAAAACAATTACAAATAAAAATGTTTCAGTTCTATTTTCAATTTACATGTTTTACGTTACCTCGTAACAGTTATAGACGAAAAAAAAAAAACTTTACGTTGTGCATAACTTTTATTTTAAATCATTTTTTCGTTGCTTTTTTTAAAATTATTTTTCAAAATATCTCCAACTTTTTCGACTTAAAAAAAAAAAAAAAAAATAATACTAATTATTTTGGGTCTCTTTACGAGGGGTACTATTTACATTTCGGTAACTGGCAACACTAATGTATGTAAGTTTGACATTTGTTAGCATAAATGTACTCACAACGTTTTGATATACAAGTGCTATTTGTTCTGTTTACAGTGAGTTAAGAAAATCAATTTGTTCATAAAATGGAAATTTCAAGAGACGGCTTTCGTTAGATTATTTTTCACAACTTTTCACGTGGATTATCTCAACAAAATGTGTCGATGAACTATGTTCTTTGTATGACTATAAAGCACCATCAAAAACCACACTATATCGCTGGTATAGTGAATTCAATCGTGGTCGTAATTCGGTCACCGACGAATTCCGTGAAGGTCGTCCAAAATCGTTTGTTGTGCCACAAAACATCGATGCAGTAAGTGAACTAATAATGCAAGATCGTCATGTGACATATCGTGAGATAGAGGCATCCTTGCACATTAGTTCCACTTCAATACATTCGATTTTGCATAAACACTTATCTGTAAAAAAAGCCATTTTCATTTAAAAATGTTTGTTATTATTTGCTATTCCCGGAATACCCCTTGCAATTATCAAAATATTAAAAATTTGTCCACTATAAACTTAATTTGGAAGACCATCCAGACAATTGTTTCTTCAATAATTTTTTGCAAAAAAACCGAGAGTATTTAATACTTTGAATGAAATAACATATTGACATTAATGTTCAAATGTATACACACAAATTTTTTTATAAGAATAATAATTACTACAAAATTTTAGGTACAAAGACCAGTGCGTTAATGAATATCTGTGCACAATTTCAAGTTGATATCTTGGTTACTTTTTAAGTTATGTTCGACAGCGTGGAAAAAAACATGTTTTGAGAAACACGCGAATAAAGTTTTCAATATTGCTTTCGGTATTTTCGACGCTCATCACTTTATTGACTTTCTAGGGACTTTCTATTTAGCTTAAAACATTGCAAATATTTAATTTAGGTTGTAAATGAATTTTTAAAGCAAAAAAAAAAACCTGCTAAAATTAAAAGTTCTGGAGGGTCTTGCCCCCTTAACTGTACGCTTCCCTCCAAAGTAGGTACTCTGGAAAAATATGCGTAGTTTAAGTGTTAGAAATGAAGAAGACCATAAGTGTGTAGTAGATCCAATGTAGTATATGTATGTAGTAGATCCTAATCCAATTTTAATTTAAAAGTATTCCGATTTTGATGAAGTTTCGCCTATGGGTCATTCTTTTACAAGCCGCACGGATTTCGAGAAAAAAAGTTGACTTCTTCAAATTCGATGTCAGCGTCTACATCGCTGACGCACATGGAGTGCGCTGAGTGACTTTTGCTCGTAAATATTTAATATTTTCCGATCTAAGAGAGTAGCCATTTTTTTGTAAAGTGATTTTTGTCGATAATAGAATAACGAATAAAATGGTATTAATTAAAATTAATTTAAGTTAATTTAACGGTATGTAAAACACATTAAAAAAGTAAATTGTTATTATTTCTAATTCTTTTGATATAAGCAATTTTTTTAATGCCATCCATGCTATCGCAACAGAGTGTAAAATAAAAACGGATCAGTACAAGTGAAGATAATTAATTTTAATTATAAGAGGATCTGAGAAAATCAAGCTAATTGTCAATATTTTGATGAGAATATTAAAAAAAAAAAATATTTATTTATATTTTTTTTTTTTTTTTTTATTAATAAAATCCATTATTTTTATGAATATTGTAAAAACATTTTCAGCCGATTCTTAAATGTCAAGTGAAATAAGGTGTGCGATTTGTAAGAGAATGGCTCCTATGGGTTTTCCAATAGGGACTTGACAATGTTGAATTAAATTTCTGAACGCACCCTTTCACTAATCATCGAACTGTCAGTGTTTATTCAGTAAACCCAAAATTTTCATCATGGTAAAGTACTCGAACAAACAACGTCTGCAAATTATAAAAATTTACTACCGAAATTCGAAGTCGGTGATCGCAACTTTAAGAGCGTTAACTGCAATTTTCGGTAATAATTCTCGCTCTAGTAGACAGACAATAAGAAGTTTAGTGTAAAAATTTGAGTCTACATATTCGTTGTGTGATATTGCCGTGCCAGTGATACAACGGATTGGTCGAAGTATCGAAAATATCGCTGCCGTTCAGGCGTCCGTAGCAAACGATACAAAATAGTCTATTCTACGGCGTTCTCAAGAATTGGGCATCGCCCACTTTATGGCGAATTTGGCGTAAGGATCTTAGTTTACACCCATACAAGATCAAGCTGACTCAAGAATTGAAGCCGATGGACCATTTGAATGATGAATTTCATCGCAAAATCATCTTCAGGTTGTTGCCTTCTTTGTTCTTCATGTTGTCTTGTTGACAACATGCTTGGCCTAGAGCTCGAAAAAATTGTTTTCAATATAAATAATTAGAGGCCGTATACAAAATATTAATATTAAATATTCTGGGAGAGCACGCCCATAAAAATGTTAAGATAAATGATTGGTTGTGTGTTTATCACATAAAAAAACAACAAAGTCTTTCATTACAAAAAAATGGTCTCCACGCCATCTTAGGTGTACCATCAGTTAAACTAACTGAACCTTAAAATGAAAGTGGGGAAAAATGGAGGAGCTAAACAGCAAAAATAACAACAACATCAATATGCTCTGATAGCAGTAAACCGCTGTGATCGAATTTCGAAGATGCACATGAATTAAGGCTATGCCTAAAAGTATGTTACGATCTAGGTTGTTAACCTTAGTACAGTATGCATCAAAAAGTAGATAAGAACTCAGTTACAAAAATTCCAGCGTTCTCTGCCAAAAACAAAATTCCGGGTAACTTTCTCGGCATATTGGCAGTATATGTAGAACCTAAGTAGCTTGAGTGGATCACAGTGTAAAGTCATACAAAGGCTACTGATGAGGTGGTGTAGCGGCCAATGAAACAGTCTGTATAGTCAAGCTGTGTGATTTGCTCTATACAGAGCCGTTGTTGTTGTTGTTGTTGGTTGTTGCCTTCTTTGTTCTTCATGTTGTCTTGTTGACAACATGCTTGGCCTAGAGCTCGAAAAAATTGTTTTCAATATATACATTTTTAAGAAATAAAAAGTCCAGTTTGCACATCTACGGGTCTAAACCTACCAAGAAATACCAAATTTTTTAAGATTGGACTTGTACTTAAAAAGCCTTACGCCGCACAGTGCACTTTTTTGGCACTTTTTTTTGATATTAAATCTATAACTTTTGAACCACTTGAGATTTTTCATCCCGGTTTTTTTTTATATTTAAGAAAATTGATTGCGCTATATAGTAATCACAAAAAAATGTCCAAAAATGTTTTGATTTTTTAACAGGATGGTTCAAAACATGACTTTTTTTATTTTTTTTTTTATATGATTTTAAAGGAATTTTTTTAAACTAAAATTCAGTTAATAATTTAATTTTTAATTTAATTTAATTTAATTTAATTTATTTGTAGTAATTATTAGCATACAAGATTTAATCTTTTAAATGCAACAATTTGGATAATTAATAATAACAATTGGGATAACAACATATTAAAAATAGTGCTTAAGCAATAATTGTTTAAAGTTAAGAACATATTAGAATTACATTTTATAGTTTAAATAACATAAAAGAAATCAGCAAAGCGATATGATTTGAAATTGAATTAAATTTAAAAGATGTGTATCCGTTGTAGAATAAGAAAGATTAAATTAGAGAATTTATTTTGAGAATTAGAGAGAAATTTAAAGAAGAGTTAAGAGAAATGTTCATAAATTAAGTGTTTAAATTTTGTTGTGTTGTTAATGCGTTTTATATGATTTGGTAGGGAATTCCATAGTCTTATAGCGCTAATGAAAAATAGTCTACTTGATTCGTTGTACCTAAAATGGGGAACTATGATAAATAAGTTTCTAGTGGATCTACAGAATTGAAGTTTTTCGAACAAATAGTTTGGCCTTTTTAAAGTTATAAGTCTATGCAGAAAAATACAGATTCTTGCATTGAGATAATGTGTGATACTGCAGCCAAGTATGCGATTACTAAACGCAGATATATGGTCAAACCTTCGAATACCGTACACGTATCTAGCTGCATTATTATATACCACTAGAAGTTTATGCGATGACCTTGAGTCGAGCTTACAATAGACAACGTCGGAATAAGTTATTAGAGGTAAAATTAATTGTATCACCAATTTACGTCTAGTTTCTGTGGGAACAAACGGGGCAGATTTCCTTAAATTTCGTAGGGAATAGTAAACTTTTCTAACCATACTATTAATATGGTCTTCACACGTGAGTGAAGTGTTCATAACGAATCCTAAATTTACTACTTTATTTACAAAGTCGAGCTTTGTACCACTTAGGAAAATAGGAGGCAGATCATTCAAAGGAAGTCTAGATTTGACTACTGGTAAGACATGCGATTTTAGAGGATTCAACCTTAATTTATTTTCCCCAGCCCATCTGCTGATTGCAGCCAAGTCCTCATTAATTCTTGCACATAGATCTTCAATGAGGCATGTGGGTCGGGAGAGATAGAGTTGCAGGTCATCCGCATATGCATGCATTGTTACGTTCTTACATAAAGAAAAGATGTCGTTAAGGAACATTGTAAACAGAAGTGGTCCAAGTACAGAGCCTTGAGGTACCCCGCTGCCAATAGTACTGTAGCTTGAATATTTATTCAATACCTTGACCCTTTGTTTTCTTCCAACCAAATAGCTTTTCAAAAAATTTACAGCAGGAACCGAGAAGCTGAAGCAGATTTCCAACTTTTTGCAGAGCATTATATGGCTTACACTATCGAACGCTTTAGAAAAGTCCAAGAGACAGACTAGGGTGAGATCGCCTTTGTCAAAATAAGTTCTGATATCGTCCAGAATTTTTACTACAGCGGTGGAGCAGCTATGGCCAGTGCGAAAGCCAGACTGAAGAGGAGACAAGAGATTGTGTACACTAAGATACTTGGAAATCTGTTCAGCAATAAGGGATTCGAGCACCTTTGACAAGGACGAGAGAAGGCTTATTGGACGGAAATCACTGGGTACAGCTGCCATTGGCTTTTTTCCAATAGGTATAATCGTGGCGACTTTCCAGATTGAAGGAAACGTTGAACTTGTAAGGCAGTGATTGAATATGTGAACGAGAGGGCTAATAATAAAGGGTAGAATAAGCTTAATAAATTTGATTTCAATTCCGTCTTCGCCAATAGCATTTGATTTTATCCTTGAGATACATCGCATAACATCTGACTCATTTACAGCGGTAAACTGGAATTTTTGAAGCAGATTGGGAGTAGAATTATTAATGTAGGTGCTAGAGTTGGTGGTTTCTGTCAGAGGACTAGATACGAAATAAGTATTAAGGAGATCTGGGTCTAATACACATCCTCCAACTTTATTCTTGTTTCCTATTCCAATTTCCTTAAAGTTATTCCAAAGTTTTTTCGATGGCAGTGACGTGCTTAGCTTAGAGAAAAAAAACCTTTTTTTAGATAGCTTAACTGCAGATGTGGCATAATTTCTAGCCCTTCTATACTCTTGCCGATTGATCTCAGTTGGATTGCGCTTCCATCTAGAATAGGCTTTATGACGTTTTTTCAAAGCTTGTTTTATGGAATTCGTGAACCATGGACATGCGCTGTTGATAATTCTAGATGAACGCAAGGGGACGTGAATGTCAAAGATAGATGAAATTTTTCTTAGTAAAAAGTTTAATTTATCATCAACAGAATAAAGATACCAACATTCTTCCCAATTCACTCTAGAAAGATCAGCATAGAGAGCATCAAAGCGAATTGATTTGTAGTCACGATACATAAATATTCTGCTTGTATCGACACGCGTAAGATGTATATCCAAAGTGCAAAAAATTAGGTCATGATCGGAGATAAAGGATATCTGATCAAACAAAAGGACCGTCGAAGTATCAGACACTGCATACAGATCAAGTAGACTTGGCGTAACATTGCTGCCAAAACGAGTTGGCTCCTCAGGATTGACAACAGAAAGACCGACTGCAGACAGATCATCAAGAAATTTTTTTGTTAAATTATCTTTGACAAGCAGATTAATATTGATTGGTCAAAGTCGATTACACAGCTGGATATAGAGGAAAATAACGGGTCGAGGCTATGACTGCGGTTAGGATTGTAGACACATGATAGAAAAACTTTAACTCTGCAGTCATGAATTTCGATATTTAGAAACTCAACATCTGATCCACTAGATTTACTCAAAAATTTAACATTTAAGTTAGTTTTGCAATATATTGCAATACCTCCTCCCCTTTTGCTCTGTCTATCATGGCGGAACAGATTATAGTTGTTTATTTTTACTACTGAATCCTTTATACTATTACATAACCAGGTTTCAGTGATGCAAATTATGTCTACGGAGGAGTCTGCAAAAATATATTTGGCACAGTCTAATTTGAAGTCATTTAGACTTCTTGCATTAAAATGAGCTATTTTTAATCCGGATTGCTGTTTGCATAGTATATCAATCATTATCTTATGATTTCCATTAGCGTCAAGGTGGTTGTTATTCCCAACCATTGAGGCTTATGAAAACGCCAACACAATAAGCTGTAGAGGTTAAAAAAGTTAATTTGGTAGAGATTAAAAGAGGAAAAAAATGAAAAGAAGAAAGAAAAGTGTGGTATAAGAAATAAGTGTAGCAGAAGAGAATTAAGAATTTGGGTACCGAGAAGTGATAAAATATTTTAAAATTTAACAAATATGAATTAATAAACAGATGAAATAAAATAGATATTATATAAGAAGTCCAATTAGTCAATGCAAGATTCTGGACCTCCGGCGACTCTGCAAACTGCATTTTGCAATTCATCCAAGCTGCAAATGCGAAGGCTCGTCTCATTTTTTCCCAGCCTGATGTGAACTGTGCCGCGAAAGGTAAAAACATTAAAAATTTTTTTCTGGCGTTTATGGGCGATCGCAGCTTGCAAGATTTTTCTGTTGATCGCATTAAGACTTTCGTGAATAAAAACGTTGTTATCAGAGTCAAAACCTGCAGCTCGCAGATTTACAGCAGCTTTCGCTCGTCTGCGATAATCGCCGAAAGCTTTCAGAGTGCGATTGCGATCGAATTGGGAGCAAAATTTAGCTATTACCACCGAATTATGATTATGCGGGCTTGGCTTGACACGGAAAATATCTTTAAGCTGCGGCGGCTGGAAATCAACGAAGTGACAGATCCTGTTAAAAATAATTTTTAGATTTTCATCTGCAGAGAGCGGCACTCCAAACAATATAGCATCCGATGAAATATCTTTGTTGCTCGAGTTATTGCTGTTGAGGTGCTCAATTTGTTGTTTCTCTACAGTGCTGCCAGGTTTCAGCGCAAAAAAATCCCTATTTTTGCATACAAATGAATATTTTTCCCCGTTTTTAACTTCGAGTTTCCCCGTTTTTTTCCCCGATTTTTAAATTTTTAAATAAATACTAATATAAAGAAATAACAAGTTTATTAATTCTCTTTACAATAACTAAAATAAATACAAACAGGAAAAACGTACGTATCTATAAGAAAAATATAAATAAAAATGAAATTTTTAAGCGATATTGTATTTTGACTCGAACGTTACGTTTTTGAGATTATAAAAAATTGTAAGAAATTATTTGAAATATGCATATTGTTATATATACATATTATCAAACCAACTAAACAAGAGTATGTGTATTATTTCTATATAAAAAATCAAAAATTCTGAATTTATTTCAATTGCAAAGCAATTTTTTTATTTAATTAAAGATTTACTGTGGAGAATTCCGCATTGAGTGGTATTGTCAAAAAAGTTTCTTATTTTTGTTTTATTTACAGTAATAGCTGAAAAACCACTTTCAGCACTTTCCCCGCTATAGGGAAAGCAAAAAGTAAACGACACTATTTTTTTTTTTTTTTTTTAAATATCATCTGAATCAATGAAAAATATAACTTCTTTCCAGAATTCCTGGATAATTTCTGATGATATATTTGAAAAATTTATATATCTTAACGATTTATATTCTTGGTCGAAATCATTCCACTCGGATTGATCCGAAATGACGTGTGAAAATGTTTTTAAGCTTAAAGTTATATTTTTCATTTTTACTAAATATCTATGAATGGCTCTTTATGTAGCTCCTTAAAAAAATATCGAAATCGTATAAGTCTACATCAAAAATACTATTATGACTATTTATGTATTCCTTTCGCATGAAACAATCAACAAGTCTTCAAAGTTAGTTCTATTTTTCCATATATTACACATTCATATTTGTAAAAAAAGCAAACAAAAAATTGATGTAATTAAAATAAAAAAATTGTAGTTGGATTTTCTAATAACCGATATATTTTTTCACTCGCTATTTTATTTTTAATTTTCCCCGTTTTTATCAATGTTTTCCCCGCCTCCCCGTTTTGTGCAAAAAATCCCGAAAAAGGGGAAAAATCCCGCCACCTGGCAGCTCTGTTTCTCTAATTCATCGCACCGTGAAGTTAAAGCTTGCAGTTGATTATTGAGCAAGATGAATTTGTTTTCACACTCGCTGACGATAGATTTGAGTGCGTTTATTTCGACATCGATTTTAATGGTCAACTTATCTTCGATGCTAGCTATTTCTGCGGTTAGCCGCTTAGCAGAATTTTCATACTGCTCAAAAAGACGATCTTCCAATATCTTTCTTTCTGTCTTTATGTTATTGCTCAGTCGCTGTTCCATTTCTAGGAGGTAAGTGCGTAGAGACCGCGGTATTGAATCCCCACTCTCATTCAAAGACGTACCTTCATTTTTGTTGCTAATGCGAATGCTGTTTTGTTGTTGTTGACGCGTCAATCGGGGGGACGGTGACATTGGCTAGCAGGGATCAACAGCAGGAGGACTCTAAATTTATAATGGAAATAGGTGCAGCAGCACAGACGTGATCGCACGTTAACGACAGCAGTGTTTCAGGCAGAGTAGCAAAGCAGAGAGAAGGTGAAGTAGCCAGGCTTAAAACGTAAAAATAGGTAGTATAGTTAGTTAGTTTGCTAGCATACTTTAAGGCACCACGTGTAAATTAAGCTTTATACCCAAATCGCAAAGGCGCGTTAGGTCGGTCGCGCTTTGACAGCTAAAGTAGAAACAACGAGTTGTTATGAAGCAATCCATAATTCGACCTCAAGCTTTGATCGTGCTTTGTATCGTAAATATCGTCGAATCTCGTAAGAAGGGGTAAAGTACGATCAAAGCGCGAGCTGCTGAAAAAAGTTGAGAACTGTTCATCTTGGTCGCGCGTTTGACATTTGCCGATAGCGCAGGGTTGTATTTTCATTGAGTTAGCTAAATATATGAGCATTGTTGAGTTGCAGTAGTAAAGACATGTTTGCATGGGATTTGTTGTTTCATGAAAATATTTTGTATTGAATGTAATTTAATTTTGACTTTTTTACAAGATAAATCATTCATAACATCAGTGGCTTCTTGTGTTACGGTTGTTGCTTTGTTTGAAACGAATATTTTTCAGTACCTGCTTGTGTTGTTGTTGATGCTGTTGTTGTTGTTTATATGTATGTAAATTTGTACGTGTTTTGTTGATGCTGCTGTTGTTTAGATGTATGTAAATTTGTATGTATATAAATAGAAATCAGTTGCTTTAGTTTTTTTCGTTTGTTATTGTTTTTGTTAAACTTCAGCAATGTAATACAACATATAACACAGATGTTTATTTATTATATAAAAAATATAACTTCTACGCTGGTTAGATATGCAGAAACATTTATTTATTAAACATAATAAATTGTAATTATTTTCTTTATTATATAAATAATAAAGCATATACAGCATATAATTTATTTAATAAAAGCGACGGCTATTTAAATATTGATAGCTAAAATGAATAAAGAAATACAGCCATCATGTACTTCTACCACATGCATTGTGATTTGGGGATTTCAGACTTTGTGGGATTTTTTTTGGTTTGACTGCGCACAGTGGCATCATCTTAGTGACAAACGCACGACATGCTAACGCGACATTATGATTTCAAAATTATAAGGTCGGGCGTTTTGACAGTTCATCCCGTAAAGTTGACCAAAGTACGGTCAAAGCGCGACCGACCTAAAGCGCCTTTGCGATTTAGCCTTTAAGATCGAAGACTGTAAAAGTTTTTGGTTCGAAGTGTACTCCAATATATTACTGGTTCCTGTCCAAGATAACAATACGATCAGATGTTTTGTTTACGATTGCACGTTTGAGACATTTGAGAGGCAGAGCAAAACACAGATGATAGAAGTCAACACAGGACAGCTGATTTTTTGTAGTCTCAATATAATTGGTACATATAATAGGTTATGGACTCACAAATTTTCTTGAGTTAATCTGTTTTATTACGAATTCAAGTATGACAGAATCCGGCCAGCCGATCACACATAGAGCAGGATTGCAATTACTCTCAGCTGACAGACACACCGGGTACACCTTCCAGCCCTCCTATATGTTTGCTTTGGCTCAAGCAGAAACCAATCCAGTCAAAAGCGAGTGGACAGAACAGGTTTACTCATCTTATTCAATCACTGGACAGTCAGGGCAAAAGCTTAACGCGCGCTTGGATTTTTAAAGTTAACAAATTCCGCGTATAAGACAAAAATTTGATAATTTAAGCGCACCGAATAAAAATTTCCGACTTCTTAGTAGTAGAGTTGCCAACTTCGAAAGTAAATAAATAATAAAATAAATTTAAGCGCTAAATAATAACGCTTAATTTATTTTTCTTGTCAAATTTACACAATTTTATGAAAAATAAGAGACAATTTTTTAATTGTGCTTAGTAAAAATATCAGTATTGCCTGAAAACATACCTTACTAAAAGTATAACTTTTAATTCGTTTTGAAATTCATATATCGCTCATTTAAAGACTGTCATAACTCAAAAAACGTCATTTTCGACTTAATGATGCAGAATTATTCGTAATGTCATGCTTTATGTTGTGTAAAAATTTCACACTCCTAACTTATATATTCTCTGCGTGAGAAGATAATGTGTCGTTATTTCATTTCGTATTTACTAACTTTTTTTAACCACAAGAGTGACATATCTCAGTTGTGCTACAGTCGTCATCGTTTGAATTTCCCAAATAGCGGCATATTTCGTGTTGTGACGTTATTACTGAAAAGGTAATCATATTTTTAATATAGATAAATTTCATGTGAACGGCATTATTTCGCGATGTGACTATGTTGTTGAAATATTTTGCTTACTTTAAACTCGCTATAACACAACATGTGACGTTCTTGATGAAAATCTTATTATCGTCATCTGAAGTATTTCTTCTTATGACGTTGTTTTTGATAAAAGAGTATCTGTTAAGAAGTCAGCCGTTTACAATATCAGAAAATGTGTCGTTATTGAAGATAGTTATGCAGATGGTAACTCTCAATAACTCGAAATGTGACGCAATTGTTGATAAAAATTAGAAATATTTATTAATAATTCGCACGATCAATACAATAATAAAACTTTAATTTGTTTTAGTGTATAAAATGGCAAACTGTAACCGTAGCAACTCCTCATCGTCAACATCACCATCTTCCAGGTCATCATTGTTTACAGAAAATTTTGATGATTAGGTACTTGATTTACCATACTCTCCCAGCTCGTCAAAACATGATAGTGATAGCCATGAAACAAATAAAAAAAGGCAAACATTCAGCCACTTTATTTTTTTGCCTTTTTTTTTCCGGAACAACTTTTTTCCGCCCGGTTTTGGAGAATAATTTATGTGTTACTACAGTTGCGGAATCTGTTCACGAAAGTGTTCATATTTTCAATGCGAAAGAAGCAACTGATACGGAATCTTTCAGGCCTATACACCAACTTCTAATTCGGCAATTTTTGTTAGTGATTCACAACCTGGCACATCTACTTCTAATACGGCAAGTTGTTCCTTAATTTTAAGAAGTCCATTAAATAAAGGGAGAAAAAGAGCGAAACACTCTGAAAAATGGAAGCAAACGTTATTAAAAAAAAGTAACAGTGGAAAACAGTACGAATCACAAACACTTAGCAAAAACGTTAGACGCGAAAGACAAATGAAAAGTCCATGTGCCGTGACTTGTAAGCTCAAATGTTACACAAATTTTAGCGAGGACGAAAGAAAAAAATTATTCGCCTCATACTGGGACGAAGGCAATGGCCACCGTGGAGTTAACGAATTAGGTACGTGCGTACTTCAATATATTCAAAATCTGCCGTATTCTGATGAAGCTGCAATTATATTTTATTCGGATGCGCCGGACATCGAAATAATAAATTTATGGTTGCCATGTACTTATACGCCGAGCGCTACTTATGTATAAAATCAATAACCCACAAGTATCTGGTCAAAGGCCATACACAAAACGAAGGCGATTCAGCACATTCCTAAATCGAGAGAGAAACAAAGCGAATGCTTAAAAGTGGTCCAATTTATACCACTGAATCATTCGTTCCGATTATCCTATCTGCGAAAAAACAGTAGATCCATTCATTTTAAAAGAAGTTTGCTTCGAGAACTTTTTTATTTAAAAAAACTTGAAAATGTAATTGGTCCGTTGAATATGGCTGCGCTGAAACTGTCTCAAGTAAAAATACTGAAAGTTTCATTCATCACCAAATTCAGTTTTTTGATAAATCCATCAAATATAAAGTTTTGTATAAATACAATTAATAATACAATTTGTAAACATTTTATCGCTTACAATATTTTTTTTTATGAGTTATTTTTAATTAATTACTTAAAATAATTACTTGAAGTATTAGACTGTTTTTTTCTTAAATTATATTTATATACGAAAATACTGTGAAAATAAAGTTCCTTTCTAAATGTTTGTTGAAATTAATTATATTTTAAGTTCAAAAGACTGTGAAAATAAAATGCCTTAACACACAACTTCCGCTTTTTTTTCTCAACAATAATGACACATTTTAACTTATGACACTCAAGTCGATATATTTTTGCAGCAATAACGTCACAATTCAAAATAGAGAAAGTTTTCGTTCAAGAAAAAATCATAAATGGATAATTGGTGTAAGCTTTCTTTTATGGATATTTTAAATATATAAAAGTTCACTACTTAATTCTGAAATTTCAAGATTTCCTCTTTATTTTGCACGACGGGAGTCAATTAAAAACTTAAAACGCGTTTTCTGCAAAATCGCGTTTTTTGAGTTATGACACTCTTTTAGTAAATGAGCGATATATAGAAATTTTTCCCGGTTTTTTCATTTTGATTTTATTAAAAGATCTCTGATTTCATCAAAATTATCTTCAGAAAAACTTTTATTTTGTACATTTTTGTGTCGCAGTGATGCTATTAATGGGTCCGACGATATCATTAGCATTGTAATAAGGTCAGTATTTGGGTTCTCCCTACTATTTTTTCTTGTGTGACTAAGTCTGAAATTCTTGTAGTCCTTATTTTTGGCTTCTTGGGTCTCCTCCGATAACTCTCCAATTGGGAAAAAATTATATTTTATTATATCTTTTCCATGGCACAAAATTTAATGAAGAGTTGGAGTTATGTGCTTCCAACTTCCATATAAATTTTTGTGCAAGTTCTGTGTTTCTGATGCGAATTTTTCAAATTTTTCTGCGTCAATGTGTTGACGAGAATTGATGGCAATCAAAATTTTTGTAAAATTTCTTAAAAGCTCCACATTGATTTTTGTTATTGATGCTGTCACTGCAACATCTTCAAAAAAAACGCCTCGCAATGTTGCCATAGTTACTATTTCCAAAGTCTTGCTTAGGGATATTAATACGTAGCCCGGTTTCTTCTCGAAACTCATCTTGAACTCTTTTCTTCAGCTATAAAGTTATTAATTTAATTTCTGGTTTTTATCAATATCACCATAATTTTTGTACTTTTGAATTGATAAAAAACATACCAAGTTTTGTCACTCTAGCTCAATTTTAAGCTTAGTTTTTGAGTTTTCTCTATTGTGGGTAGTATGGGAGATGGGCGTGTTTGTGGGAGTGTTACGCCCATTTTCGATGCTCATCTTAGAATTGGTAGTTCAATTATTAGACCATATTTTGAGTTTTTCTATACTGGGTGGTATGGGAGGTGGGCGTAATTGTAGGCGTATCCAGAAATTTTTTCATATGTCAGATCTCTGGGTTCATAGGAATATGTGTGAAAATTTCATTCAATTATCTAAGCTCGTTCTTCTTATTCTTAAAGTCAAACAGATTTTTGATAAAGCCTTCATATGTCCGGAATTATCTAAAAATTAAATGGGTTTTTTTACAAAATTGTACACTTTGTTCTACATCGCGAACTTCCGGGGAAAAAAAACGTATTTGACATAAAAGCCAATACATCAGCGCAAACTGTGATGTATGTCATTCTGGATTCCTATGGATTTTTTTAATTAAAAGTTTACCGAAAGTTGAAAAATAGTTTCAAAAAATGGTTTTAGGTTATAGTTTATTGTAAACTACTTAAAACAAATACAATATTATTGATACATAAAAGCAATATATATTAAACACACAAGCTCTATAAAAAAACCCGTAATCAAAAATCTCAAATGGTTTCTTCACGACATTGTTCTAAAGTTGAAAAAAAAATATCAAAATTTTCACTACTTGAAAAAGTTGAAAAAACTTCCAAAGTTTGAAGCATATATCTTTTCAGGTGTTGAAGAAATTATATGGACATTTTTAAGTTATAAAATAGTACAAATTTTAGAATTCCGATCAAAAATTTTTTCGATTTTACTTATTTAATATCAAATTTCATGCTCAAAGAGTGCACTGTGCGCCGGACAAAATTTGAGTTTCGTTATTTGCGTAATCTTATATATATAAGATTAATGTACTTTTCAACTCTTTTATAAGCTTTGATGACTGGATGATCCTCATATTCCCTGAACCATGTTACCAAAGTTACCACTGGGTAAATCGCCAAGCTAAGAAAAAAAATATTAAATTTTTCCAAAAACTTTTTTAATTTATCCAAAAACGGGGTAATTTTTCAACCAATAACGCATTTGCATAAATCGTACGTTCGTAATCGTACGAGTACGTAAATATTTAAAATTTATTTAAATACTTTTTTAATTAAATTATGCATGGGCATTGTTTTTTATGTTAAATAATTAATATGTAAGTAAAATATTAAAGCATTTAAACAAAATAAATAAAAAGTATATTAAAATAATGCACGAATTTTTTTTAATATCTTTAAAATATTTACTATTTGAAAAGAAAACTATCGCATTTAAAGAAAATTTAAATAAAAATATTGAACAACATATTTAAATTAAATATGTTATTAATGGTTTGTTATAGTTCTCGTATGGTTTTGGTAATGAAAATTATATAGCCTAGATGTTTAGCGAAGATGCTGAGCATGAACCAAGAAATAAAGATCATGCAAACAAAAGAGCCGCCATATTGTAAACAAAACAAAGCTGATAGGTCTGACGTCATCGGTCACAAATTCTTTTGTTTACGTGTAGCGATTGGATGTGAAAAATTATTTCTTGAAGTTTTAAAGAATTATTAGTGCTTATAATTCAGTAATTTTTTGTGTTTTTTATAAAAATGAAGTGTGCTGTAGCGACGTGCAATAATTCTAACAGCAAAAAAAAAAATTACTTGAAATTTCGTTACTGCATGAAAATATAAACAAACAAAGTATTCAAACACTTTTTCGCGAATTAAACTTGTTAATTATATAATTTTCCACTTTTATCTAAGTTTTCACATGTTTTGCATGAAAAACGTATGCAATATAGCTTTTTTTGTGACCGATGACGTAGCACGAAAAGTATACTTTTTTCTCGCACAGCTGATTGCTTGATCTTGTCTTGTTGGTTCATGGATGCTGAGCTCCGCTTAGATCTCCACAAAATCTCACCCATCGCACTCACCAAGCATCTTGGCTAAACATCTGGGAGAAATTAAAGTTACAGCAAACGTTTACAAACTTATAGATGTATATAGCAAGGCAAGGCAAATATGGCCGTCATTTTGAAAGTGAGCATACTACAATTACTTTTCTACGGAACTAGTATATTTCAATGAATATAAGATTTGATTCTTATCAAAGTCGCCGCAGTCACACATAAATGAACTCCAGTAAATTGGAGTTTTTACTTTGCAGTAAATTCACTACGAATCTTTTGTGAAAAATGATTTCATTAGCTTAGTTATACGGGACTTTAGTATATTTTCTTGTACGCAAATTAGTTCTTGGGCAGTTTTGACATAACTTTGACTTTTCTTCGGAGTAAAAAATTTTGATAATTTTAATTTCTAAAAAATTACCTTTATTAATCAAACAACGTGAATAATGTTAATTTATGGACTTATGCTTGAGAACTTTAAATTATAATACAAGACAGAAATATTGTTGGAATGAAATTTTTAATATTATAATCTGGTAGATAATTTCATGGCATTGATTTTTGAAATATGATTTCCGGGCTATGGCCGCCGCATCTACGAGTCACATAGTCCATTCGATTAGTCCAATTTTTCACTCCTTTTTCCAGTAAATCTGGTCGTATGACGTCAATGGTGGCATGAATATTGGCTTTCAATGCTTCAAGAGTAGCTGGTTTGTTGGCAGATACGAATGTCTTAACATATCCCCCCATAATCGAGAGGCTTGCTTTGTAAATACGTTAATGCTTTTTGAGTTTTTTTTTTTTTTTTGTTTTTAAGTAAGCAACTTTAAAATGGGTTCCTTAATATTTTTATGTCTGAAGGAAAACTTAATTAAGAAGATGAAATTTGTTTGAAAACTTAATTTATTTCAATGTTAAAACAAGAAAAGCATAGAATTCAAATATTTTTTATCAAATAATATTTAATTCTCTAGGAAAATTCACTTGTTCTAAACATTTTTTTATTTACTTATCTAGCTCCAAATGAGGTCCTTATACTAATAAACAGTCAGGATACTGATTACCATCGTCAATTATGTGAGCAACTTCGCAAGGACATTTTGAAGCAATCGCAATCAATTGTCGGAAATCATGTTATCAATGTCAAAATAATACATGAAATATTCAATTATCCAGGAGACTGGACTATCCTGACGGCATTACCGCGATTGTCTACCACACTGGATTTGGTAAATTCAAAAACAAAGTGGATTATTTTATGTGAGGACACGACCAGCATCGCATTGCATCCATTGCTGGACAAACTCTCTATGGAAAACCACACCGAGGTAAGAAAATACGCACATATGTACATGCGAGCAAAAGACAGACACACGTTCAAAAAAATACCGTTATTTTGTTATTTTCTTGCTTTATTTCTTTTGCTCCTTCAGGCCTTCTACTTGGGACATCCATTGCATGATCAAGAGGCGACCATAATTCATCACTTTGCCTTCTTTGAAAATCCAAGATGGTTTTCATATCCTCTGCTTCGCTCCGGCGTCATATTTACCGTTCCCCTACTCAAAAGGTAAGCCAAGTATTCTGCATATCAATGCTTCTGGCATTGTTTCTGTTGTTTTTGTTGGCTTTGTTGTTGCTAGTATTAACAACAAGTACATTTTGCATCAGCAACATGGCACTCATAGGTGAATCCAAGCAACTGATTTTTCTCACTTTTCACTATAAATAATTTAACAGAACAGCACAGCAACTAGCGAGCATGCAGCGACCAAGGACAGAGTTCTACATAGACGCATCCCATGAACTTGCTCGTTTCATTATGGAAAATGTACCAGTTGATAGCATAGAAAGTTTAGATAATTCAGTAGATGTTGAGGTCGTCGAGGGACTTGCGACTCGTGATGCCTTATATATGAAGCATGTTGACAATAACGGTCTATCAGGAGAGGCACACACACTGAAACGAAAATATGATTATGATATGAAAGAAGTTCACTTGAAAGAAGCGAGTTACATTTGTTCAAGGCCGGCGACTGGACTTAAAGAACATTGCCTAATGTACCCCAGTCAACAGAACTATTCGACTTGTGTGAGTTGATTTAATGTTTCAATAGTTAGATTAAATCTACATAAGGAAGTGTTATGTATAAGGTATAAACTCAGATTGTATTGAAGTAATCTTTTTTGGTAGAATAAAATGTGTTTCAGAGAATAAATATTTAAGAGTACATAGACAGTTCTACACGGAGAGAAAAAAATCAAGCAAATACGTTATCAATTTACACTAAAGTGTAAATTTCGCAATTTATGCATTATTTTGCTAGAATTGAGAAAAATTTAAAAGAAATTATATTCAGAAAAAATGCTTAATTCAAGAAACATTTGCTTTAAACTCAAGAATGATTTCTTAAAAGACTAATAAAAGACTAATAACACGGTGTTACAAAATGAAAACAAATCAAAAAACTTGCCTCGAGACATAGAAGAGGTAGTAGGCCTGGTTGAACATAAGATAACTGCATACTTAGTTTTTTTAATATACCCTCAAAATCGGGATTTGTGGTCAAAAAACCGATTTATGGTAGGTGCATGTATAGTTTGTTATGTAACTCCGTTATATCTAGCTCAATTTTAAAAATTTAAACATTGATAAAAAGAAGAAAAATATACCCTTAATATAATATATAGACCGTTTTTTACAAAAAGAATTGACAAAGTTACAGGTAAAACCATTTGAAAATTTCTCATTTTTTTTTAATTTTTTCAACTTCAACAACGTTTTGTTAACAAATTTTGTTTTGTGGCACTATTAGTTTTAGCAGGATTCTGAAAGCCTGTTCAATTTTGCGTCCAGCAAGCTATCATTTACTTCAATTGGCTAAAATACAAAAGCACTATCGAATTTTTAGTATTCGTAATAAAATACAAAAAAAAATTTTTTTTTTTCTAAAAATGTTTTTTTTACCTTTTTCGTTTATATATATTATCATAACGCTGGTGTATTGCCCGGATGTGACGGAACTGTTTGCAGTTTTCAACCACAAACACGCTCCGAATGAATGGCGTTTGTTTATTGAGGGATCTTGCAAGAGTATGATTTATTTAAAAACTTTTTGTGTGATTCTTGATATGTTAAATTCTGATATATGTATGTCGCCGACTTAAAGGCTCTAACAATACTGTTTGGAATGCAAGGTGGATATACCAAGTATCCTTGCATTATTTGCGAATGGGATAGTCGTGCGACTAATAAATATAAGCAAAAGGAGTAGCCTCTGCGTACTTCATTTCAAGTTGGCAAAAAATATGTTTTGAATACTGGACTGGTGCGACCTGAAAATGTAATCCTACCGCGGCCTCGGTAGTCGAGTTGGTAGCGTGCTCGACTGCCACCCCAGAGGTCCCGGGTTCGATTCCTGGCCAGGCCATGGTCCTTCGCTTTTAACCTTTCTTAATTTTCTATCCTCATTTCTAATTAACTGAAATTAAAAATTCATCAATATTTACGACATGAAGTTGTAGTTGATGGTAGAGAATTTTGTGGATGAGATTGACTTATAGCTTGAATTGACTGAGGTAAAGGCATAACACTTGCGTCTGATTCAAATTCATATGTTTCTTTGGCTTTCCACCACGCTTAGAACATCCTTCAAGTGTTTTACTTGATTGCCCTTTCCTTCCCACTAATCTATCATCCCATTTTCGAACCAAGGCAGACTTGACTGAATAGGTATTCCACCTGAAATCCTTGGTTCAAAGCTAAAAAAAAAAATCTGATTGCAGCGTTTCCTAGGTTAAGTGAGGCCAAAATCAAAGAAAGTATCCTGCACGATCAAATCTTTTATAAAAGTTATTTATTCATTTCGGTTATTCTAAGGTTTATTTGTGGGCCCACAAATTCGGAAAATTTTCTTGGACACTGATTTCGTTTCTAAATTAAATCCAGTTGAAAAAAAAAGCTTGGAATAGTTTTATTTCGTTATGCATTAATTTCCTCGGCAACAAGAAGAGTCGAAATTACTTAGATGTTGTAAATGAATTTTTAAGTGCCTACGAAGAAATGGGCTGCAATATATCAATTAAATACATTTTTTGCACTCCCATATAAACTTTTTCCCGAATAGCCTTGGGCAGTTTAGTGATGAACAAGGAGAAAGGTTCCACCAGGAGATGGAAGCTATAGAAACCGGCTTTCAGGGAACAAATTCCTTAAACATGCTGGCAAAAAGGTCAAATAAACATTTTTAGAAAAAAAAAAAAAAAAATAAAATTTTTTGTATTTTATTACAAATACTAAAAATTCGATAGTGCATTTGTATTTCAGCCAATTGAAAAAAATGATAGCTTATTGAACGCAAAATTTAACAGGCTTTCAGAATCCTGCTAAAACTAATAGTGCCAAACAACAAAATTTGTTAACAAAACGTTGTTAAAGTTGAAAAACTTAAAAAGAAATGAGAAATTTTCAAATGATTTTACCTGTAACTTTGTCAATTCTTTTTGTAAAAAAACGGTCTGTATATTTTATTTAAGGTATATTTTTTTTCTTTTTATCAATGTTTAAATTTTTAAAATTTAGCTAGATATAACGGAGTTACATAACAAACTATACATGCACCTACCAAAAATCGGTTTTTTGACCACAAATCCCGATTTTGAGGGTATATTAAAAAAACTAAGTATGCAGTTATCTTATGTTCAACCAGACCTACAACCTCTACTATGTCTCGAGCCGAGTTTATTTTCACTGTTACACCGTGTAATTGCTTGAAATGAGAAAAATTTGCTTGATTCAAGTAAAAATTTGCTGAAAACTAGAATAATTTGATTTGAGAAATTTTTTTTCCTTGAATTGAGAACAATTTGCTTGACTCAAGTAAAGAATTTACTGAAAACTAGAATAATTTGCTTGATTTAAGTAAACATTTTTCTTAATACTAGAATGTTTTGCTTGATATTGGAAACTTAATTTTCTTATTATAATGAAAATACTTCAGCAAAGATGTTGGATAACCGATCATAAAAAACTACTCGAATATATTAATATATCTTGAAGACTCTTAAATGTTTCCAAGTAAAGTAAAAGATAAGAGAAGATACTCAATTTTAAAAATAAATGCTCAATATAAATTTATTTTCCTTAATTTTAGTTTTTTGTTCTTGATATCGTCGCTCGTATGACTAACTGACATAACTAGCATTTTTTGCGAAATTGAGTTAAATATGCCAATATATTTCTTTAGCCATACTGCATCATGTACAAAATTATAACTTTAAATAAAACAGTTAGGCTAAAAAACGTACATGACTTTGAGTCGTATCTAACATAATACTTAAACCCAATCGTCACTAAGTGGCGTAAGTGAAGAAAGGGCACTTAGTAGTCCACTTTGCTGATGGCTACTGTAGCGATCAATGTTTTATTTATAATTACTCTCAGCATACTCTAATTCCTCTTTACTTGGATATGAAAGGTTATGGGAATAATGTGAGAGAATAAATGCTACATTTAAGTATGAGTTTCGAATATGAAAATGTAACGGGAATTATGTGAGAAAATAAATGCTATATTTAAAAATTAGTTTGTTTTTAGTTTAATGTAAAGTGAGTGGTTGCTTTAAAAAATTTATTTTTGACCTTGGAAAATTCTCATTATTTTACTCGAAAATTTCTCCGATTTTATTTCAATATTAAAATATAAGGTAAGCATCGTGCTTAATAGCAAACATTATATTTCATTGACTATAAGATGGACATAAGCTTGACAAAAATATAATTTTTTTAAGTGGTGGTGATTTAACGATAATGAGTGAAAAGGGTTATCACCTTCCATCTTCATCAAGCTCCTGAGACGATGAACCTCTTGCACAGAAAAAAATATCTCCGCTCATCATTAACAACACAACACGATCGACACGCCTGTATGCGCCGTTTGAACTCGAATGCAAACGAACAATCTTGTGAAGCTTTTGGATGCAGAAAAGTAGTATTTATGGCTTCATTTTGTATTTCTATCCGATCAATCGTTTCGTTCACAACAGTGTTCGTTCATGTTTTGGAATTTGTAAATCGAACATAAGCAAACAACGAAAACAGCTGATCAGCTAGCGAACGATGCCGTAGTACAGTTACATATTTGCAATATGTATTTCTAACGATCACTGAAACACCGAATTCAAACGTCAAAATCAAACGAATGCTTTCATGTTATCGTTGTGATGTATTCGTTGAGAAAATTTTATTTTAAAATCGATATTTTAACAAAAAAATACGTATATATGATAAAACTTATTTATATATTAACATATAAGTGCAATTTAAGTACTAAACATTAATTAATTCAAAATTGAATACAATAGCTATTACTTAAATTGCAATATTAAAAAACAAGCAATATTTTTCAGCGCTTGTGAGGCAGCTAGAGGCCAATTCAAAATTTTTTTTATTTTTCTTCCAATTAAATTTTGGGCAGATCTAAACAGAAAAAAAAATTTCAGAAAAGAATAGCAACATCCAAGCAAAAGGCGGTGATTTTATTCGGTTAACTACAAGTAATAAATAGAAGCAGGCCATGATTCATTCTGCTTATGTCGAAGGCAGCACAATTGTAGCCAATAGAACAACCTGCAAACACAGTTTACACCACAACCTACAATTTACCTACAACACAGACAAGAACCAAAGCATTGCCAACAACACGAAAAGTATAAAAAATGCATGAAATCTTAAAAGAAAATACAGAAAACTTCCCTAATGTTTGATATGGCAGTGCCACGTTTGATACTGCTTGTGTATAACAGTTTGAGTGTAAGTAGCAAACATAACTTGTCAAATGAGCTAACGATAAGCTGTGTTCGAAATACATATCTCAACTTCAATCCAACTTCGTTCGCATAGTCATCGTTCGTTGAAGTCTTCGTTAGAAATACATAATGAAGCAATTAGTTCCTGTTTCAGATGCAGTTGGTTGATATGTTGGGACCATTTCGTAGCTGATATTTCTTGTGAAACGCATACATCAACACCGCGTAACTCCTTGGCAGAAATTTTAAGTACTGCAGCGCCTACCAGGAAAAAATATATACTAGGACGTACGTTAGGGTTAACTTGCAATATCGAAAACTGTAAAAGAGCAAATCGAAACTGTATTGATTTTTCTCACCAAACTCGAAAGTTAATATATAATGATTTTTGGGAGTTGGGGTCATAACAAAGTCAACGGAAATACATTGTCCGGTTTGTAAAAAAATGAATAAAACGCAATATATTGTACTAATATTTAAGATTAATTTTTTGAAACCGTTGATTTTTTTATGACAATGGAGACTGATTATGTTTACTTATGAATTAATTTTTATTTTTTTTCTGAAATAAAGCTTATTTTCAAATCTTAAATGTCCATTTGTATAAATTTTTGATCTTTTATATTGAAGGTCGTATCTGCAAAACACAAAAAAAAATGTTCACAAACTGGCGTATCTTTTCAAACACGAATTGCACACAATATATAATGCTAGATTCTTTTCTTCTTACAAACATATTAAATGTTAAGTATTTAAGTACACAATTACAAAAAAAAATTCTTATTATTCAAGTATATACAATCGTAAAAAACAAAAAAGCAAAAGCAAAAAGTGAAAAAGTGCTCTCCTGAACAATTAAGAAAATTCAGTTACGTCAGTTAGTCATACGAGCGACGATATGAGCAAATGAGGCTTAATTTTAAATTTTTTAAAAATTAAATTAAAACTGTTGTAAGAGCGTTGTTTGTTTTGATTCCAAGCTGTTGTTTTGATTCCACGTTTCTAATAAGCTTTCCAAACTACATAGTTGGCAGAATTTATGAAAAACTGTAGCTTCCCATAACTTGGGAAAGAAGCAAAATCGAAACTGCTGAAATTTGTGACAAATAATCATATTCATAGCCAGTGGTGAATTTAGCGGTTGTGCGGTGGGGTGGTTAATTTCGATAATCGGGACCTCGATAATATCTATCAATTGTGGGTCGATATCGATAAAGATACTCTATATATCGATGGCTTAATATAGAAAAGAAACTCGTAACTCGTTTTTTCTCGAAATAACGTTTTTTATATATTCTGGTAGACCACTCTCAAATACATCTCCCTTAAAAAATCAATTCACTATTTTGCTGTTATTGTTTTTATATCCAAAGTTTGCAGATTTTATTCAGTTGCCTTCTTCTCCTGAAAGTTAACAAAAAAAAGAGTTACGCCTTTTCTATATTAAGCCATCGATATATAAAAAGAAGTGTACATTATGATGTCACCCTTAACTGCGGAAACGGGTCGACCGATTTCAACCAATTTCAGGGTAGGTTGGGGATGGTCTTTAGATGGCTTATGTGAAGTTTGCATGAAATTGGCCCAGTGGTTACGGAGATATTTTAAAGATTTTCCCATATCTATCTATATATATAAAAATGAATCTTGGTTTGTTCGGCCGATTTAAACTTGAAAACGACTGGACCAAATTGGATACTTTCTTCTGTGGGTTTTTTTTGTAATTGTCACGCGAAGGTTTTGGAAAAAATTCTCGGAACATTGGACAAGGGGGCGTGGCACCTCCAATACAACCCAAATCTACGATAGCGAATAGCTTTAAAGTTATAGGTAGCATAGCATCGGAATTCGGTATTCTTCCTCAATTTACAAGTGCCGTTCCACAGGTAAAATTTTATGGGCGTTGGACGTGGGCGTGGCACTTTTTCAGCAGATAGAGATAGAGATAGAGATAGAGATAGAGATAGAGAAAGAGAAAGAGATAGAGATAGAGAAAGAGATAGAGATAAAGATAGAGATAGAGATAGAGATAGAGATAGAGATAGAGATAGAGATAGAGATAGAGAAAGAGATAGAGATAGAGATAGAGATAGAGATAGAGATAGAGATAGAGATAGAGATAGAGATAGAGATAGAGATAGAGATAGAGATAGAGATAGAGATAGAGATAGAGATAGAGATAGAGATAGAGATAGAGATAGATATAGAGATAGAGATAGAGATAGAGATAGAGATAGAGATAGAGATAGAGATAGAGATAGAGATAGAGATAGAGATAGAGATAGAGATAGAGATAGAGATAGAGATAGAGATAGAGATAGAGATAGAGATAGAGATAGAGATAGAGATAGAGATAGAGATAGAGATAGAGATAGAGATAGAGATAGAGATAGAGATAGAGATTGAGATTGAGATTGAGATTGAGATTGAGATTGAGATTGAGATTGAGATTGAGATTGAGATTGAGATTGAGATTGAGATTGAGATTGAGATTGAGATTGAAATTGAGATTGAGATTGAGGTTGAGACTGAGTTTGAGATTCAGATAGAGATAGAAATCATTTCCGCTACGACAGCAACGCGTCGGGTACACTAAGGGAAATAATGCATATTAACATTATCCACGCCTGAGTATCAATTTTATTTAAATATTTACGTGGATAAATCAAATATTTTCCCTACAACTCGTTTTTTTCCCGTATTTGAATTTTATTTATACCACACACGTACACACATATTCCATACAAGCAAGCAGCAACACTTACACACATATTCCGACAAGCAGCAACAGCATCGCACTCTGTTCTCTTGCAGTTGCAACCTTAGTTCTTATAATTCTCATTTCGTTTTTGTTGCAAGGGTAGTATAACAGGGATATTTGGCCGTACGTATGAGCGATTGCGTGCTGAAATAATGCAATTATATGTAGGGTGGAGTGACAACTCGACATTTTCCCACGAATGTGTCGCACCGATTGTCATTTGCCTGCATATTTTGCTTTATTAGTTTGCTTTATTATTGCCATTAGCATGGTTACTTTATTTTCTTTTTTCGTTCTTTAGTTTTATACTATTTTTGACATATGGTGTCATAATATTGCACCGACTGTCAAAAATAATATAATATTAAGGAACGAAAAAAGAAAATAAAGTAACCATGCTAATGGCATTAATGGACGCAGCTTGTGAGAAATACACTGGCGAGCAATGAAACTGACTCACTTTATTTTTTTCATTTAAATGCTATTTTCTTCCACAAATTTAGATTTGCAGCAAAGATTTCAATGTCATATAAAACCTTGTAAAATTAACACATTCGTAGTTAATTTTTTATTAACTTGACCATGACTAATTGTTAAATATCAACTAATACATTAAGATACAATTTTTTTAAATTTTCTACTCTAGTTATTTTGCGAAAAAGATGCAAAAAATCTATCCAGCTTTTGTAAAAGTTGCAATTATATAAAATTTTAATGTTCGCAAATTTAAGATGGGCGCAACAGAAACTGAAGCAGCTCAAATAGTGGCATTATTGCATCAAGGCTTAAGTCAGCGCTATGTTTCCCGCGAATTGCAACATAGTCAATCTACGGTATCTAGAGTTTACCGAAGATACCAGGAGACCGATTCCTTTAGTCGTAGACCAAGATCCAGTGGACAACGCGCTACTTCTGCAAGAGATGACCGATTTATCGTCACATCGAGTTTAAGAAATCGTCATGCCACCGGTGTAAGCCTCCAGAAAGAGCTGTTACAAGTGCATGGAGTAGCTGTTAGTGAGTGGACTATAAGAAGAAGGCTTAAGGAAGCTTCCCTCATCCCAAAAATACCGGTTACAGGCCCAGAACTGACTGCAGCGCACCGACAAGCCCGTCTTATATTTGCTCTACAGCATGCAGATTGGAGTTTAGAACAATGGAGCTCAGTTCTCTTCTCAGATGAGTCCAGAATGTGCGTACATGGCAGCGATAGAAGAGAACGCGTCTATAGGAGGCCAGATGAGCGTTATGCACAATGTTGTATTAGAAGAACACTGGCTTACGGAGGAAGATCTTGTATGATGTGGGCAGGAGTATCATATAACGAAAAATAGATCTGGTTTTTATACATGGTGGAGGCAGAGGAAGTGGTTTAACGGCTGAAAGCTATATACGGGAAATCTTGCAAGAGTATGTTGTGCCTTACCGAGCAGTTTTAGGGGACTCCTTTATTTTCATGCAGGATAATGCTCGCCTCATGTGGCAACATCGGTGCGTCGCTTTATTGCTGAAGCCGCCATTGAGTTAATGGACTGGCCCGCCCGAAGCCCGGACCTGAACCTAATCGAACATATGTGGGACGAGGCCAAAAGAAGAGTACGGGCCAGATATGTGGCTCCATCGACTGTGGATGGCTTGAAGTCAGCGCTTCTAGAGGAATGGCAAGGAATCCCACAGGAAACTATCAGAAAATTAATTCGTTCAATGAAAAACCGGTGCGAAGCTGTTATCAGAGACCGAGGTGGTAATACAGGTCATTAATTGTTGCTTTAGTTTTCCCTTGTTGCTGTTAATTGCTCCAGCTTACTTTGTTGATGTAATTTTTACTTGATTAATTTCTGTATTTTTATTTGTTTTGCTTGATATAAAATTGACCACTAGTCACACAATAAAAAGAATTGTATCTTCAAACACAAAATTTCCTGGTATTTTAAGTGGTGTTCTCAGATTTTTTTTATAGGAAAGGAAAACAAAGAAAACAGCATTTAAATTACAAAATTCAAGTGAGTCAGTTTCATTGCTCGCCAGTGTATTTGAATATATTGTTTTTTAATTTCAATATTTTTTATATAAATTTCCTTTAGATGTGATAGTTTTATTTTCAAATAGTAAATTTTTAAAAGATATTTAAAAAATTCGTGCATAATTTTAATATATTTTTTTATTATTTCTGTTTAAATATTTTAATATTTTATTTAATTAAAAAAGTATTAAAATGAATTTTAAATATTTACGTAGTCGATTTATGCAAATGCGTTATTGGTGCAAAAATGACTCGCTTTTTGGATAAATTAAAAAATTTTTTGGATAAATTTAATATTTTTTTCCCTTAGTGTACCAGCTAGTATATATATAAATAAATCTTGGTTTGCTCGGATGTTTAAAACTTGGAAACGACTGGACCAAATTGGATACTTCCTTCTGCAGGCTTGTTCGTAATTGCTATGCGAAGGTTTAGGAAAAGGGAAAAATCGAAAAATTCTTAACAAATGGCAGTGTAGGCGCACATTTGCTTTCTGAACGTATGCGCAGCAATTTCGTTTAACCGATTGCGATAAAACGTTTTCAACTTATTGCTTGCACTTGCGCGATGGTTATAGGCATAGTGAGACGGACATAGAACAAGGGGGAGTGGCACCTCGCATACAACTCAAATCTAAAAAAAAAAAAAATAAATAACTGGCCGTTTCAGCCCTTGAAAGGACTTTGACCTATCTTCTTATGATCAATTGTGTTGTGCGTGTTATTAAGTTTGTACAAAATTGACCGAGAAACGGACCTACATGTTTAACGCCGACTCCGAACGGCGATGAACGGAATGTTCTTATTCTCAAGAAGCTTCACATGGCATTTTGATTACTCTCTGAGGTTTGCCATTGTCTGCAGAGAGGTGGCGGCCGTACAGAAAAATTGTTTTAATTCAAATAATTTTCTGTCGCTGCTGGGGTTTGAACCCGGGTTTCCAGGTTCTTTGACATAGCGGCCACGCACTTAACCAACTACGCCACGGACGCCACAACTCAAATCTGCGATATCGAATATTTTTGGAATTGTAGGTCATACAGCATCAGAATTCGATATTAGAATTAAATTTCACGTGCTGTTCCACTAGTCAAAATTTATGGGCGTTGGACGAGAGGTGTGGCATTTTTCTAGCAGCCCAAATTTTAGGTATAACTCTCGAACTATAAGTCACATATCAATTTAACTCGGTAAGAACGTGCTATTTAGTTGTGTCCTTTGACTGATAAAATTGAGTGACCATTGTATAAGGGGGCGTGGCACTGCCCATACAATTCAATTTTATGGTATCGAATAGCTTTTGAACTAAATGCCGCATAACAACAAAATTCAGTATGGAGTTGCTACTTGGTGATATCTATCTACTAGAAAACCGTAATGGATATTGGATAGGGGGGCATGTTTCCTGCACATGTTTGGAATTAAAAGTCACAGAAAATTAAGGTAATGTCCTTCTACTAGAAAACTAGGACGTGGTTCCGCCCATATAAGCACAGTTTTTGATATCGAATAGCTTTAGAAGCAAATGTCGCATAGCACTTAAACCAAGCGCGGATCCACGGTGGGGCGATAAGGGCGATCGCCCCCCCAAAAGCTTTGTGAATATACAAGCTCTCTAAGCTAGTCTCAAAATACATTTAGAATAAAGCATTTGTGCCTGAGTATTTATCTTAGCGTAAGAAAACAGTTCTATTAAATAATGCAAAACTAGTATAGTATAAGTATGGTATAGTATAGTATAATTCATTGCAGTGGCGTTCCTAGGCTTGGTGACACCCGGGGCGGATACTCATGGTGTCACCCCTATAAAAAATTTCTAAATGCAAAAAGAAACCAATTCGATGAGATTAAGTGTTTTTATTACTATCTTTATCTTCTTCGAAAAAAAAAAACACAGGTGCGTCACTGGACACACGACAGAAGCGAAGCATTTTCACAATTTCATAGATTTGATAATTTAATGGCTTTTTTTCGATTCGAATAATTTTTAAATTCAAAACTTGAAAATAACAAAGTAAACTAAAAAACACACGTTTATCTTCACACCAGTAAGTTTTATTATATATCATTATTATTGAAGCGAAGCTTTTTACGCCTCATTCTGCGATTTGCTAGAGTGAAATCAGAAAAAACGACACTTTTTTCCGACACCTTTTTTCTTAGAATTGATATTGTTTTCTGCTTGCATCAATTGAACCAGAAAATGTTAAATCAAAAATAATTCCTTGCCCGCTGCAGGAACTGAACCCACAACTCACAGTTCTATCATTTGTTGATACTTTCCTCTAACCATTACGCTAAAACCCTTTCTTTCATAATTTTGTTGATTCAGTGATAAACATTAGCTAAAGCTATGTTTCAGCAGATCACTATAATCTATTACTTTAAGAATAGATTAAGAAATATAATCTATTACTATTCTAGGACTGTGTATTGGCTAGCCAACCGACAAAAGTAGCAAACAAAACGAACTAGAGCAAAGATAACTAAATTTACCGAGCTATGGTTTGAATCTTCGGTTTGTCCATGCGAACTAAAAGACCTAACGAACTAAAAGAACGAACGAACTAAAAGAAATATTCACTAAGGATTGTGTATTAGATGTTGTTTCTACTTCCTACTAAAGGTCGTTATAAATATCGTTAAAAATAAACAACTTGTAAGTTGATTAAATTGTAACAAAATTAATGATTTTTGTATATTTATTCCCTACAACTGAACAGGGGGCTTTAAGGGAGGGCCGAAGAGGGTTAATATATATGATATATATACTTTGTTATTTTAAAGTTTTGAATTTAAAAATTATTTTAATCGAAAAAACGCTATTAAATTATCAAATCTATGAATTTGCGAAAATGCTTCGCTTCTCTCGTGTGTCCAGTGACGCACCTGTGTTTTTTTTTTTTCTGTCACTTAGAAAAGCACTTGTCAACGCACTTTTGGTCAATTGTTAATTTTTCCTTCGCGCTATGCAAAAATAAAAAAAAAAAATAAAAAAAAAATGCCCAAACAATGACCCAAACTACTGAACGCTGTTGATGACAGTGTGGAATAGAAGAAGCAACAGTTTTGTTTTTTGCTACTTTTGTTGTTTGGCTAGCCAAGACACAATCCTTTGAAGAAAAGTCAACACACAATCCTTTCTTAAAGTAATATATTATAGTGATCTGCTGAAACATAGCTTTAGCTAATGTTTATTTCTGAATCAACAAAATAATGAAAGGGTTTTAGCGTAATGGTTAGAGGAAAGTACCAACAAACGCTAGAACTGCAAGTTGTGGGTTCAATTCCTGCAGCGGGCAAGAAATTATTTTTAATTTAATTTCATATTAATATTTTGTATACGGCCTCTAATTATTTATATTGAAAACAATTTTTTCGAGCTCTAGGCCAAGCATGTTGTCAACAAGACAACATGAAGAACAAAGAAGGCAACAACCAACAACAACAACAACGGCTCTGTATAGGGCAAATCACACAGCTTGACTATACAGACTGTTTCATTGGCCGCTACACCAACTCATCAGTACATATACTGCCAATATGCCGATAAAGTTACCCGGAATTTGTTTTTGGCAGAGAACGCTGGAATTTTTGTAACTGAGTTCTTATCTACTTTTTGATGCATACTGTACTAAGGTTAACAACCTAGATCGTAACATACTTTTAGGCATAGCCTTAATTCATGTGCATCTTCGAAATTCGATCACAGCGGTTTACTGCTATCAGAGCATATTGAAGTTGTTGTTATTTTTGCTGTTTAGCTCCTCCATTTTTCCACACTTTCATTTTAGGGTTCAGTTAGTTTAACTGATGGTACACCTAAGATGGCGTGGAGACCATTTTTTTTTTGTAATGAAAGACTTTGTTGTTTTTTATGTGATAAACACACAACCAATCATTTATCTTAACATTTTTATGGGCGTGCTCTCCCAGAATATTTAATATTAATATTTTGTATACGGCCTCTAATTATTTATATTGAAAACAATTTTTTCGAGCTCTAGGCCAAGCATGTTGTCAACAAGACAACATGAAGAACAAAGAAGGCAACAACCAACAACAACAACAACGGCTCTGTATAGGGCAAAACACACAGCTTGACTATACAGACTGTTTCATTGGCCGCTACACCAACTCATCAGTAGCCTTTGTATGACTTTACACTGTGATCCACTCAAGCTACTTAGGTTCTACATATACTGCCAATATGCCGAGAAAGTTACCCGGAATTTGTTTTTGGCAGAGAACGCTGGAATTTTTGTAACTGAGTTTTTATCTACTTTTTGATGCATACTGTACTAAGGTTAACAACCTAGATCGTAACATACTTTTAGGCATAGCCTTAATTCATGTGCATCTTCGAAATTCGATCACAGCGGTTTTACTGCTATCAGAGCATATTGAAGTTGTTGTTATTTTTGCTGTTTAGCTCCTCCATTTTTCCACACTTTCATTTTAGGGTTCAGTTAGTTTAACTGATGGTACACCTAAGATGGCGTGGAGACCATTTTTTTTTTTGTAATGAAAGACTTTGTTGTTTTTTATGTGATAAACACACAACCAATCATTTATCTTAACATTTTTATGGGCGTGCTCTCCCAGAATATTTAATATTAATATTTTGTATACGGCCTCTAATTATTTATATTGAAAACAATTTTTTCGAGCTCTAGGCCAAGCATGTTGTCAACAAGACAACATGAAGAACAAAGAAGGCAACAACCAACAACAACAACAACGGCTCTGTATAGGGCAAATCACACAGCTTGACTATACAGACTGTTTCATTGGTCGCTACACCAACTCATCAGTAGCCTTTGTATGACTTTACACTGTGATCCACTCAAGCTACTTAGGTTCTACATATACTGCCAATATGCCGAGAAAGTTACCCGGAATTTGTTTTTGGCAGAGAACGCTGGAATTTTTGTAACTGAGTTCTTATCTACTTTTTGATGCATACTGTACTAAGGTTAACAACCTAGATCGTAACATACTTTTAGGCATAGCCTTAATTCATGTGCATCTTCGAAATTCGATCACAGCGGTTTTACTGCTATCAGAGCATATTGAAGTTGTTGTTATTTTTGCTGTTTAGCTCCTCCATTTTTCCACACTTTCATTTTAGGGTTCAGTTAGTTTAACTGATGGTACACCTAAGATGGCGTGGAGACCATTTTTTTTTTTGTAATGAAAGACTTTGTTGTTTTTTATGTGATAAACACACAACCAATCATTTATCTTAACATTTTTATGGGCGTGCTCTCCCAGAATATTTAATATTAATATTTTGTATACGGCCTCTTATTATTTATATTGAAAACAATTTTTTCGAGCTCTAGGCCAAGCATGTTGTCAACAAGACAACATGAAGAACAAAGAAGGCAACAACCAACAACAACAACAACGGCTCTGTATAGGGCAAATCACACAGCTTGACTATACAGACTGTTTCATTGGTCGCTACACCAACTCATCAGTAGCCTTTGTATGACTTTACACTGTGATCCACTCAAGCTACTTAGGTTCTACATATACTGCCAATACAGTATATGTTGACAACATGCTTGGCCTAGAGCTCAAAAAAATTGTTTTCAATTTTTAATTTAACATTTTCTGGTTCAATTGATGCAAGCAGAAAACAATATCAATTCTAAGAAAAAAGGTGTCGGAAAAAAGTGTCGTTTTTTCTGATTTCACTCTAGCAAATCGCAGAACGAGGCGTAAAAAGCTTCGCTTCAAAAACAAACATCATATGACAAACAATAAGAATTTGTAGAAACCAGAACAAAAATATAACATTTTCAGGTGTCTACATTAGGGCGGGTCAAATTTTTTATCGATCAAGCGTATAGCAGAAACGTAATCTATGATGAATTCTGAGAAAACTTCCCCAAGAAACCATAGGTCTAAAATCAATCCCAATATCGCGCATATTCAGGTCAAAATTTGTGTATGGATTTCATAGTTTTATATAAAAATACTGTAGAATAGTCCAAAAATGGCATTGATTTTGGGCTTGTTGAAAAGGAAATTTTGTCAGCTCTTCCAATCTGAAGTTATTTGAAAAATATTTTGGCTTTTAAACCAAATTTTGCCAGCCTGATATTTAAAAATTGCCAAAAATATAGAAATCATCGTAGAAACGTTTTGATAATTTTTAATTTTACATTTTTACTATTTAATTACATTCTTCATATTTTAGTATTTAAAAAGTAAACAAAACTGGAAGTAATAATCTCAGCTATACGAGTTCTTGTATACAAAAAAATTTATCTCTTGACGATTTGGTTGGAATTTGTTGCGATGGAGAAGTAAGCAATACTGGTACCGTAATGGTATTCTACGAAGGTTCGAAATTGTCCTAGAAAAATCATTACATTGGTTTGTTTGATTGCTGCATTTTAATGAACTACCTTTTCGCCATTTGTTTGGTGCATTGGAAAAGTCGACTACAAGCGGACCTAGAACTGCTAGCGGGGATTTTACAAAATTAATTGAAACCTGTGAACTACCTGTTTTATACTAATTTCAAAATAATTGGACTTTATTTTAAGTCAACCCACTTTTTGTTATAGATTGTATCTGATTTTCAACTGGTTTTGTTTGGAAATATGCCTCTACCGTTAAATACTAAAGACGAACACGGTCTTTCTACAGATGTAAAGTATCTGTATCGACTAACAAGGGCGTAGGCAGGATGAAAATTAGGGGGGGGGGGGGCAAGACCTTATAAATTTCTTTTTACCATATCTTTATCGTATCTTTTCACCACATCTAGCTTCAAGGAAAAAGGAAAACCCACATATTCAAAAGGAATTACATATGTATAGAAACTACTTTCAAAGCCATCTATTAAATAGAAAAACTCAGGCAACTGTCTCCCCCCCCCCCCCCCTTCTCCCTTATGGCTACTGCCCTTATCGACTAGCCAAAGCCGTGTCTGAAGGTTTCTGTCCCACTGATTTAGCCAGCATGAAACCCGGGGAAATAGTTCATTCTCGTTGGCTAACCAAAGCTAGTAGACTATTGCGACTATACGTAACTACAAATTTGCTATCAACAAACTTAAAAATTCTAGCAAACTATATTATGAAAGTTTATGTACCAATGTACTTTAATTTAAAGTATTATAGTTCTGTTGTCTACGGTAGTGCACTGTTAGCAAAATTTATACGGTCAACGCAATATTTGCCACCAAACCTTAGGGATATTGTTAACGCTGTAGTTCAAAATAATGCCTATTTCGGTCATCCAGATAATGTTTTATTGGCAATGCTCTTTGATGATAGAAAACCGGTTCGCGAAAGAGCAATCAAGAATAGCAATTTTTTGTTATCGAGATAAGCTTTATGATCCAACAGTATTAAGGACTTTTAAAAAGCATAGCATTAATTTTGATTGCTCAGACTGTGTTGATTTGATAAACATAGATGATGACAGCATTTTATCCAAACCTCCATTCACCGCAAACATTCCATACGAGCACATGCTAAGTTATCTAGAGTTTGAAGATCTCTAACAGACTCACAAATTCCATTTCATATTCAGGAAACTGAGCGATTTGTTCAGTTACTTTGGAGTGTTTCGCGACGCGTAATTGAAAAAAATCGAGACGTTGTTATGGCAGTAGCTGCAAAAAGTCGACCTAAAATACCCCGCATTGAGAGCAAACAAGACTTAAAAGTCTAAAATTACACTTTTTGCACTGATTCAATAAAAGATTTTTTGTAAATTTAAATCGTTTTATTTTTGACAATATTAAAATATTAGATTGGCAATATTTGGTTTAAAAGAAAAAATATTTTTAAAATGAATTCAGATTCGGAGAGCTGGCAAAATTTCCTTTTCAACAAGTCAAAAATCAATGAAATACGCTGCCATTTTTGGACTATTCGTCAGAATTTCTATTTAAACTATACAGTTGTTTTTTAACTCATATACAAGTTTTGACCGTGGCGTCCGTGGCGTAGTTGGTTAAAGTGCGTGGCCGCTATGTCAAAGAACCTTGGAGACCCAGGTTCGAACCCCAGCCAGCGACAGAAAATTATTTGAAATAAAATGATTTTTCTGTACGGCCGCCACCTCTCTGCAGACAATGGCAAACCTCAGAGAGTAATCAAAATGCCATGTAAAGCTTCTTGAGAATAAGAACATTCCGTTCATCGCCGTTCGGAGTCGGCGTTAAGCATGTAGGTCCATTTCTCGGTCAATTGTGTACAAACTTAATAACACGCACAACACAATTGATCATAAGAAGCTAGGTCAAAGTCCTTTCAAGGGCTGAAATGGCCAGTTATTTATTTTTTTTTTTTTTACAAGTTTTGACCTCGATATGCGCGATATCGGGATTGATTTTAGACCTATGGTTTCTTGGGGAAATTTTCTAAGAATTCATCATAGATTACATTTCTGCTATACGCATTTTTGGTTTTTTCTCATCCGAACAAATTGACCCGCCCTAGTAAAAAGAAAACTTACACAAAAAAATTACACAAATTAAACAAAAAAATTACATTTTCAGGTACATATTTGTATATGTAGGTTAGAGGTGGGTAATAGCACAATTTTTGGTGTGCTGACTCACTAGCACATGTGCACCCTTATGTGTCAGCACACTGTGCTAGCACAATTGTGTCACAGTCGAAAAAAGCACTACGCAGTCGAAAAGCAAAAGCAGTCGAATATTCGTCCCATAAGAAATACATGCACTACGGCAACAGCATTTGTCTCATTTACTCTTTCGTGTTTACGTAAAAAGTTTACGTTTTTAGTATTTTCAAGATAAAAATGACTCGAAAATAAGTCGATTTTTAATCATTTAGTGATCATATTCAAGATAAAAAACGACTCGAAAAATACTCCTCAAGAAGAGTCGTGCGTAGAGTACCATTTTCTCCCTAACAAAGAGTCTTTTTTGATCAGATAACGAGCGCGATTTAGACTAACACCATTGCAGAGAATAGCTCTTATATGGTCAAAAATTTTAAAAAAGGTGGTTGGGTGTGACACTATGTGTGTCAACATAGTGTACTAGCTCACATGCTCACTACTGAGTGTCACACAATAAAAGTGCAAAAGTGCTGCTCTTCATCATGTGCTGTTGTCACAACGTGAGTCAACGTAGTGTGCTAGCACACATGACACACTACAGAGAGTCAGCACAGTGCCATAGCACAGCACTGAGTTACCCACCTCTAATGTAGGTATAAGGTTAAACAAAGAAATCCTATTAATATCGTTGTCTTAAAAACTAACTTTTCTTACTTTAAGAGCTGCAAAATTTGAAATAACCTCATCGAAATTAATCTTACTTGCAAGCTCGTTTTCAATGGATAAAATAGCAAGATCGGAAAGCCTTGCCTGTCCCATGGAAGACCCTAAATAAGTCTTGATTAATTTTTGCTTTGAAAAACTCCTTTCGCATGAAGCTATAAATAAATAAATAACTGGCCATTTCAGCCCTTGAAAGGACTTTGACCTAGCTTCTTATGATCAATTCGCATGAAGCTACTGATACACAAATTGTTAGAAATAATTTCAATGCGACAAATTTTTTAACGTAATGTATTTGTACCTTTTTCTTTCTTTTTGAGAAATTAAAAAAAATATCGAAATGGTGTCACCCCTAAAATGGTGGTACCCGGGGTGGACCGCACCCCCGCCTCCCCTAGGAACGCCACTGATTCATTGTTTGAATGTGTTCTTTTCATTTTGACACTATTAACCCGTTTAGGAAAGTACAACATATCAGACGAACCGACAGAGAATTCACATTGATGTTAAATCAGCGCAGTATACGAATCAAGATACTCTCAATTTATTACAGACGAAACGAGAAGTTTCTTCTCTTTTAAAAGAAGTTGAAAACTTTGCAAATAATATTGGAGTAGAAATTAAAATGCCACGTGTAGCAAGTTTTCAAAAGAACCGCGATAATTATCCATTAAAAGATCCCACAGCATATTTCAGACAAGCTGTTTATATTCCTATGCTGGATAATAAGATGATGGATTTAAATAGTCGATTTTCAACAACTACTTTGGATTTGTATTCATTTTTATTACTATTTCCTTATTCCATTACCTCGTTGAGCATTACATTATCTATATAAGCTGTGAGAAAACTTTGTAAAAGATATTACATTTTCTTCAAAGAATCCTCACAGGTTTTAGAAAGATCTTTGATTAATGAGTTGGAGATGTGGCACTTGCAATATGAAAGAGAAAAGTATGATTCAAGTACAAGTGCAATGCAACTATTACACTGCTGAAGTACATATCGTCATATGAAATAAAAAAAGCCGTAAGTTACATTTGAAAAATTTTGCAGGAGAAGCAAAAAATGTTTGGGCTTTGCTTTGCGCTTGCACTGAAAAGCTTATTGAATTTTGTATATAAAAACGTCGTTTTTAGTAGTAGGAATGTAAAATTTTGCATGAACATGTATTTTGATACGGTGCTTCATAATCAATCAAAAAGTCAATTTTGAAATTTTGGTAACTTACGCCTTTTTTGATTTCATATGACGATATATCCTCTTAGTCATACTTTTTTAAAATTTTAATAACATTTCCTTCAAGTGTAGCAACTGCTAAAAGATCATTTTCTACATTGAAGAGAATTAAAACCTGTTTGAGATCTACGACAACAGAAGAAAGATTGAACGGACTTGCTTTATTGCACTAAGAGAAAAAAATATTAAATTTATCCAAAAACTTTTCTAATTTATCCAAAAAGCGAGTCATTTTGCACCAATAACGCATATCCATAAGTCGACTACGTGAATATATAAAATTTATTTAAATACTTTTTTAATTAAATAAATATTAAAATATTTAAACAGAATTAATAAAAAATATATTAAAATTATGCATGTTTATGTGTAATCCAAAAATGCAAGCATTAAAATTTTATATTTCCCTTTTCATTTTTATATAAGTTATGTAAAATGTTTTTTTAATTCATGTACATGAAAGCATTTAATGTATTCGAAAAAATAGTTTTTAAAATATTACCATTTTCGGGTTATTCCACAAAACGAATTTTAGATTTTAAAGAATATTTTGTTGCTTTTGATTTGATTTGGCGAACTATGATCGCCCCGCCCCCAAATGAAGCTTCTGGATCCACCACTGACTTAAACACAGTATGGAGTTACTAATTGGCCAGGTATTCCTACTGGAAAACTGGCACGGGCTTTGGAAAAGAGGCATGGCTTCGCCCATACAAGACAAATTTTCGATTCAGAATAGCTATGGAAGTAAAAGCAACAAAACATTGTAACTCAGAATGGAGCTTCCACTTGCAAATGTCCTCCTACCAGAAAACGGACGGAAATTGGGAAAGGTGGTGCGGATCCGACCATACAAGCCAAATTTTTGATATTGAATAGCATTGGATGTAAAAGTCACAAAAAGACTATTGAATCTCAGAATAAATTTACAACTTGCTGATGTCCTTCTACTAGAAAAATGGAAGGGCATTGGGCAAAAGGGTATGGCTCCACCAAAACAAGCCAACATTTTGATATCGAATAGCTTTGAAACTAAACGGCGCATGACAATGAAACTCAGCATGGAGTTACTAATTGCCAAAGTCTTTCTACTGGAAAAGGGGCACTTTTTTTTTTTTTATTTTTTTTTTTTAGACTGAACCAACGCTCACGGGATGCCCCCTATAAATGCGGAAGCATTATGTTGATTCGGAAGAAGGGTGATAGTTAGTTGAAGGGTGGAAAGATGGAGTAGTGTCGGTGAAGATTTGTTTTAAATTGACACAGCGCAAAACTGCAGAGGAACACGTCCGCAGGGAGATTGTTCCACAATTTAACTGTACGACTGAAGAAAGAATTATCTCGGTAATGCGAAGTTCTATTGGGCATTAAGGCAATGGTATAGGAATGGGCTTGGTGAGCTGCCCGAGTGGACCTGGGAAACACACGAGCTGATGGCGTCAGGTCATGAATCTCCGTTGAACTCTTCCCATGGTAGTACCTGTACAAAAGGCTAAGGCAACCAACATTGCGTCGATGCCCAAGAGAGTCGAGGGAAGATGAAATGTTTTCATCCCCTATCAAATATATCGCACGTCGTTGAATTCGGTCCAGAAGCTCTAAATAAGATCTTGAAGCTCCTGCCCAAATGTGCGAAAGAACATTGTAACTTATAATGAAATTGCCACCTGAGAGTTATGTCCTTCTACCGGAATACTGCAACGGACTGTGGACCATGAGGGTGGTGTCAGACTAAGGGTCTAATAAAAGTTTTGTATTTACTTATTATTTTTCAATATACAAAGCGCGCCAGGATTCGCTAGTTTGAATATAAATATTTGGAAGAATAATAATGTATATAAGAGTGAAACGAATTTTTAACCTTGCGACATAACTTTTGACTGCGTCCGAGATTTTACATATTTCAGAAAATTTTAAAGTAATTTCTCAAAACATTGAATCAGACTCAACCCAGCGTTCAGCAATTGCAATAGCTGATAAAATCTGGTGTGAAATATGATATATGTTGCTTTGATTACCCCAAATATCCCCCACAAGTATATTTTTGATTTTGCTTCGTTTTCATTCCTTGTAAAAGAAAGACACTTTTATGCAAATGTGGTCATTAGGAAAATGTGTGCTGCAAGGGGATAAACATATTTTTTTCTCCAACCTTTGATACGTAAAAAAATGTTGCCTTTGTCAACTCAAAATTTTTTTTGGCGCAAATCAAAGTTGGAGAACGATCCTCACAAGGCAAAGCGTGAGGGTCAGGGGGGCTATCTTCACATGGCAACGTGTCTGACTGCCTCAACCTGGTGAGGCCAGCATTATCGCTGTCGAACTCGTCTCAAGTCGCCTTAAACCTCTCCGTGGTGTCCTCTAGAAACGGCAAACTGGCAACCGTTAGTTTGACGGCTAGCCTGAGCGGCGGGCTCCCTGCCTTTAAAGGGTTGTTCGTTGGGTTTGAAGTCCACCACGTAAAAACAAATTTCCATGAAACGAAAAAGAAATAAGATAAAAATGATCCCCAAATATGATGACGACTACCGCAAACGAAAAACTGACAATGATTTCGGATATGCACTTGGAACGTCCGAACCCTTAATTGGGATGGTGCCTCTATCCAACTGATTGATATCTTAGAAAGATACAAAGCTGATAACACTGCAATCCAAGAAATGCGATGGAAGAGACAGGGTTGCTCACGGCAAGCATCCTGTGACATCTACTACAGCGGCCATGCGGAGAAGCACGAGTTTAGATGCGGATTCGTGGTTGACAAGAGACTACGGCATCATGTCCTGCGATTCACACCTGTGAACGAACGACTTGCCATAATCCGTTTCAAGGCAAGATTCTTCAACATAGGCCTGATTTGTGCGCATGCTCCGACAGAAGATAAGTACGATGCGACCAAAGACAGCTCCTACGAGCGCCTTGAAGAGGCCTATGAGCGCAACCCCAGCGTCTTGGAAACCACGTCACTGTTGAGGTTATTAAGGGTTTCGTCTACCTGGGATCCAGCATAAACTCTTTCAACGATGTCAGTATTGAGATAAAACGAAGGATAACTCTTGCCAACAGGTGTTAATTTGGGCTGAGTAGGCAATTGAGAAGCAGAGCCCTCTCCCGACGAACAAAAATCACGCTCTATAAGTCACTAATCATGCCCGTCCTGCATATTATATGCAGCTCAAACCTGGACGTTGAGCAGTTCTGATGGAAGGACTTTGGGAGCCTTCGAGAGAAAGATCCTTCGTAAGATCTTCGGTACAATCTGCGTCAATGGCGAGTACGGAATTCGATGGAACCACGAGGTTGTCCTTGGATGTGTCCGCGGTGGGCAATTATTGTCCTTGGAAAAAATAATGGAAACAAAAGACTTATAACTAATATTCTGATACTTTTTTCTAAAAATCTACCAATTTTATACTGTTAACTAGTGTTAACCCTGGAAGGACATGCTTCGTCGAACCGACGACGCATGGTTTACCTTTTGTAAAACAAGCAAAAAAACTCAAACTGTGAAAATGAATATTTGTATTAAAAATTTTTATAAATAAAATACATTGACTTTTTCCTTTACTCTTAATAAACTTAGTAATCAAGAACAAGTGATTTTTAAAGATTTTGTCGGATAGGAAATCAGTAGGGCCATTTTAAAACATGTTGTCGTCGATCTGACGAAGCATGACCTTTATGTATAAAAAATAAGCGTGTCCTTTCAGGGTGAATTTTAATATTCTGTTGTGGCACCCCGGTTTTTTAGAACTTCAATGCACCGACGGTCCATAGAATCTACCAGTTGAGCACAAATTGAGGGATTAGATTTAAAAAGAAACACAAGGGCCTTAATATGTTACAACAAAAACTTGTTTTGCTTTTTCTCATGAAATATGGTTTTACATTTGGTCAGTTTTCCTTGTAAGGCGGCGATATGTATGAAACTTTTCTTTAAATGATCTGATTTGGGGTCGTTCATAAACTACGTTACCAATTTAGGGGGGTGGAGGGGTTTTAAAATGTACTACGATAGTAACGATAGGGGGGGGGGGAGAGGGTCTCACATATAGTAACGTGACCAAAAATAAAAAAAAACTTGAAAAAAATTGAAATTCTGAAATCAGTTCAAGATTGTGTCCTATATTTGTTTTGCGGCTTGTATTTTGTTTCAAAAACATCAATGAATTCTCATAAGTGAGTTTTATTTAATTTAAAATAAACTGGTATAAAAAGTACATACTATTTAAATAAACAATTTTAAGGAAGCATACTTATAAAAACACTGAACTTGTTGCTGTTCAAAAAATGAGGATACACTTGAATGGGTCGACATAAAATCCATTGAATAATTCTATTTCGAAGAGTCCCCAAAGTTTCCAGCTTCTTCAATTCCAGTGATTGATAGCATCGTCTCTTGGATTGAAGATGGAATAGTTTTTATCGATGAAAATAATGGCTTCTTAACATTTTTGCTTAAAATTATCTAGTCATGATAGCACACCTACCAAGAGCTAGTCAATTTTTAATATATTTTTATTATAAATTATAAAATATATTATATTTTATTATATATTTAATATACAATATTTTGAAATATTTTTTAATCAATTAATTTTTTCATTTCATATACTGCGTTACTTTATGGGGGAAGGGGAGTGGTTTTGAAATGCACTACGAATAGTAACGGAGGGGAAGGGGGGGGCTAAAAAAAGTTGAAAATCGGTAACGTAGTTTATGAACGAGCCCTTTGTATGTTTTTCCTGTTTTGTTTTTCGACCCTGTGTGTTTGGGGTGGGGCTGTACCCCAAAAACTCCCCTTGGCTATGGGCCTGGTCCCAAGTCATCGATATCGATACTTTTCTAGCACTATTATAAATATACCAATATAGTTACATTATTCTTGAGTCCGAGGAAAAAAAAGGCCTTGTAAGAATACAGCTTTAATAGTATTTGACGATAACTTGATTTTGAGAGCGTTTATTACTGACTTATATTGATTTTTAAACAATCACTTAAATTTTTTCCTTCTATAATTCTTTCAACCTTCACCAAATTTAGCGACCCGCAAGGAGAGATTCCATCTACTTTGCAATTAAGACGTGTCGAAAATTTCACGAGGAGCGTATACCAGCTATCGAAAATACTTGGGGCCGATTTGCAGTTCACAAATGTTACTTCAGTGATGTTAAAGGTATTTGACTTCTTTACGCAAAATTCTACCTTAAAATCTGAGCCAATAATTAATTTTACGCCACAAATCATGTCATCACCCTCAGATCAAAACATTTACCAACTCACCTTGTACACAACCACACACAACTCTAACACACACACACACATATATATACAAAACTGTTCAAATACGTCGAATCACATGTGCGCTTAAATGTTCATTTATTTGTGTTCTATACGAGTAGGTATGTTTTTATTGAAACTTCATTCTTGACTTTTGTGTTTTATGTTTTATGCAGATAAAGATATCCCAACCATCGCCACTGATGTTCCCAATGCCGACACGGGCCATTGTGCCAAAACTTTATCTATATTGAAATTAGCCTTAAAAGATATCGAAAACATGAATCGATACAAACGTAATCAGGCCGTCCTGTGGCTATTCCTTTCAGATGATGACACGTTGCTGAGGTTAGTATGTTGGCTATGGCATCCTCACTCACCCATCCACCCATTTTTTCAGATCGCTCTGTTAAGTTGAATTTTTCAATTTTGTTTCAATTTGCACAATAAAACAAGAAAAACATTATTTTTTATTTTATTTGCACGGTTTATCGGTTTCATTACATGGATTATTTCCACTGTAGTCACAACTACATGTACAGCTATTTGCATCAGCACTAAACCGCACCCGACTGCAGTGGGGGTGGTAGACGGCTGCAGCCAGATTTCAATTATAAAAATATCAGTTTTTCTTTAGTTGATTATAGCATCCAATATTCTCTTCTGTTCGCATCAACGCAATGCATTAAAATTAACTAAGTTTTCGAAATTATATAAAATTTAAAACATTTGGGTTTCCTTCGTGGTTGCTCTTGCGGTACTGAACTTCATCTTGCAGTGTAGCTGGTGTCAGTGATATTTTAGGTTGCTTCAATCCTATGGAGAATATTTACCTTGGTGAACGTTATGGCTATAGATTGCATGCGAAGGATGGATTCAATTATATAACTGGAGGAGGAGGAACTGCACTGAGTCTGCCTGTTGTCAGGAAAATTTTGAAGCACTGCACTTGTCCGTCCATAACTGCTCCTGATGATATGGTTTTGGGCTCATGTTTGCACACACTTCAAATAAAGGCCATTCACTCGTCGAGGTTTCATCAGGTGCGTTGATGTCCTTGAAATTAATTATAACGTCAAAAGTTTTTAATTTTTTTTTCTGTGTAGGCTAGACCAAATGACTACAATTACAAATTGTTGAAAATTGAGAAACCAATTTCATTTCATAAGTTTTGGCAGCTTGACCCCGAGGCAGTCTACGAGGAATGGTTTGCAACTGATGATAGAAAGATGATTGAACAGGAAACTTTGCCTTTGAAACAAAAACAAGTCCTTCTTAAAAAACCAAACCGTGGACGTCGACGAAATTCTGATTATGAAATGCAGCCAAAAGATAAGAACTATAAAGTAATGAGTAGAATTACAACTGATCAGAAACTTCCATTAATGGATGTTGCGCTTCATTCCAATGATAAACATATCGATCTGTAAAAACAATATTTTAATTAAATACAAAAAATTATAACAAAATCGCTTGAAACCCGAGGCATTTTATATGAATTTATTTAAGTTGTTGTTGCAGGTAAGTCACTGCAGTAGCTTCATCGTCCTTATATCTGTGGCAATGAGGAAAAACAACATAAGTCAGTTTTTACTAGTTTTCAGGAGAGCAATTTGAATGTTTGATTTGCGATTAAAAATCGAAAACATAAAATTTTAAAGTTTTGGAAAAAGAACATAAGTGAACGTATGTCTGTGGTTGTTTGGAATGCTGTTATGACATAGGAGCATGCGTGGACAATATAAAATATAGTAAGATAATTATGTTGTTTTTCCTTGTGCAAGTCGTGCAAATTTTGACTTATGTCTTTTGACGTAGAATACGTCATTCTCGGAGGTAAGTAGGGTGGTTGATAGTGATCAGGTGTCGGTATTTATATAACTTTTTGAGCCTTTGGTGGGCCTAAAGTACTGATCGTACAATGTTGATGTTAGCACTTGTTGGTCTGCTTGATCCTCAATGCGACAAAAATTCTTGTTAGAACTCTCTAACTTATATAAATTTTACACAATTACATAAAATATAAAGCCAACATTTGATGTTTTTGTTTGCTTGAACTTGCTACCTATTTATCGACAGTTTCCGGTTTTATCGACAAAACCATAAAATTTGTATGGGAGCCCCCCTAAGGAGTGGTCGGAGGGAATAGGTGTCAAAAGCAAAAATGTTCCTTTTGCAAAAGTAACGGGGGTCGATCATACATATTAACCCTCTCCGGCACTCTCTTAAAGGTCATATGCTCAGGTGTATGGAATAAATAAACAAAAACCATAAAATTTGTATGGGAGCCCCCCTAAGGAGTGGTCGGAGGAAATAGGTGTTAAAGGCGAAAAAGTTCCTTTTGCAAAAGTAATGGGGGTCGGTGATACATATTAACCCTTTCCGGCACTCTTTTAAAGGTCATATGCTCAGGCGTATGGAATAAATAAACAAAAACCATAAAATTTGTATGGGTGCCCCCTAAGGAGTGGTCGGAGAGAATAGGTGTCAAAGGAAAAAAATGCTCCTTTTGCAAAAGTAATAGGGGTCAGTGATACATATTAACCCTTTCTGGCACAAAAACCATAAAATTTGTATGTGAGCCCCCCTAAGGAGTGGCCGGAGGGAAAAGGTGTCAAAGGCGAAAATGTTGCTTTTACAAAAGTAATGGGGGTCGGTGATATATATTAACCCTCTCCGGCACTCTCTTGAAGGTCATATGCTCAGGTGTATGGAATAAATATACAAAAACCATAAAATTTGTATGGGTGCCCCCCTAAGGAGTGGTTGGGGAGAATAGGTGTCAAAGTCAAAAATGTTCCTTTTGCAAAAATAATGGAGGTCGGTGATACATATTAACCTTCTCCGGCACTCTCTTAATGGTCATATGCTCAGGTGTATGGCATAAATATACAAAAACCATAAACTTTGTATAGGAGCCCCCCTAAGGAGTGGTCGGAGGGAATAGGTGTCAAAGGCAAAAATATTCCTTTTGCAAAAGTAATGGGGGTTAGTCATACCTATGAACCCTTTCCGGCACTCTCTTAAAGGTCATATGCTCAGGTGTATGGAATAAATATACAAAAACCATAATATTTGTAAGGGAGCCCCCGTAAGGAGTGGTCAGAGGGAATAGGTGTCAAAGGCAAAAATGTTCCTTTTGCAAAAGTAATTGGGGTCGGTCATACATATTAACCCTCTCCGGCACTCTTTTAAAGGTCATATGCTCAGGTGTATGGAATAAATATTTTGCTTAATAGTTTTTAAAAAAGATGTCATCAAAAGCGAATTGACTAATTCTACGTCTTGTGTTACGACATAGTCGAAACTACTGTATCTTTTTTCTTTTGTCTAAGACACATTAAACATCATAGATAAAAATACCAAAAATATGACAAATAGAATCGCTTATTGCACATGAGATAATATAATTAATTTCCTTTCGTTGCCACATAAATTTTTAATTTTCATAACATTTGACAATTTAATAATGTTATTTGACAGTATGATAAAATTAAGTAGAAATACTAGAAAAAAACACATTTAAACAAAATTTAAATATAAAAAATATGTGTGTGGCCGACACGCACATTAGAAGTGAGATACTGAAGTATGATAGAAGAACTTTAACCCAAAAGTGTAGAGATTTTTAAGTGGTTAATTGATTTACTCTTTAATATAGTCTTACTATAAAAGTCGCATTACATATAATGGCAAGAGTAGATTAAATCTGTTTTAAAACAATTTCGAAAAGTTTAATGTTATTAGAACAAATAAGAAAAACTTCAGAGTTAGCATACAATCACCAAACCCATCATACCATACCATCATTCCATGATCATAATACCATCAGACCAAACCATCATACCATACTATCATTCTATGCCATTCTACTGTATTATAAAACTATACCACGCCATCGTTCCATGCTCATCTTACCACCATTCTTTACCATCAGACAATACTATCATACCATACCATCATATTGTACCACCAAACCATACCTACCATCGTATCATCATCGTACTATACCATTATACCGTCAACACTGCAATCTGCCCTTCTGCGGTTATACAAAGAGTGTGCATGATCAGCAAATCCTGTACACACTCTATTGAGAGCCAGGATTTATGGTTTGATTTGAAATCGACCGACCAAAATTCGGCCGCGTGTTGTAAGAACCAGGGACCGCCAATAACAATTATCGCTATCAATCAATTTTATAACAATTATTTTTGACGTAGAATACGTCATTCTCGGAGGTAAGTAGGGTGGTTGATAGTGATCAGGTGTCGGTATTAAGGTCACAGTTTGAGCCTTTGGTGTGCCTAAAGTACTGATCGTACAATGTTGATGTTAGCACTTGTTGGTCTGCTTGATCCTCACAGGGAGAAAAATTCATGTTTGAACTCTCTAACTTATATAAATTTTACACAATTACATGAAATATAAAGCCAACATTTGATGTTTTTGTTTGCTACCTATTTATCGGCAGTTTTCGGTTTTATCGACAAAACCATAAAATTTGTATGGGAGCCCCCCTAAGGAGTGGTCGGAGAGAATAGGTGTCCAAGGCAAAAATGTTCCTTTTGCAAAAGTAATGGGGGTCAGTCATACATATTAACCCTCTCCGGCACTCTCTTAAAGGTCATATGCTAAGGTGTATGGAATAAATATACAAAACCATAAAATTTGTATAGGAGCCCCCCTAAGGAGTGGTCGGAGAGAATAGGTGTCAAACGCAAAAATGTTCCTAACCCTCTCCGGCACTCTTTTAAAGGTCATATGCTCAGGTGGATGGAATAAATATTTTGCTAAATATTTTTTAAAAAAGATGTCATCAAAAGCGAATTGAATAATTATTCGTTTTGTGTTACGACATAGTCGAAACTACTGTATCTTTTTTTTTAATCGTAATTTTATCGATCAGAAATAAAAATAATTTTGTATCGTTATTTTTTTCAATCAGAAATAAAAATTATTATTTGATATTTTTTGCCGTAGAATTACGTCATTCTCGGAGGTCAGTAGGGCGGTTGATAGTGATCAAGCGGCGGTTGATAGCGTTTTTAGGTCACACTTTGAGCCTTTGGTGTGCCTAAAGTACTGATCGTACAATGTTGATGTAAGCACTTGTTGGTCTGCTTGATCCTCACTGGGAGAAAAATTCATGTTTGAACTCTCTAACTTATATAAATTTTAGACAATTACATGAAATATGAAGCCAAAATTTGATGTTTCTGTTTACTTTGCGCATGGTTCTTGTTAAGGTTGCTACCTATTTATCGACTGCATTGGTTCGTGTATATAATAGAATATATCGTCGTTGCGCATACAAAAAAGGTTATGTGTTTTTGAACAATTTTTCAGGAGACGAAAAAAACATTTTTGTTTTGTAACAATTTCAATACTATTTTCACATAGCTGGCTAACTTTCACGTTTGCTTACTTCTGAACCAATAAGAATATCAAGAAACCATTTGGTGAATAGATGGGGCATACATATGGCATACATACATTAAATGGTAAAATAAAAAAAAACAAATCGAAATTTTACACATAGCCTTTTTGTATGCGCAACGACGATATGTATGTATTGAGTGCTGCTGATTAAAGCAAGAGGTTTAACAATGCCAGTTTATCTTTCGACGTTAGCAAACAACAACAATGCTATGCACACTTTTTTCTTGATGTCGTAATGCAATGCGCCGACAGTCATTTCTTCGAATTACAACAAACACTGCGGCGTAGTTGGTTGGTTAAAGTGCGTGGCCTCTATGTCAACGAACCTGGAGACCCGGGTTCAAATCCTAGCAGCGACAGGAAATTATTTAAATTAAAATGATTTTTCTGTACGGCCGCCACCTCTCTGCAGACAATGGCAAACCTCAGAGAGTAATCAAAATGCCATGTAAAGCTTCTTGAGAACAAGAACATTCCGTTCATCGCCGTTCGGAGTCGGCGTTAAACCTGTAGGTCCGGTTCTCGGTCAATTGTGTACAAACTTAATAACACGCACAACACAATTGATCATAAGAAGCTAGGTCAAAGTCCTTTCAAGGGCTGAAATGACCAGTTAATTATTTATATTTTTACAACAAACACTGAAATATTAAAGTTGTTCTAAGTGAGCTAAAAGAGCTAATTGAGCTATGGGATTTACAACTCTGAATTAGAATACGTACATGTCGCTCTGAGCGTGCTACCTGTCGTTTCTTAAAGCCTATCGGTGATATAAAAACACATTAAAACGTTGGTTATATTTAAATAATGTTAATTATGTATTATTGTCTTGTTTATTATTGTATTATCAAAGTGACTTTATCGAAAAACAAAAGTGAATATTTTCTCTTAAAACTATGAATATAACTGCTTAAGACTTTGAATATACTTTGTATTGTATGTATGTATACAATACTTAAAGCAATTTTGAGGTATTTCGATGACTTGTGGTATTTTTTAGTAATTTGTGAGATTTTTGACTTATGGTAATTTGCGAGAATTGAATGCGGAATAAAGAGAATTTTTGAAGTATTTTAATCTGACAACACTGATTGCAGTTGTGACCGGAAATGTTGCAAATATTTCTAGAAGTATTTTAATATTTGAGAAAAAAGGTCACAAATCATCACACAATGCGTATGATCTTTTTTCTCAAATATTGAATCACATAATGCGTGTGTTTAACACAGGGGCGAACCCAGAAAAAAATTTTGGGGGGTGTTTTATATTTTTATTTATAGACTTATTAAAATTTTTTTATTCATTATATAATATTTAGAGTACAAAGTCAATTATTCTTTTATTTTGCCATTGAATGTAATATGTCCTCAATAAAAAAAAACGAGATCGTTAATTTGCAACATGATCTTTATATTTTAAATATAAGCTTATAGTATATCGAAATTCTAACGATGGCCCCAAAATCTATGCTGTAATCCTCATCAAATACAGACATAAAGACGGACATGGCTAGATCTACTCGAGTAGCGATGCTCATCAAGAATATGGTATGTAACTGCCCGACAGTAAAATAGATCTATATGATTGCACAGAGCCAAAAACCATCACATAAAATCAATAAGATCTCCAAATTGAGCTCTTTTATAAGGTTTTCTTGTTAATCCTACCAAATGATAAGACTTTTCCATAGAGAAATCTTTTTGATTCCATAGAGAAAATCTTATTAAAAATTAACAACTGCTATCAAACATTTTTAATAAGTTTATATTGTGAGCTCAATGCCAAATAATTCATGAAGCAACAGGTTGCTACAACAACAAAGTTCTTTGCAGAACTTAAACCAAGCTGACTAGACCATGGTTTCGTCGGACGCTACTCCGACTCATCAGTAGTCTCAGTGGTTCTAGCAGTCCACTAACTTTGACAAGCTAATAGGCGAAAGATCAATAAAACCAAAGAGGAATTATAGAAGCGCTATACTTTGTCAAAGCAATGTTTTTCTACTCTTTTGCTAGTGCAAAATTTCAAAAAGTTGACTGCATTGATTCTGCAAAGATTTTGTTGTTGCTCTTTTTTGTTTACTTCTTTATCACGTATCAATCTAGGTTCCAACATTTTGTTGGTATTAAACCATAGAGGGCGTGAAGAAGGTTTTTTTTAATAAGATTTCTTATTGAATGAATGAAATTGTGTAGAAATCTTATTAACACTTATCTTTAATAGAAAAATCTTTTTTTTCACTCTCCAAAGTTTAAGAAGAAACCAGTTAAAACGAATAAGAAAATTTAATTAATCTGCTTTCTTTTAAGAAGATAATAATGTTGAAAATGCTACTTATTTTTGCTTTCCTTGCTTTAGCTTTCAGTAGTTGTGATGTGAATTCGAGAAGTTATCCGTGGATTTAAATAAAGTAAAATAAGAAAAATGTTATAATGGAAAATCATACTTGTGTTCCAGAACTGGTTTTCGACGAGGCTGAAATTCTCGAAACTCAAGACATATTGCAGTCGGTGGGCTTGAGTATCAATCTTAATAAAAATGTGCGGTGTGAACTCAAAAGAAGTTCTTGAAAAAAAATTGAATATTGAGGATGTCGCTTTGAAGGCCTCGACGGCGCCGGACATTTTGGTGACAAAGTCAAATTTAATTTAATTTTAACCTACAATGTACGTATCTAATATTTATAAATAAATAACAAAAAGAAAATTGCTTTGGCAGTCCATGGAGATGTTTGATGGGGACTGGTTAAGAGTAGATTTTTTTGTTTTTTTTTTACTTAATAACCATCACTAATTAAACTGCATCTTAATTGTTCGTTAAGATTCTTAAGTTTTGTAGAAAACAAAATGTCAAAATCGACTTATAGCCAGGTACCCGGGTATTAGTCGGGTAGCTCAAAATAGACGAAATAGAAGAATTTTGTGTTTAAAAATTGCTTGCAACAAATTTCGTCAAAGTAAGTGCAAATGTGTTTTAACGTTTTGAAAAACATATGAAAAAAGGCCAATTATGTTCAATTCTAAGTTAATGTTTTTTTTTTTAGTGTAGAAGTACACTGCAAGCGAATAAGTGTAAACAAAAGATCGTGTAGTAAAGAAAAAATCAGCGCATTCTATGTTCTCTCACAATACACTTCGTACGCTGATCTGATTGTGAGTTGTGTTGTGAGTTGTGTTGTTTTTGTTTCTTAATCGAATACTTGATAAAGAATGCTAATATTCAGCAATGCACTATGGTGCACTGAATAAATGTTAGCGAAATGTGTTTAATTTGAGTTGGTGATTGATGAGTTGATGTTAAAAGCAAAATCATTGCGATTTTAAATTAAATTTAAATAAAAAATATATTTTTAAATCAAATTGGATATTGATGAAATAAAACAAATAATAATAATAATTTTTTTTACCTTTTAATGAATGGTAACTTTAATTTTATTATTAATAAAATAGTTATTAAATTTTAATTTTAAGTTTTTCGATCTTAGGTAATTCTTTTCAATAAAAAGACGAACTTTTTCAAAAAATTCATAACTGTCTACATTATTTAAAACATTGCCAAAACATACATATACTTATATGATGGTATATTGCTTGCATCCCATATTAAAATTCTCGCATAACAAGAGATGTTCGCTCATAAAGAAATATGCGCAAAATATTCAGTGTATGAATCAGCGTTGCCATTATGACGTTAAATACATCATTTTGACGTATTTTAAGCTCTAATGACGATTGATGTATTTTGAGACATATTTGACGTATTTAATGGACACAATAGTTTTAATTTTATCAAAAAATGATAAGGAACACTCCTTGCATAGTATACATGCAACACTGCCTACATAAGTGATAATGTTATCGACTTTATTGTCATCGCAAGTGTTTGTTAGCGGCGTGATATTTTTTTAATGTATTCAACGGGCATGCAGCTTGCAGCCAAATAAAACAAATGGAGCGCTATTTTCAGTTTCAATATTTATCTGACTTTTTTTTTACTGAAATGACGTATTTTAAATCTGAAAATGACGATTTTGAATCACAGTTTTCTAGCAACACTGGTATGAATACAGTATTTGCGTTATTTTTTATTACTTTATCCGCTTCTTGCTAGTATAAGTACAGCAGTATACTCTCTTCGTTTCCTACTTGCGCATAATACCAAGATAGAGTGCGTTCACATATGAGAACTTTAGAAAAGCGATAAGAGTAAGCTTTTTATTCTACAACATGCAAATATATTCGAGTAGGCGAAAAAGCATACTTATGGAGGGCTCTTATGCGTATACAGAGCTTTGTTTAATAAAAACAATAAATAACACCATAAAAGTGCCTTAAAACATTTCAACTTAAATAAATAATGCTTTATAATTTATAATTGTTTTACTTTATACATTTAATTTTCTTTTTATTCGTTCATTTGGGGGGATTTAAACCCCCAAAACCCCTACCTGTGTTCGCCCCTGGTTTAACAGAAACGTCAAATGACTTGATGCATGCTTGCCTTCTATGTGTTATGGTAGGCTTGCCATACGTCAGGATTTTGTCCGGATTGTCCGGACTTTTCAACCATGTGCGGACTTTGTCCGAACTTGTGGTTTTGTCCGGACTTGGACCCAACAAATTGAAAAAATAATTATAATATCTCTTTTCTAGAAAAAATTTCTCGTGTGAACACAAAGTGATCTTTAAGAAAGTAGCTGAAACACCCTGTGTAAGAAACTAATAAAATAATTTAATGAACTGTTAATCATATCGTTGTTATATTTACGATTGTTGTTTGCAGTTAGTATTAATTTGTTTTGAACCTTCTTGATTTGCGAAATGTTGCGATTTGTTTTTGTAGGTGTTTTAGTACTACTTTGTACTTATTATTATTATTTTATTTGATACATATTTAGTGCAAAATTCATTTTAGTTTTTATTTTATTTTTATTTTCATATAATTATTTATTGTTATTGTTACGTTTTTATATTCATTCTAAGTTTATTATTTTTTAAAGAACCTGTTTATTTTTAAATATTTCATTAAATATAAATGAATTCATATTTCCTAATTGTTTTATATTCCTACTAATTTGAAAGCATCAAAGGTATCAAAGAAGATAAGAAAAAATCAACAGCTTCTTACATAATTAAGTTAAGAATTCTTGCTGCAAGCTTTATCGTAAAAAACATGAATTGTACAAGTGAAGCAAAATTGTGGATGTCATCTACTCATACCCCCCCACCCCCCTCCACAAAAAAAAACTCAAAAAGTTTTCAAAAAATTATGGCAAGCCTATGTTATGGGCTAAAAAGGTGTCAGCTTTTGAAAGAGCCTCCACCCATTTTCTTACATGCTTTCGTACTTTTACGTGTTTTCGTGGTTTTAATTGCTGTAGGAATTAAATATTTGAATTTATTTATCGACCTTTCGAAAATTATTGCTGCTACCGAATTTATAGGTTAGTAGCTCAATAGGGGGTGGGTGGTCTTGAAACGGCTTTTAGGGCTTTTTTTCATTATTTTAACATATAAAAATCTCAAAGGGCGGGGTGGGGGGGGGCAAAAGCCCTTTCAGCCCGTATGCAGATCCGTCACTGTGCATTACACAATTGATCATAACAAGGTCGTTCAAAGTCCTTTCGAAATTGTAGGAAAGTCTTTTTTTCAAAAAAGAAAAACTTTCCCTTTTACACTTATGAAACTGATCAGAACAATTTTCACACCGCACATATCGACGAGCTGCGAAACTTCTATTAAATCTTAGTGAGCATTGAGATGGGATTTTCCCGCTCAGTATTTTTAAACGAAGTGTTTTTCTACACAACTTTCTTACAGAATGGTCAATTCGTTTTTTTCGATCGGCTTAGGTCTTCATCACACAAAAATAATTTTGCTTACTTTAAATACTTTTAAAGGAATCAGGTCTCGTCCCGAAATGAGTTAAGAGTGGCTGTGGAAGAGTTTATTTGACACTCGCTCTAGATACATGCACGTTTTTGAAATGAACCTTAATTTTTGATATTGCTTTTCATTTAATTCAATTTAACTGTTTTCAATTAATTTATTAATTTTCAAAATTGGTTCAAAAGTCATGCCTGAGTATGCGACGCATTAAAAACATCACTGAGTTGCCTGGGAAACGCTACTCAACACATATAACAAAGCTTAACTACAAACTAGCAAATAATGCATTTTGATAGCAGGGAGTAAACAACACGTTTAGATTTAGGGATTATGCAGAGCTGAATATGTATCTAACATTCGCTGCAGCAAACTGTCTGCTGTCGTTAGCGTACGTGATGCGGTATACTCTGCGCTATAATTTTAATGGACGTGTCCAGTATGCGGCACAAATTAAGGTTTCCTACATTACTGCGATAAGAACCACAATTTGTGCTTTTTCCAAAATAATTAGCCATGTTTTGGTCTTTTTATTTGAATTTGCAAAATGGTAAAGACCGCAACTGATGTCAACAATAAAGATGGTCCAGGCAACACAAAGTTGGTGGCCACATACATATAACAGTGTAAATAGATGCGATGATGTCAAAGAGGTATTTCAAGAAAAAGAAGCAATTGATTTAGTACATTTTATTATTCCTGTTCACATGATGGCATCATTATTTCCAAAAACACAGGCCACATTCAATTTTTAAGTAAATTTTTATCTAATGATTTTCAATCTGTCCTAGATAAACACTGTCTCAAACAATTGTCCGTACATATGGGATATCAATAGAAATGTGGCTGTTTTATGGAAAATATTGAATCGAATAACTCGAAATAAGTTTTTTAAGAGTCTTTATATATTGTCGTCATAATTGGAAAGTAAGCGTGAATTTGTTTGCAATACTTGTATTTTAAAAATTTAAAATTTTATAACACTTCAAAAGAAAACCCCAAAAAAAAAAAATATCCGTTCATTATAGGACCAATTATAATAAATCTAGTCTTTATTTTTGTGTGGCGTCCGTGGCGTAGTTGGTTAAAATGCGTGGCTGCTATGCCAACGAACTTGGAGACCCAGGTTCGAATCCCAGCAGCGACAGAAAATTATTTGAATTAAAATAATTTTTCTGTACGGACGCCACCTCTCTGCAGACAATGGCAAACCTCAGAGAGTAATCAAAATGCCATGTAAAGCTTCTTGAGAATAAGAACATTTCGTTCATCGCCATTCGGAGTCGACGGTTAGCCTGTAGGTCCATTTCTCGGTCAATTGTGTACAAATTTAATAACACGCACAACACAATTGATCCTAAGAAGCTAAGGTCAAAGTCCTTTCAAGGGCTGAAATGGCCAGTTATTTATTTTTTTTATTTATTAGTCTTTATTATTATAACTCAAGCTCTTTTTTGTGATGGCCATCTATAATGCCGTCCTAAGAAAGAAAGTCACATCTCTATTTTAGTAGTTTTGAGATATTTAGTTTTTAAGTTTTTATCTTTCATTTCTTACACTAGAAGTGATAGATGTGACCATTTCACTTAACATTTTTTAGTTATTCCCAGTTTGATATCGGTATTCTTAGCTTAAAACAAAAATCAGAAACTCAATCACAGTTCCGAATCTGCCCTTATCTCATTTTTGGAATTTCGGCGTTTGCAACTTTGTTAGGACGACAGTATACCGTAAATGCGATTTTCATAAATGGGCTATCAATAGAAAGGTCTTGCTCTTCAGATGTGCAATAAGGCCAAACTTTTTTTTAAATATTGCTTAACATAAAAAATAAAACAATTTTCTATAAAGAAAGTAAATTTCCTATCTGCTGCCTAAAACTTTGTGATGTTTTTTTTTCTGAAAATATCCAATTTTGTGCTATAATTAAAGCAGCAAATATATTGTATCTTAATGCACTTTTTTCCTCATTTTGGCATTTTAAAGCTATATGGGTTTACTAGTTCAACGCATTTTTCAATCACGAAGATGAAACCCTTTTGCCAAAAAAACCTCCTTCAAAAGTTTTTGAATTCATCCATGATGACATCTTTTAGCATTTGTTTGCTAGTTATGGTATATTGCCGTGTTTTTTGTTCTAATATACCCCATAAAATTGTTTCCTAGACCCAAGTTTGCTGCGCTCATTTTAAGATTTTGTTCTAAAATGTTTTAATACGATGCACAGTGGTTTAAAAGTGGATTTAAATACGAAAATTTATGGCTTCCTTTGACCGATTTTAAATTTTTCATATCTTAAGAATTGTCCAATTAGCATGTCTCCAAAAGGTCTTGGTGAAATCTTTACAGGATTATTGTACAGAAACCATCAAAGGTGATATATAATAAAGAGTTCAATAAATTCTCTGTAACAAGAGGTATATTTTAAATAAAATAACATGTGAACCACTGAAAAAAATATGGTTTGGTTTTTTTAGTCTTAAAGAAATAATATGAAATAACAAACTTGCATAGTTAGACTTAGAATTCATTGTACTTTTTTAAACCAAATAACTTTTTATATTTCAAACTCCACAAACAGTTTAAAGTCATTTTTGGCAGAGAATAACTATCTTCCGGCGTTGACCGGTGTGCGCTAGTTTAGATTAACATCATTATTGGACTTATACTAAAATTTACAAAAAAAAATTAGCTGCCAAGACCTGCCAAAACAGTTTTTATGAATGAAAAACTATTTAAATGCGTTTTGTGTAAAAAAATCGAGTTTTATTGATTTAAATTGCAATTTATTGCAGCATGCTTTTAGGATTACTTTGAAAGGTGAAACAACTGCTTTTGTTTATTTGGAAAATGTGGCAGAATAGAGAGCAATCAAGACGTAATGCACCACTTATTAGCATCTTCGGACCCGTATATAAATATCTTTAGAAAAGATCCACCAACAAAATATCTAAATTTAAATGAAGATGTGAAAATTTTGCTGCAATAGTGTGGAAGCTGCAACATTAAATTTGCTGTCGATCTTATTTCAGTGAATAAATCATATTTGCTTTTTTTTTTTTAAATGTAAATGTAATATGTTTATAAGTTTTTTAGTATATTTTGTAAATATGCAATTTTTCAGCTAGTTAAGCTATTGCTTGGGTTATATTATGATTATTCACCTTTTCAAATAAAGAATTTATTTATTTCAAACAAAATATTAAATAATTTAACAAATTTTCAACAAGAAACGATTAAATCGTTTAAAACCACCGACATAAAAGGAATACACAGTATGCAACATAAAAAATACGAGCTGAAAAGTAAAATCTATGCCCAAAATTATGCACCAAAAAATTGCAAAAAGTATATGCAAATTGATTCGAAACAGTTTAGGTTTGCTTAGTTGTTATTTAATTAAAAGAAAACGATTAGGTATTTTGACATAATTTTTTTTATTTGATTTATAAGAGCTGAATAAATATTTTTCTAGAACAACGACAACCTCTATTTCATATCGTTAAGATGCAATGTCACGATAAAGCTGCAATTTATAAAAACTACGCGTGAGAAAAATTTTATGTGGGAGGTGGGCGTGACCGAAAATATTTTTTTCAATTCTGCGCAAAAATATATATCTCCGCACCGAATTATTTTGAAATCGGGCCAATATTAAAGAAAATATGACGTTTTAAATTTTCTTTTAAATTTTAGTATGGAAGGTATGGAAGGTGGGCGTGGTTGTGGACGGTCTTCAATTTTTTTTTTGCTTTATGGTTTCGCTATCATATTTTCCAATATCATTAGCAATTTTCACAGCTCCTATTTTGGGATTTTCCTTAACCATACCTTCAATTTTCTGCTCCAAATGTCAGCCTAAGATTCTTTTACGTCCTCTTCCTGATGAAGTCTCGTACATTCCTGCTTGTTTAAAGTTTTCAATCACATATTAAACTGAAGAACGAGGTCAGGAAATAGTTTTCGACATCTCTCCTAAAAAGATATCGTTGAGATGAAAATATCAACTTTTTTATGTGAACTGGAATTTTCTTATGACTCTTACTCTATGATATTTATTTTAAAGTACACGCAACGAATAATACATTAAAACTACGTACAAAAAAAAAAAGAATGAAGAGCCAATTTTACTAAAAAAAATAACGGAAATTAAATACCCAGCAGAAAATTGGACCAAATTTGAAATAGTTCTAAAAACTAGTTCCAAAAAGGAGCAGTCTAGTTCCACTCATAGGAAAAGACAATTTTCCCCATAAACACTCCTTTTTCTCCATATTTGAACTAGTTGCATTAGGAACATTTTTAAGCTGGTTGCATTCGTATTAGCCTGTAAGTGGTTATTTTTTAAATAGTTTTAAAGTGAAAATTTTAAAAGTGTAAATGTTTAGTGTACTGGAGCAAAGGTCCTAAAGACCTGATTTGTACGATCTTTTCGATCCACAATCCAGAAGAAATTTTGTTTATTAAGTGTCTATAAACATTTTTATTTCTTTTTTTTTTTTTGATATATTTTCTTGTGCGCAGCAAATTTAAAAAAAATAGCCAGAACGCGTTCATTTTTTTCAGCAATACTTTTGAAAATAAAAGCAAAATTAACTGTTCTACACTGAACGCCTTTTGTAGTTTTTCAGAGGTACTTCGAACTGCGCTAGAAATGAACTAGTTCACTTTTTCAATTGACTCCAAAATAACTGCTGGGTAGAATATACGAAGAGAAATGGAGAGAGCTCTCTTGGTATACGGTCAATTAATTAAGTTTATATTCAGAAGTATTATCGGTTGTAAATTTTTTACAATAAAAGTAGAAATAGGACAACCTTTTTTTTCTTTATGCAAGAGAGGTAAATTTAAATTTTTTAAATAAAACTAATTTAATTTTATTCGATTGAATATAGTACGGACAATTGTTTAAGATAAAAAAATAAAATAAATAAATAACTGGCCATTTCAGCCCTTGAAAGGACTTTGACCTAGCTTCTTATGATCAATTGTGTTGTGCGAGTTATTAAGTTTGTACACAATTGACCGAGAACCGGACCTACATGCTTAACGCCGACTCCGAACGGCGATGAACGGAATGTTCTCGTTCTCAAGAAGCTTTACATGGCATTTTGATTACTCTCTGAGGTTTGCCATTGTCTGCAGAGAGGTGGCGGCCGTACAGAAAAATTATTTTAATTCAAATAATTTTCTGTCGCTGCTGGGGTTCGAACCTGGGTCTCCAGGTTCTTTGACATAGCGGCCACGCACTTTAACCAACTACGCCACGGACAATTGTTTAAGATAGTGTATAAATATTTATATAACTATTTTTTTCCACAAAAGCCATACCATAATATATGGGGATTAGTTACTTTTAGCTTGCAATTAGAACTAGTTTGTTTTCAAAGTTTACCTATCAAAACAATGAAAAAAAAAAATAAAATAAAAATGTTCGCATCGCTTACAAAACAATAAATCACGTTCAAACACACGCGTGAGCGATTTATTTGCGAGTTGTAAGTTTAAAAGGGTTAAAATAACTTCAATGGCTCGAACTCCACCCCAAACATAATAAACCAGGCAGAGCCCTGGGCCTATGAATTGAGATAATCTTTTGCTACTTTATAATACGTTTTCCCACATTTACAAAATGGTTTTCCAAGCATTCATTTAGGAATGTGTGCCGTGGTTGTGATACGTTTGGAGAGCTCAGAAAACTAACTCAGGTAGCCGTGGATGGCATACTTTTGTATGTACTCATATGTATGTATGTAACATGAAGACGCAGAGTTGCCAAGCCAAACATTGTGTGCACGTGATCTGATAGCGAAATAACAAAAGTTTTCCACTATTTCTGTCTCGGCGGTCGCTGGGCTTACCGGGGCACATTTGTTGTGCCCGTGGCGAATACCAAGAATACTAACAAAAATGTGTGTGCCTGTCCTTATAATCCTTAAAAATCCTTTTTAAAGCCAACATACTGCAGTTTGTTGGTGCATGTGTGGCTGGCTGTGGGCCGATGGTATGCTCTTGCATCTAAGAAAGTGTTGCACCGAATTTGTTTTAAATTGCAGGACCGTTTCTCAAATTGATTTATATGCATGTAAGCAACCAATCGCAATTCAAGAATTGCTTCTGTCACGTTCCATTGAATCAGTGCTGGAAGGTAATCAGTTAGTAAAATACAAATGCGAAAATCTTTAGAGTGAATAAGTTATCGGAATATATTTTCTTACTAGTTTACATACGCTGCATGGTTTTGGTTTCCGTTGCAAAAAAAATTTTAAATTTCGATTTACCAACATTTGACTTTGTCTATTAAAAAAGAACGTTGATTCGCGAAAATAAATAGTTAAATTCCATATCAATAGTTAAATTTTAACCATCTTGTAAACTAAGTACTCTCATGTGTTTTGGTAGACGGTTTTTTGCTCATAAAATGAAAACAACAAAAGATATTTTCAAATTTATTTTTATACCCCTACGTTTAATTTTGTCACTCCGTTTGTAACGCCCATAAGGAGGCATGACAGGTATAGAAAAGTATATATATTCTTGATCAGCATCACTACCCGAGTCGATTTAGCCATGTCCGTCTGTCTGTCCGCCTGTCCGTTTGTCTGTGATCACGATTACAGCCGTAATTTTCAAGCTATCATCACGAAATTTAAGATATTTAAGCTTGTATCTAAAAAATAAAGATCAAGTTCGAAAATGAGCCAAATTGGATCAAAACCAGGCCTAACTCCCATACAAAGTGACTTCATCAAAACGGTAAAATCTCTTAGAATTCCACAAAAATTAATATATGGACTGGAAATTATGCAAATGAGCTTTGCTATTACAATAATATACACTCTGAGTATGAAATTCAACCAAATCGGATTAAAACCACGCCTACCTCCCATGCAAAGTGACTTTATCAAAAAGGTAAAATCTCTTTAAATTCCACAAAAATTAATATAATTGTAATTGTGCATATGCTCTATGATATAAAACATGTACTCTGTATATGAAATTCAACCAAATCGAGTGAAAACCACACCTACCTCCCATACAAAGTGACTTTATTAAAAAACAAAAGCGAATATTTTCTGTAAAAGCTACGACGAAAATGTTTTTACAAATAAACATTTTTTGACTGCTTAAGACTTTGAACGTGGGGGTATTTTAACTTCGGCGCAGTCGAAGATAATTTCTTACTAATTTTTGTTATTTATTAAGTCATTTAATACCTACACTAAGGGAAATAACGCAAATTAGCATTATCCACGCCTGAGTATACATTTTATTTAAATATTTACGTGGATAAATCAACTGTTTTCCTTACAATTCGTTTTTTTCCCGTATTTTAATTTTATTTATACCACACACGTACACACATATTCCACACAAGCAAGCAACAACAGCATCGCACACGTACACACGTATTCCGACAAGCAGCAACAGCATCGCACTCTGTTCCTGCAGTTTATTTCTTGCAGTTGCAGGTTTCTTATAGTTCTCATTTAGTTAATGTTGCAAGAGTATTATAGCCTGGTTTATTGGCAAATATGATTTGTGAGTGCGATGGTGAGTGCTATGGATGATAAAATTATGTAGGGTGGAATGACAACTCGGTATTTTCTCAAGAATGTCTTGAACCGGTTGTCATTTACCTGCATAATTTCCTTATTGTTCTATCTAACTTTTTCTTTTTATAGTTTAAACTATTTTTGACATTTGATGGCATAATAATGCAACAGCTGTCAAAAATAGCATAAATTAGAGAACGAAAAAAGTAAAAAATAAAATAAAATATACCACCAAATGGCACTTGATTGACGCATCTCGTGGGAAATATTCAAATAAATTGTGTTTCAATTTCAATATTTTTATATAAATTTTCTTAAATACGATAGTTTTATTTTCAAATAGTAAATATTTGAAATATATTTAAATATATTCGTGCATAATTTTAATATATTTTTTATTAATTTTATTTTAAATATTTTAATATTTTATTTAATTAAAAAAGCATTTAAATAAATTTTACATATTTACGTAGTCGATTTAAGTAAATGCGTTATTGGTGCAAAAATTACTCGCTTTTTGGATAAATTAAAAAGTTTTTGCATAAATTTAATATTTTTTTCCCTTAGTGTACAAATTGTAGAACAGCTTATTCGAAATGGACACCATTTGCTTTCCAGCTCAAGCGAAGTCGATCCGGCCAGTCATCGACCACAATTTGCAATCCAATGAGTTCAGGTCTGTGCTACCCGCTTTCATTACCAGGATTCGTACACTTTCGCCTTTTTTACAAAACTGGAGCTTGGTGACCCCATCATAGGCGACTCCTCACCAAACCATCACAAAAGCTGGGTGGTGACCTCTATAAACTTTCGGAACGAGCTTTGCTGCATGTCATGATGACAGAACATTCACTCTATCATTCTGTTTATTGAACGATTCCCATGCGGTGAAAGTTTTTACGTCAGTAAACAGAATTCGTCTGTGGGCATTATCCGCGTGCTTAAGTAGTAACGCTTTCAATTTTCGCTTACGTTGTTCCTTTAACGCTACCGTGAGAAGGTGCTCGGTGTGTATTTTGTATACTCTGAGCCCCAAGTCTTATTTAAGAATGCGAGAGATCGATTGCGCTGAGATATTCATCTCCTGCGCCAAAATTTTCTGCTTTCGCAGAGGTTTTCATTTGATTCGAGACTTCACCACCTTGATGGCACGTGGTATTCTTACAACACGCGGACGGTCGGATTTTGGACGGTCGATTATTCCACCAGTATTCTCAAACAACTTCACAGTACAATACACAAAATTACGAGTGACTCCGAGTGGTCGCAAGGTCCGAAAGGTATCGCCTCTTTCCATCCCACATTTTTTTTACCAACAATACGATTTTCAAGCGAGCCCCATTCCATGATTATCCATGATTATACTGCCGCTGAAAATTTTTTCGCGCAAAAGAAGCATAAATGCTAAATGTCAAAAGGGCGTCAAAACGAAGCAACTGCGTTCAGTACTTCACTCACAGTGCGCCCGTTCACTCGTGTACCAAAACATACGAGAGTCCTAATAACAACTGAAGTTGAAGATGAAAAACAATTTTGGAAGCACAATTGTAAGTGAAAATATGTATTTATTAATTGATTTAACTTATGAACGTACAATATTGACTTTTTACAGTTAATATGGATAGAATAGTGGATATAAACGAGGATTTTGACTGAGATTCGGTTGCGTTTAGAAGACCAAAAATATACAAAATCGCTATGAGCCTTTTGAATTGAATGACGTAGACTTTTATTCCCGATATAGATTTGATAAAATTGCAGCACAATTTATAGTTGATATTCCTCATATTAAGAACAAAGGAATAACCGTGGTCTTCCCATTTCAATAACCTTACAGGTGTTCACTACATTGCATTTTCTTGGCATGAATGTACATTAAAGGGATATTGGTAATATCAAGAAAAACATGATATATCTACAACCTCTGTTGCACGAATTATAAAAAATTTCAAAAAGAATTGCACTATTATTTCCCTATTTTATTGGATTTTCAAGTAGCATAAATTAGTTGAAGTGAAAAGCAAGTTTTATCAACTTGCTCATTTTCCGACAGTCATAGATAATATCGACTGTACACACGTTGGAATAAAATGTCCGGGAGGGAATATTGGGGTAGAAATGGCAGGTTGGTATTTAAATACAAAAAAGTATTATTCTTTAAATGTCCAGGTAATATGCGATTTCATGTGATTATTATATTGTTGCCTTCGTAAATAAAAGCTCTTAAGTCCCAAATTTATCAGTTGAAGTAAAAAATAAAACAAATTTTTGGACTTGATCATTAAATGTTGGGTAGCCATGCTGAGGAATATTCAATAAAAATTAGACGGTATTGAAATTTGTTTATTAATTGGCGCTTTTCTTAATTAAGGCTACGATAAATAGATCAAAACTAAGTATTATAAAACCCTTAATTAAATTATACTTTAAAATTTTAAGATCGTTTGTGATGAAGATTGTAAAATTCTTGACATTGTGGCAAGATCTCAAGGTTCAAAGCACGATGCTCGAATTTGGAGTGATTGCCAGCTTAAATTAAAATTGGAGAGTTCAAGGAACACACATAATGGATTATTACTGGGAGATGCAGGTTTCCCCTTCCAACAATATTGTTAACGTCTCTTAGAAATCTTGCAACACCAAAGGAAGTAAGGTGAGATTATGTCAACTTATTTTATTCATTCAAAACCCATGATACAATTACAAGGTAGGCTCATATTGAAGAGCAGGGTGCTCTAGTTGTCAAAATCAGCTGGTAATTTTTAGATTTTCTAATTGTTGTTGTTGCTTTTGTCGTTTGTAGCTCCTACAGCTTTGTTGTAGCAAAATTTCTCATTTGACCAGCCATCTTAAAATGAGCTTACCTTGTAATTATATGATGTTACGACCCAACTATTATCTGTTACTTATTATTATATGTTTTTTTAACACTCTACATTTTTAGGTAGTCATAAAGCAACACTTGCCATAGTTGAGTGTATGAATGTACAAATAAAGGCGAATGTACAAATATAGCCACATGCTGGCACACGGATCTTTCAAAATGAAAGCGAGCCCACGTAAATATATGGGCATACCGATGATACAATAAGAAGGTAGGGTAAGGAGCTTTGACAAGACCTACTGCTTATGTCAAAAAGCATTTTAGCGATGCCACTTTTTCGTATATTTCATAAAAGTGGGATAAACACATAGAAAAGAAATTATATATAGGGTAAATAAGAAAAATTTGAATCAATATGTCTATAATTGAAACAACGCATTTTTTAGTTATTTTATAGCTTTATTATCACTAATTAAATATTGCCCATAATTTTCCTGTTTATCTTTTTGTTTTCTTAATTTCTTGTTTAAAAATTTTATTCTAAAGTGCATACGATATCTTATAAAAAACTTTTTTAAGTCTTGTTAAGACAGTAGAACTGTTGAAGATAAATCAACATTCTTTAAAAGTTCCGCATTTATCAATATTCCATTGAACTTCTGAAACCATGAAACATGGATTTGTCATAGGATTTTTTCTTAAGATATGGCAGCACAGTATTTCATGGTTTTGACATTAGCAGTAGGTCTTGTCAAAGTTCCTTACCCTACCTTCTTATTGTATCATGAGCATGCCCATAATTGGAATTGCCACAGTTTCGTTGACTTTCACTGGCCTTTTGTAGAGCGATTCAAATCGCTCACAGTATAGTTAAATGTCGAACAATTGCTTATTTGAATTTATTGAATTGTTGCGATGGACGTAAGCTACGAATTTGTAGAACAGCTTACAACAATTATAAGAGAAAAGAAGAGCTTGTGGGATAAAAAATACCCTTTTTAACACAACAAATTATGTAAGGAGAAGGCTTGGGAGGAAGTGGCGCAGTATTGTATAAAAAGTGGTAAGTTTAAATGCATTATTATTAGAAAATTTAATAAACATAATTTTTTCCAGATTTGAAATGCAAGCAGCGATGGAAGGTGCTTCTCGATCAGAGAACTACAACGAGTAGTTATAAACATAGTTGACTCGAGTGTATACGTATTAATTTGGCTTCTACTTCATATTCATACTCATCAAAAAATGTTGCAGTATTCATAACACGCAACTTAACTCCTACGCTTCATGCTTCATACTCTGACTCGTGGTTGTGAGTAGTCGGTATAATCTACACTCGCTTCTAATAAGTTATCTTCTCGTATTTAATAATAATAATATCTTTATTTGCAGTAAAATATTTTATATACACTTTTAATTATTGCACAATTTACAGAGATTTTGTATAAATACATTACATCTAGATAATTTTATTTATGCTTGAGCTAGGTATTAATTTTTGGCTAAATATAAGTTGAGATCAGAAGGAAAACTACAAGAAAAACCTTCTATTAACAAAAACAAAAAAAAAAAAAAAAATAATAAATAACAGACAGCTTGCCAAAAGGTCCGTACAATATATGGGAGTATGTAAGTATACCTATGAAAGTATAAGTTTAATCATGAATATACATAAGAGTGACATTGGCTGGAAACCACATAATTGTTGAATATATATGACTTTTTTATGGAAGAGTGCCTTTAAATAATAATTATATAATAGATTAATAATATAAATGTACCTAAATAGTAAACAATAAATAGTTCACAAGAAAAAAGGTAACTAATTTTTTTTTTTCAAACATGATATAAGTTGGAAACATGATGCCTTAATATTAAGGCATTATCAGCCATATTACAAAACATTTTAAATCTTTCATTTTATTTAGTGATACGGTCTATGATCAAATCTACGTCGCTTTTCTCATGAAGCATCCTTGTAGAGCAATGCCATGGCAGTTTAAGTGCCATTTTAAGCAGTTTATTTTGACAAATTTGTAACTTTTTAATATGCATTTTAGCACAAGTACCCGAGACAGGGCAGGCATACAGAATTATTGTTTGGAATATAACTTTCACCAGAATTATTTTAATGTTATTATTAAGCTTTGAGTTTCTGTTTAGTAAAGGATAAAGCAAATTTTTGTGCAATATTAAATTTATTGATTAAATTGGTAATGTGGTCACGAAAAAGCAATTTTTTGTCAAGAACAACACCAAGATACTTTACATTTTCTGACCAGGGTATTAGAAAGATACCTAATTGTATCTGCGACCTTGGTAAGAAACAAGGATTTCTTTTCCGTGTGAAAAAGATAGCTTGCGTCTTCGAAGCATTTAGTTTAATTTTCCATTTTATGAAATAACTAGCCTTTTCCCGGCGCGCGTTGCTGCACCCTGCAACTATATGGGAACATAATAGGTGTATTCAAAACTTTTCTTAGACTCATAGTTTGACACCACTGTCATTTTCCACTGCTCGTTCCAGTTTCCCAGTAGTTTTAATGTTCACAGAAAATGATTTTTATTAATAGATAAGCATTTGAAAAACAGCTTGGTTTGTGTCTAAAAATATATTTATTGTGATAACTTTTGATCGGAAAGAGATATTGGTATAATTTTTTCACATAAATTATTCTTTGAGCTTAACTATTATATAAAAAGAATAAAAACAACTTTTGAAAAAAATTAATTTCTTTAAAAAATCACTGGGGGTAGGGTCATGTTTTTGATGAGAGAAACAAGTAATAAATTTTTTTGTAAAATTGGAAGCATTTTTGCTAGTAAACGCCATGTCATGTGAAAGGTAGTTGAAAATTCAAATTTGAGTATTTATTATTTTAACAACAAAAACAACTTTTGTGTCATGTTTTGAGTAAAAAGTCAATATTTTGGACCTTTTTTGAAAGAAATATTAAAAATATATCCGCTAAGATAACAGTACCCTATAAATTGTTTTTATTTAGTGCTTGAATTGAGTTCATCAACGAAAAAAATTGGAATGAAATATATTCAAAAACAACGGAGTTATTTGCATCGCAATTAAAATATACGAATCTCTGATAGTTTTTTTGTTATTCTAAGGAAACGATGTTATTAGAAAAAGACGTTGTACCAAAAGTTTGTCCAACTTTAAAGATATGTGAATGTTTTTGATGTCAAAATAACAGAATTTTCTTAAAATTAATAAGTCGAGCATTTTCGCTTGAAAAAAATACGCCAGTAGTTAGATTTGCGTTACTTGTAAAGGGGCGGAAGAGGCGTGGTCAAAACTTAGTATGCCATAACCTAAGTTAGGATTCAAGTAATATGTGAGCTGAGTTTGAGTTAAATCCGTTCAGCCGTTAAGATTTGTATAGTAGTCAAACAAACAGAAAATGATTTTTATTAATATAGATTATTCAGCTGGTCTAACGCGCCTTGCAATTCGGTCACGATGTTATGACCGAATGAATGCGAGAAGAAAATTCCTGTATCATCAGCGTACACAGCGTAGTGGCAACTATTATATTTGGGCATATCTGAACAGTATATTAGATAAAGAAGAGGACCAATAACTGAACCTTGCGGAACTCCCGCAGAAACCTCAATAAAGTCAGCTAGCACGTCATTTAAACTTACACAGAAACACCGGTTTGTTAAAAAGCTTTGTATTATTTTAATAACAAAGAGGAAAACATAAATTAATCATTTTAAAGAGTAAACCCTTATGCCAGACAGAATCGAATGCCTTTTCCACATCAAGCAAAACTAGGGCAGTAGATTTCTGCCGAGAGAAATTTAGCTTTATATGATTTTGAACACTTTTAATTTGATGTATCGTACTGTGGAAGCGTCGAAATCCAAACTGTTCATCAGGAATAATCGAATTTCTCTTAATAAAGCACCAAAGTTTTAATTTAAGAACTTTCTCAAGAATTTTACTTAAACTACTCAGGAGACTCACTGGGCGGTAGCTTTCAGCTTTGCTAAGTGGCTTACCAGGCTTATTAATTGGAATTACTTTTGCAACTTTCCAAGTATCAGGAAAATATTATAGTTTAAGGCAGGAGTTGATTATAAATGTTAAATAAATAAATGATATCTTTGGTAACTTTTTCAGAAAGCAATTTTAATTTCATCAAGCCCTGACGCTTTTCTAACATGTAACTCTTTTGCAATGGACTTTATGGTTTCCTTCGAGACATAGTCAGTAGCGGCAGTTTCAACCTGTAAGCCATTAAATTGCCTGATAACGTCATTAACCATATCAGTGGTAGCTTGGCAACCAATATCCTCTGAAACCTTGTGGTTTTTTAGAAATGTTTTGGCAAATGCATTTGCTTTTTCTTCACTTAAGTTTAGGGTTTTGTTTTCCTCAATTAGTGGTGGAATGTATACATTTTTCTTCCTCAATACTTTGGCTATATTCCAAAATGGCTTAGAACATTTATCTAACATACTTTACTTATCATTCCAGTTTTTGTTCATAACTTTATTTAACTCAATACGAATATGTAATGAATACATATTCATTACATTGTAATCCAATTGAATGCGATATTTATTTCTAAGTAACGACGATATTTATTTCTAATTTTAATTAAATTTAAAATAAACGATGGAATTTTCAAACAATTGTTCCTATATGTGACTTTTGGTACTGATTCTCTAACTAACTATGATTTTCTAACCATAATTTTAAGGGTAAAATATTCAACATGTTGATCTACCTGAGAAGTGTTATTTCCAACTCAAAAATGCTATCACTCAAAAATGCTGTTTATAATTAAAATATAGATTTTTATAAAATGGGACATTTATTGAGAGATACAATTGCACTGGAAGGTGATCAGAGCTGAACTCATTTAAAGCAATTGGTTGAGAAATATGCGTTGGAATATTTGATAGAATTAAATTAATTGTCGATGGACTGCCTCTCGAAGTTGCAGGTATGTAAGTTGGGTTTCTAGAATACGATATGACAGCAGGAAACTGGGTGGTACATTCAGCAAGAATGTTACCCCAAGCATTAGCTCGAACGCAGCCCCAGGACCTGTGTCTACTGTTTAAGTCCCCACAGATATCTTCTCGTATTTGAAATGAATGATCATGACTTTTCTAGCGTTGCTAACTTTGGCGTAAGTAAAGAATTTAAGCTTGACTTGTTATTATTAAAAACAACATTAAAAAAAAAACATTAAAAACAATTTGGTGTTACTCTTAAACTCTTCTAACAGCGAAAATAACAAAAAATACGCAAGTATTCCTAATGAGCTATGGGACTTTTACTTGAGCTATGAGTACTTGGTATGATTCATAACATTAGGTTTGATGTTGATGAGTATTTGGTTGCACTCTGACGTTCGATTGATGAATCAAACATTGAACTATGTGTTACTTTCTGTAGCAAGAGTGCTTCGAGTAGTAGTGCTGGTTGTTGTTTGATGTGTACGCACTACTACTCGGTTTTGAATGAATCACTACACTGAGAAAATTGAACGCCTTTAAATCAAAGAAAAAAAGTTGTTAAAAGACTGTAACCAAAATATCTTTGCTACAAAGAAAAGATCGTTGCACTAATGATTTATTCTTTAACTAAGCAACTGCTGCATCTTTGAAACAAAAGACTGAAGTTCTTTGAAGCTAAATCAATCAAAAAATATTTGCCGTAAAGATAAATTATTTACTACAACGATTTAATCTTTGTTAACATGAATTTGTTAACAAAGAAAAAAGTACGCAAAATCAACAAATTTTCTTTGTTTTCTTGAAGCTAAGCATCGTTGTTTCAAAGACAAAGTCTATAACTTTAAAGAATTGTTTCTACAAAATCATATTTTTCTTAAAAATACACACGCTTATAGTTCGCAGTTACTTTGTGGGCAATATGTACTAAATAAGGCAATTGATGTATTGATATGTATAAATTATAATTAGCACTAGATTAAGTTATGGGTTAAGAGGGAGGGTGTGGGAAGGAGAGTGGAGAAGGGGTGAGTAATAGAAAAAAAAGGCGGACATACGAAAATAGTATTAAGGAAATCGACTTTTTTAAAGACGTACATCTTTGTCACAAGCATTTAAGTCTTTGATATAAAGTATATTTTTCATGGGAATTTAACAATCTTTGTGCCTTTGCCGTAAGGTTGTTTTATCTTTGGGCACAATCTAACCAATAAAAGTCTTTGTGGCAAAGTGTATTTTCTTTGGTTTTACGATTTTTTCCCTCAGTGTACAAATCACAAAAACTTGACTCGTTGCAGATCACTGTTCTCGATCTGGAAAATGGAGCTGCCTTCTGGAAGCGGTAGAAGTGAGCGTGGAAGTACATGGATGCACTCATGTTCTTAAAATCATCCATCGAACCACGTCGGTAAGAATCTTTTTATAAAACCATGTTTAATGTGTAAATATTTATTTATGATTTTTAGGTCGCACTGCAACGAGCAAACATACGAACAAACTTCGCAGCAGAAGATGCTAAAATAAGCATCTATGAAACAATTGCATTTTCTTCACCAGCTACAGCTCCAAAGCGTTTAAAAGCTTGCATCGTTTCAAAAATTGAGCAATTTGGCAACGTCCTAAAAAAATGGGAAGAAAGCATTAGTACTCCAAGCAACCAAGCTGAAAATTATGAGGACGAATTGTTTTTAAGAACAATTCTATCGATAATGAAAGATCTCCCAGATGAAGGAAAAGATTTGTATAAGAGCGACATGTTCAATAAATTAATGAGACTATTAGTAGTGCTATTAATGCTATTAATAGTTTAAGATAAGGAAGATAAAATATGATAATGATGGTTCTTGGCGTACAGATTCCTGACAAAAATTTAGCAAACATAACGTGATTGTTGTAGTTTTAATTGAAATTGTTGTTTATCGAAGGTTTGTTTTGCTGTTGATTTCGTTAGAGCCTTTGATGATGTTGATTTGGTGCGTTTAAATCAATGTCGGGCATTCTGTCGCTCGCGGGCAAAGAGCTTTCTCTGCCGCCACACGTACGCTTCACACGTACGCTGTTAAAGCTTTTTACACACTGTTTTAACATTGGAAAGCTTTTGAATGCACAAATACACATAACCGCCAAGATTTCGGCTGTGTAAGAATGCCCACCAATGGTTTAAATAAATCAAAAGTGATAGAAGTAAAAGTTCTAAAATTGTTGGTGTTTGCATCGATGAAATTTTTAAGATACAGTTGATGTTGCTGATGTTCAAAGTATTTTCGAAGCTAACGAAATTACTTTATTTTAATTTTGTATCAAAAAAGTTCCAGTAAGTTCCTATATTTGTTGCTACTGATCCCCCATACTGATGAGTAGTAGCAGATGGTCGAATATGCTGGAGATTCACGCCGTCTTGTGGCTCTCTGTCAAAAGAAAAGTACGTGCTTTCAACACCAAGTTCAAGCTTCAACGCATTTGCAATTGTTCGACGAGCACGGGAAAGTTGCTTGTTAAAGGTTTCTTTATCTGCAGGCAGGTGCTCATTGGGATAAGGGCGCATCATGTTCGGTCCGAGGGGAAATACAGCATCTCCAACAAAGAAGTTTGGCAACATCGTATCGGAATTTGGCAAACATTGCGCAAGAGGAATAGGCAATTCATTACTAAGCAGTATTTTCCTCATATTACTAATTTGGAATATACCTGTTAAAAAAGAAAAAAAGAAACCCGTTAAAGAATGAAAAATATTCCAAGAATTTGGATAATACTTGGAATTTCAAGCAGAGTACTGAAACTTTCTTTATCCTTTTTTTAAGTACTCAATTTAAAATAGTACCTACCCCCATCACTTTGGCTCCCATAGGTACCAACATCGACGTAAGTAAATCGGTTCTTTGCATCGCAGGCTGTAAGAAACACAATCGAAAAGAATTTTTTGTAATTAAAAAACTGGCTTCTACTGTTTGGTGGGCTTCGAATAGCAATGGGCTTTCCATTGATTGCTCCAATACAGTTTGGAAGATTCCATGTATTCAAAAAATCTTCGCGAATTTGTATGAAGTCAATCATATTTGGCTCAGATACGTAGATTGGGCCCAAATATTTCCATAAAACTTCTGCTACCTCCAATATAATAGAGCGCGTTTCCTTACCTAGCTTAAATGACCAGGCAATATATTCAATAGATGATAAATATCTAAAGGAATCATAGAAATATTAGCATAGTATATTACTATTTTAACAACATCGCCGTACTTACATTAGTAACACAGCTAGGCGACACTTTGACTGCACAGGAATTCTAATGGCAGACTTTTCAAGATATGGCGATATTAAATCTAGAAGCTAGAATCTAGGTTGTAATTTCTCAAAGTCATTCGCGTGTAAATAAAAAATTGGTTGTGGTCAATTTCTTTTATTTTTAAAAATTAAGCTTAAAAAAAGCCATTTTTATTTCGATCACGATTAGATTCGCGGACGCAACAGGATCGCTTTCTTACATCCATTAAATCCACTAAACTGTTAAGAGCATTCAAGCCAATTAAAAAAGACTTTGCTTCATTTACCTTTTTTATATTATTTTGCATATTCATTTTGAAGAAATATCATAAACAATCACAAATAAAAACAAACTATTTCTTGACACTTCTCAAAGTCGATATATGGCAATTATGGGCATTTTTGATTTTGATAACAGCCTGCTGGCTTTTCGTTTAGTTTTTGACAGATCCGTCTGTCAGCATGCGGTTATTATAGTCAGGCCTTAAAGCCGAAGTATCGATCAATATTTGAAAGGAAGCGATCCTTCACAACATAGCCAAAGAAAGGAACATATTATGTAAGCTTGCCCCATTCTTGTTGATAACTTTATAACAATACCTAATTATTATGAATTTAGATTTGGAGACGAAAACCGCTCTTGAGCCATCATTAGTCTCCGATCATCCTGAATTTCTTAATGAGTCATCTACTACATGAAGAGCTTTCCGATCTGAGTTTATAAATACACATTTCTAAAGATTGGAAATTTATTTTTAATAAAGCATAAACAGCTTTCATGAAATAAAATAAAAAAGCGTTTAATTGCATTGATATTACATTAAAAGAAGTATCTATAATTATTTCCACAGGAATGGTTGTACTTTACATTAACGGCATTGGTAAAAAATAAAAAAATAACTGGTCATTTCAGCCCTTGAAAGGACTTTGACCTAGCTTCTTATGATCAATTGTGTTGTGCGTGTTATTTAGTTTGTACACAATTGACCGAGAAATGGACCTACAGGCTTAACGCCGATCCGAACGGTGATGAACGAAATGTTCTTATTCTCAAGAAGCTTTACATGGCATTTTTATTACTCTCTGAGGTTTGCCATTGTCTGCAGAGAGGTGGCGGCCGTACAGAAAAATCATTTTTAATTCAAATAATTTTCTGTCGCTGCTGGGGTTCGAACCTGGGTCTCCAGGTTCGTTGACATAGCGGCCATGCACTTTAACCAACTACGCCACGGACGCCACAACGGCAATGGTGGTTCTTAAAAAATCTATACATCTTCGAGTGGATTGTATGCTAATGGTCGTTGGCATGCACGCTCGTGTAAATAAATTTTCTTGCGAATAAGTTAAAGTTTTAGGGAATGCAGTTCTTCCTCCTGTGAATTTTGCATTTTAACAAGACGGATTTGCTCACGAACAAGCTCCAAATTTAGCGAGTTCAACTCTTCAAGGTGATTTTTTTTAATCAAATGCAGTTCCTTGGAGTACATCGATTATTTGCCTATTTGTCGCTGTCTCTCCTCGAAAGGTTTCGTAAACGATTTCGATAGGAATTTGGAACATCATTCTCTTGGTTCATTTCTATTTCATTATTATTATCATAATTGTCTTAAGGCTGACTATTTTCATTTATGCTCGTAGAAAGTAGATAAGGTAAATCTGAATTAAAGTCGTCTTCATCAACTTTACTTGCAACAGAAATATGTTGTACCACAGTGTCACTATCCATTAAAATACCGTCCTCTAAGAACTCCTTCGCAATCATGCCATTCACTATATTGTCTTATCCTTACTTTGGTACAGAGGCAAAATTTTCTGTAGCAACCGACGCACAGTGGGGTATTTCATGCCAAAAGTGACGATTAATTGACAGGGGCCACTTATCGAGACAAAAATTGTACTTTGGGGGTTTTTGGGGTCGCTGATCACGAATCTGAAGTCAAAAATTTGAAATTCAAAATGGTGGCTTCAAAATGGCGGCCATGAACAAGCTAACTTATACAAAAAACGTTTAATGGAGGTAAGATTTTGTATACAGGAGTTTGTGGGGTCGCTGATTACGAATCTGAAGCCAAAAATTTGAAATTCAAAATGGTGGCTTCAAAATGGCGGCCATGAACAAGCTAACTTATACAAAAAACGTTTAATGGAGTTAAGATTTTGTATACAGGATTTTGTGGGGTCGCTGATTGCGAACCTGAAGTCCAAAATTTGAAATTCAAAATGTAATCATTAGCTATTTACCTTTTACCGAATAACATAGTATATACAACATCATTTTCGTGCGATTAATTCACACAAGCATTCTAGGAATTCAGTTGTTATTTTTTTAAAACAAATATATATTGAGTAGAAAAAAAAGACTATATTTAAATATAGCTAGTGAAATTTTTATTTTTTTTAATGATATTGATGACTATATAACTAAATAAATGGTAAATGCGAGAATATTTCTAAGGATATTTAGTAATTTTAATTGGAAATCTTAGTCACCAAATTCATCATCATCTTCATTATCATCATCTCCATCGTCATCATCACTTACATAGTATATAGAACATCACTACAAATTGCACAGAACAAGCTTTGAACGACACTTTATACAAAAGCAAAGGATTGCAATAACAATAGTTAATAAACATAAACAATTATGTTGATTTTACATGTACCCTGCAAACTGCAGGGCAAACAATTTATGTCTTACTAATATCAAAATCAGAAAATAAGTGTTAAAATCGAACAACTATAATTTAATTTAATATCTTAACACATTCATCTGCTTCTTTTAATATATAAAAACCCGTTTTAGAAAGAAACTATCCACCTTAATTGGAGAAAAGGTGCACTGAATATGCCGCTTTCCATAATGTAGGGTAAAAAATAGCGGATAAAAAAAAGAGGCGAAGAGAACTGGTAAACAACAAAAAAAACAAAAACAAAAAACAGCAAAATCTGTTTAGTATTTAGATTTATTTTGTACATTATTTTCATTTATTTTAATTTTTCGAAATAAAATCGTAAATTCGTGACATGTAAGTTAAAGTAAAAAAATCGAAATACCGCGAAAGTGCGCAGCATTGACGCAACTTTTATTTTAATAGAATATAGCTTGAATGTTCATAGCTTACGAAAATCAAAACAGTTTTCCTTAATTCCTCTCAACACACAACTATATCTCTAGTTGCATATCGAAAAATCCAAATTTTTAAGGTTAAATTAAAATAAATAAATTAGTATATATATAAACACTATTTTATAAAAAAAATTAATTTTTGTATTGCTTAAATACCTGAACAAGAAGGTTCCATCGTAGTTTTTTGTAATTTGTAACAAATAATACACAAAAAAAAACTTTAAAAATTTCTAATAAACACGTTTGTCACTGTGCACACTGAAAGAGAAAAAAAAAATGATGACTTTCAAACTGCATTGCGGGTAAACGGTACAATATTTTTCAACTATTCTTTCACTTAGTGATGCAGAATTTTATCTTCTTTCATCGGGTACCTAACATCACTATGTACCTTGAACTTTTTTTTTTCAATTAATCGTCACTTTTGGCATAAAATACCCCACTGTGCGACGCTCTTTTAATTTTAAAAACTGCTTTTCTTGTGCTCACTTTCATCCGAACCCACTACTGCTTTAGCCTTTTTATATCGCGGTCATTACCTGTTGCCAGCATGCCTTCTCGAACTATTCGGATGATGCAGGGTTGCAATAGCACTAAAATTATTGCTTCGTAGTAACCATTACTAAAACTACTATAGGGTGATTTTTTTGAGGTTATGATTTTCATGCATTAGTATTTGACAGATCACGTGGGATTTCAGACATGGTGTCAAAGAGAAAGATGCTCAGTATGCTTTGACATTTCATCATGAATAGACTTACTAACTGCCACAACGTCGAATTTTCAGTGAATGGGCCCTAGAAAAGTTGGCAGAAAATCCGCTTTTTTATCGACAAATTTTGTTCAGCGATGAGGCTCATTTCTGGTTGAATGGCTACGTAAATAAGCAAAATTGCCGCATTTGGAGTGAAGAGCAACCAGAAGCCGTTCAAGAACTGGCCATGCATCCTGAAAAATGCACTGTTTGGTGTGGTTTGTGCGCTGGTGGAATCATTGGACCGTATTTTTTCAAAGATGCTGTTGGACGCAACGTTACGGTGAATGGTGATCGCTATCGTTCGATGCTAACAAACTTTTTGTTGCCAAAAATGGAAGAACTGAACTTGGTTGACATGTGGTTTCAACAAGATGGCGCTACATGCCACACATCTCGCGATTCTATGGCCATTTTGAGGGAAAACTTCGGAGAACAATTAATCTCAAGAAATGGACCGGTAAGTTGACCACCAAGATCATGCGATTTGACGCCTTTAGACTATTTTTTGTGGGGCTACGTCAAGTCTAAAGTCTACAGAAATAAGCCAGCAACTATTCCAGCTTTGGAAGACAACATTTCCGAAGAAATTCGGGCTATTCCGGCCGAAATGCTCGAAAAAGTTGCCCAAAATTGGACTTTCCGAATGGACCACCTAAGACGCAGCCGCGGTCAACATTTAAATGAAATTATCTTCAAAAAGTAAATGTCATGGACCAATCTAACGTTTCAAATAAAGAACCGATGAGATTTTGCAAATTTTATGCGTTTTTTTTTAAAAAAAAGTTATCAGGCACTTAAAAAATCACTCTTTATATGATGTTAACATTTAAAATAAAATGCATTCTTAAGAAAATTGTACCTTACTTTTGCGCTATGATAAAGCCCCTTTATGTTTTTCCTTTAGAAAAACAAAAATATTTTCCTTGATATAAATAATTACATCAACTTTCGATAATACCTCTTTAGACGTTCTGTGTAATCCTTAAAAAATATTTATCAAAGAACAAATTAAATTTGCTTTAACTATGAAAAATTAAATACTTATCTTACTAATAACACTGGTCGGCAAAAATGAAAAAAAAGTCGCGAGCAAGAACTTTTATATGTGATTTTAATAGACTTTAATGTGCTGAATCGAAGGCTTATACAGATTGATTCTTTCACGTCTAGTTTTTAAGATTTTCTTATTTAAATAAAATACAGATATTGACATATTATATACGTATTTATTATGAAAAAAGTACAAAAACCTAACACATGACAGGACTTCTATGATATAAATTAAAATCTAAAAGGAATTAAAATATTAATATTACATAAACAATAACTATTTGGTAGATCGTTTTCTTTTGTAAGTTTTATCTGTTGTTTCACGATTGATTTCCCAGCAGAAATCAGCTAAATTCTGGGGACCACTTGTCATTATATATTTTTTCCATGTGCGCAATATCTTGTTGGAACCTCTCACCATGCTCATCAGAGACGGCACCGAGATTTTCTGAGAAAAAACCTAGATGCGAATGCAAGAAGTGTATTTTAGTGAAATGTTGCATCCGAGTTCTTGATATGAAGAAAGAAGTTCTTGTACCAGTTCTTTGTAGTTTGCAGTCCTTATATTTCCAAGAAAATTGTGACATATGTTTTCAAAAGCTACCCGTGCTCTTTTTTCTTTATTGACCTAAGAGTGTCATCTTTCTGCGATGTAAGGCCACCACAAAATCACCACATATATAGCAAAAATAGTTTGGGGTATTTTTACATGGACGTGGCATTCTCTCGAACCGAAATTAATTAAAACAAGAGGTATTCTTAAATCTTGAATTCAATAAACGCTATGAAATAACTCTTTTGTTTTTATAACTTTTTACATACGTCGATAGCTTACTTAGATAGCTTACAATCACTGCGCTCGCGCATGCCAGTTAGCTTACGGTAAACAATAGATTGCTTTGTTTTTCTTACAGAGAGATAAATATAGAACACAGTGAAATTCGTGTCACCAAAGTTCACAAATACCGCTGTTAGTATCGATATATAAGCAATTTTAATGAAAACAAAAATTGCATCTAGCATCAAAACTAGACGTGCTAGATAAATTCTGATTACATAATTAGATTAAGCGCGACGATATATATCAATTCCTCACATACATTGTTTTGCTCCTATTTTGATGCCGACCAGTGTAATTAATAATACGAATTTTAATTGAAAATCATGCTGAAGCCATTTTATTACCAAGAAATTAATCTTCCGATACGGCTTTCAAAAGGTAAGGTTATTACTATCACATCCATTATCAAATAAAACAAATTTATTATGACTTTTGTCCTCCTCTCCTGAGGGAAGTAATTTAAGAATTCAAATTTTAGAATATTTGCATTTTTCAAGACTTTACATTTAATGTCCTTGGCCCTTGTTAGAATATTGCTACAGGCACATTTAAAGATGTTCTAGCAGATTAGCCTTTTATTGTTGAATCGCTATCCAACCTTCGCACTCATTCCGACATGGCAGAAAAATAAAAAAACTTTCTTCAAACTTAATATTTTAAATGAATGACAATGGAGAGAGATTATCACTTGAAAAGTTTGTGATTTTCAGCAAACTTATATTAAATAACCTGAAGCATGTGCTAATCCTTTGTGAGATCTACACTGACTATTTTGGATGCAGTCCATCAACCTTGAGAATTTCATTTAGAAACAAGTGAACAAAAACAAAACAAAGTTGAACCATTCTCCTTAACATGATTACAAATAAGATGTTGTGGATTTTTTAGTTCAAAGACCAATTTTATGGCTAAGAGCGGTAAACAACGAATGCATTAAGTGGCCGATAATCATCTTGGAGATACATCTTGTTAAAATCATTTGAAGGCAATCTAAGCGGTACATTCTTTATTATTTCATGCCATTTAACATCATTCTCATCAAATTTCTAACAGTTGGTTTCACTCTTATTCATAAATCATATCATTGTAATAAAGCAACGCCATAGCCGCTAGTCAACTCATTACAAAAACTCATTATACCTACGCTATTGTAACATTTATGTAGCACCTATTTTTGACCCATCGTCTTCCAAAAATAGTTGGCATTTATCTGAATTAAGAAAAATGTTATTTTTAAAACTCCAAACTTGTATTATCATACTATTATTATATTAACATTATATTGCACTCCATCTTCAAAACAGGCACAACTCGAAATTTACAAACTTTTACTTGTAAATGTTGAACTATTCGTAGTGATAACCTCCATCTTTAGGTTTTCAAAATCTGAGTTTTTTACAGCAACTTCTGGTGTCCCTCAAGGCAGCCACCTTGGTCCTCTGCTATTCGTCTTAACAATAACCGATGTCGATGATGCCATTAAATACTCTAATCTTTCTGTTTATGCTGACGACATGAAAATCTATCGACGCATACATACTAATACTGACTCTTGCCGTCTTCAAGATGACCTAATCAGTTTTTCTTCTTGGTGCCAAAAAAACTTCCTGGAACTCAATATCAGTAAATGTCAAGCTATCACATACTCGCGGAAGAGACTCCAATCTCCATCACGAATTTATTACATATTAGGTGAGCCGGTTCCCTTAGTAAGTTCTTTGCGAGACTTGGGTATAATTTGCGATAAAGAGCTTCATTTTCGATCCCATATCGATAATATCATTAGGAGAGCCAACTCTACTCTTGGTTTTGTGAAACATTGGTCCAGGGAGTTCTCCAACCCATACGTTACAAAATCCCTCTACCTTACCTTTGTAAGGCCCATACTCGAATACGCCAGCCAAGTTTGGTCACCGCTCTATGCTTCCCATTCGTTGCGTATCGAAGCTGTACAACGAAGATTTATTCGATTTGCGTTACGAGGCCTCCCTGGTTCCGATAGCTTCAATTTACCTCCTTATGCTGATCGTTTGATGTTGATTAACATGCAAACTCTTGAAAAACGCAGGGTAGTTGCTGATGTCCTTTTCATTCATCAACTACTAGCAGGCACCATTAATTGTCCTACCCTGCTCCAATTGATATCCCTTAATACCAACCCACGCAACCTAAGGTCTGTACCTCTCTTCCATCTCAACTTTCATCGCACCGTCTATGGTTGTGGTGAACCTATAACTAGGATGCTTCGTCTAACCAATAACATGGTCAATGAATTCGACTTCCATCTCAGTAGATCCGAGCTCCGTAATATCCTTCTTAGCTCCAACCCCACTTCCTCCCTCTGAAACAAATTTTTTCATATGTCTTGTGGGCAGACTATAGCCCACATAGTATTATATGTAATATTCCTACCCTAAAAAAAAAACAAAAAAAAAAAAAAAAATAAAGTCCTAGCATTAAGAAATAAATGTCTAATTATAAGTTTTAGTTCTTAAGTATAAATAGCTTGTATTAAGCTTACCTAAATAAATAAACAATATCAAACTTGTGCACTCATATTTTTACTATAGGTCTGTTTCCGTACGTACACTGTGTAACTTGTGGGACACTATTTTCTGATTCCGTACTTTCTGTGCTTAAAATTGGAGAAGAAGAACAAGCATAAAATCGCTCTCTCGAGCACACAAAGTGCGCAGAGAGTGCTAGAACTCGAGACTTCGAGGAAAGTAAGAACAAGCATCAAGAAGAATAAGCATCAATAAGAAGCAAATGTCAAATTACATTTCATAATTGTTTATGTTTTGCGATAAATAAATTCACAAATTGTGTGCCTAAAAAGAAATTTACGTACAATAAATAAATAATAATAAATAAAAATTAAGTAATTGTTCAGTTTTGCATTAAAAAGGCTTTTAATAATTTGAGTGAAAGTGTTTTCAATTTTGTGCTGCCGTCTGCAGTCAAAATACGCTGTTTTGAGCTTGAAACTTACTAGAAGCTGTTTCCGTACTTTTGCAACTATTCTGATATTTCGTTTTTACTCTCTTGCACACATTTTACACAAATCTTACACAGTGTAGAGTACGGAAACATACCTTATTTAAGGTATAATATACGTGTAGCAACCAAAAACAGGAGCTGTTTTCAAAAAATTTTTTTAATATAAGAAGTTATTATTTTGTTTTTAAATTTATACAGCTTATTGTGCATAAAAAATACTTTATAAAAATATTTTTTTTTTTTTTAAATACAGTTCTGGCTTTTATGTAGAGGGCGCTAAAAATGGCATTGAAAAAAAGACATCCAAAACGATTCGATGGATATGGCCTTTCCCATGTACCGGAAACAAAAAATTCAAATGACATTTTAAAGCATAGACCATATATTAAGCATCCCCCCTATGCAAGACCCCCGGGGTTGTTTTTTTAATTATGGCAGAAGTTGAAGTAAAAAGTTCGAAAAATAGATACATTTTCGCGTGCTTTTTTGTTTATATAAAAAAAACAAAAAAAAATAGATAGTTGAATTTAGGGGGATGCTTAAAGGATAAAATAACGAACAAAATGCAAAAAAAATCATTGAAATTAAACCAATAGATTTCGAGTTATCTATCGAACCGTTTTAAAAAACTAGTTTCGAGGAAATCGCGTTTAAAGTTTTTTGTTTGTTGTATGGAGCTTAGACATAGGTTAACGAAAACCGTTATAACTTCTGTTTTTTTTTAAATATCGATTTAAAAATGTGTATGTATATTCTTAAAACTATAAAAAACACATTAAACAAAAAAAAAATTTATTTTTTCGAAAAATTTACACGTATATTATACCTTAATTAAAAAAAAATTCTTTTCTCTCTTTGTTTTGTAAGGTTTCCTTTGAAAAACAAAATGATTTTTTGCTTCTCCTGAAAATTTTGAAATTTTGAGTTGTGTCTGTTTTGAAGATGGAGTGCGATACATATATTAAAGCGCCTCACTCTCTATGAAGGAAAAAAAGTTGTCCGGATTACCCCCTCAAAATAAATTTTGGTTTATGTTATGATGATTTCCCAAATATTTCGGCTCTATTGATAGCCGTCTGCTAGCTAGAATGGTTCGAAAAAAGCTCTAAAAATCGCGTAATGTATGGATAATTTTTTTGCATGCTAATTTTAGTACAAAAAATTGTCACATATAGTGTAAATCAAAAAATTACAGAGTTCTGCGTCAAAAATTATGGAAATTTGCCCTAACAGAAAATATATTTACTTTTCTGCAGTGATTTTTTATATATTTGCTTTTTTTTTTGCAAACTTCATTAACATATATATTAGGGTGATTCATATAAAACCAAAAAAAAAATTTTTTTTTTTTTTATACTCTCAACGTCTAAAACTAATCTATTCGACTAAAAAACAGACCAGGATTTTTTTTTTATTTTTAAACTGAAATTTAGAGGTCGCTACCGGACTTTTGAAATTTACAAAAATAAAAATACAATTAATTTTAAAAGAAGAGTTTTTATAATTAGAAATAAATTCTATGCATAGATTTTATGGATAATAATAATATTACATTGCATTTATAAAACTTATTTAATTATTTTTTAGAAAAAAAAAATATTATATTAAATTTAACTTGTTGACATTTGGGTTTTTCTGTCTATAATTCTTAACTAACAACATTAAGAACTGCTTCTGCTCTTCATCGTTAGTGTGGGATTTATTGTACTCTTCCATTAGAGCAACACCCCTTTAAGCTATATCGTTAACAACTCTTATGTGTTTAACAATTTATTTAGCCATCTTGTAGCTTTCTTCCTTTTCCCATAGCTCAGGATCTTTATAAATGAACTCGCATGGAATACCAGTAATGTCGAAAAATTTCATTGTACTTGTTGATACGAAATCTTCGATAATTTTCTTAACGATTGCTTCATATTCCAAGGATGCTCTTTTAGGATTGTTTTTGATTCCTTCCTTTTTTGTGCGAAAATCATTTTACGTTTAGTTTCTATAGAAACTCATTCGTCGAAAAAAGCTAAAGCAATCAGCTCTTCAGAAAGATACCAAAGAAGTCTTTTAAAATTTGTAGGTCATTTACATGGGCCATATGAGCCATTGGCGCTAAAAACCAATGTTTTGCGTAAACAAGCACAACAAATATGCAAATATTTGTAACGGCATTTGCTTGATGAATTGTTATCTTGAACTGATGCCTTAACATAAAAATTTTCAGTGCGTATATTGCTTTTGCCATCCACCGAGTACGGTGCATTCCAGCAGGAGCTTTAAATGAGATACCGCTTTTAGGAATCCCTCCCAAAAAGATAATATTCAAATAAAAGAGCTCCTTGTAATCGTCACGAGGCTGGAATTTTTGCAGTTGGTTTTGAGCAAAAGTAATGATGTCTGTCGCGACAATTCGAACGCAAATCCAAATGGACGGTTCGGATATTGCTGTCTTGAAGTCTACCTGATTAATTTTTGTAAAAATTTCAGGACCACTGGAGGGTCCTATAGCTGACACTACGACAGCTTCAAGTACGATTTCTAGGATGTGATGCCGAAAAGCAAGCCAAATAAATTCCTTTTGCATTTTCTGTTCTAAAATAATACAAGCTCCACTAATTCGACCTGTATTTGATGATGTCGTATCAAAACACATACATTTTATTTTATCATATAATCCCCACGATTAAATGTTTTCAACAATAGCAGAGGCAATGGTTTCCCCTTTGCCATCTGGAAGCTTAGGAACAGCCAAGAGCTGGTCGATTCCTTTTCCAGATACCAAGATTGGTAAACGATCTACTATTTCATGTCCGGTTATGTCCTCAAGCATCTTTCCGTCCCAGTGCACAGTAAGTGTAGTTTGAGGTTGCAAGTCAGATTTGATAGACTTAGCAAGCTGCTTTCTTATACCCATTCTTTGGAGACGTATAGAAGAATAGCTAACGTTATATTGGGATACGGTACAACCCAGAGTTTTAAGTGCAGAGGCCAAAACAACAGTTGCTTTTCGGTCGCTTAACTTAGCAACATCAAGACAAGTAGCAAAATTAACATCTAAAATTGTCTTTCGGCCTCGATTGCTTGCTTGAAGAGGGTCCTTGATGAGAAGAAATAGGAGGACTTTCACTTACGCCACTTTTAAATTCTCTGTAGAAGAAGAATTTTTAATTTTTTTCAAATTATGTAGCTTCTTTTTCTAACTACTTATTAAGTTTTTTCGCCTATCAATGTTACCAATACGTCCTGGACGACTTATTTCCCTTTGCTTTAAAAGAAATTGCTTATCTTCCTCAATAGTCATCATATTTAGAGTGAGCAATATCAAACAGAACATTTAAATTTGATTGCCATTTATTTTCTTTTGCTTTTATTGCTACGGAGCGGTTCGCTCTATTTTCTTTATTTTTCTTTTAATTCTGCCATTCATTAAAATGTTTGAGTATTTTAGTGATAGATTGCTACTTTTTCTTGGTGGGAATACTTGCTTTTTCCCAAAGCGCCATCACATCACTAGCAGTTAATGACGCCGATTCTCTATTTACTTTGCTCAATACGTTTTTCTTATGAAAAAACAAACTCATCACTTCTTTAACTGATGGTAATTTTGTTTTCACTAATTCTGAGCAAGTATGTCCAATTAACCAAATGTCAGTTCTTTTTTCGCGTTTTTTTTTATATTCAAAGTCATTTTAGAAAAATATATATAACAACAAACGAAAGTAATCAAATAATTCACACTCAAACGCAGCCAATCAGCGTCACTGAATAAGTGCAAGAATGATAGAAAATTGATTATGCATTGCGTAGGTCCGTTACTTTCTGTCAGCGATCAGCTGTTTTGATGTGCGTCAGTTATTTTCAAAAATATATGGTTACCATGTCGTTAACAATTATTAAAAAGAACAGTTCAACATAACAAAGCGCGCTGTGTGGAACTGCACCAATGAAAGGAAGAATAAAAACGAAAGTTGCTTCTTCTGCATTTTTGTCGGCAAGACAAATGCTGGGTCATAAAGGGTGTACTAGGAAGATTTCATCTGGATGATTTGAAAGGATAGTTTCGGTTTGAAATGGTTAAGTAATCACTGTCTTCAATTCAACTTCTAAAATATTGCATTAAGTGCTGTTTTGGAGATAATTTAAAAACTTTGAAAGTCGGTAGCGACCCCTAAATATTAGTTTAAAATTCCCATTTTAAAAACAAATAAATATTTTAGTAGATAGAATGATATTATAAGTTGAGAGGTAAAGAAATAAATACTTGAATTTTATGAATCACCCTAATATATATATCTCCTCCATCTATTGCCTGATTTTCAATTCCGAGGTATCATTGCAAAGGTGCTGACTACTGCTTTTCATTCCTGTCACTTACAATTTACCCTTATAGGCCTTTTTAATGCTGGGAGGTTATCCTTATTCATATCTTAAATGTATATACAAGAAATAAAAAGTTCTAAATGTAATGTTTTTGTTTAAAATTTTTTATTGTTATAATAATTTTGTTAAGATGCATCGAGTATATTTAACTTTTGCATTTTTAAAAACATCGATTCGATGTCTGAAGTAATATTAAAATTATTACGTGATATTCATTCATAAAAGTAAACTTTAAGGTACCTTGGATTTCTTGTATTGATTTTGTCTGCTCTGAAGTTCCGAAGTCCCTCTTATTTTCTTCTTGTAGACTTAGTCCACAGTCTCTGGTCTGTTCTCCTGACATACTTTTTCTGAATCGGATTCGTCTCTCAACTAATATTCCACAGTTTTCAGATTCAACAAGTGCTTTTTGAATGGCTTGTTGCACTATATTACAACGTTCCTCAAAAAAGAAAATTTTCAATGCTTTTAGTTTAAGCCAGTGTTAAGACCCCTTTTACATTGGTCAAGACTTGAAATCAAGTCTGTGAGTTTGTTGATGAAAGACGCGGACATCAACGTGAGAGAGGGTAAGCTTAAAAGGGAATAGCAAAGAATTGATTTCAAGTCTTGACCGATGCCCTAACCAAAATAGACGAAACGAGACGATTGCAGCTTGCCGAACGTTTGCAATCGTTACGTCTGTTTTGACATTTAACCCAAAATGAAACGAGTTCCTCCAATCGTCTGAAAAAAGAAGAAGACTACCTGCACAGCTGTTGTTGACGAGTTGAGACGCTAAAAGTTCGGTTGTTAGACCCCTTTTACATTGGTCACGACTTGAAATCAATTCTTTGCTATTTCCTTTTAAATTTATCCTTTCTCACGTTGATGCCCGCGTCTTTTATCATAAAACTCACAGACTTGATTTCAAGTCTTGACCAATGTAAAAGGGGTCCTACGGAACAGAACATCTCGTCAAACCGTTTCGTTTAGTTTCGATAAGTTTACGTTTGCTCATTTTGGGTTACAACATTTACTATGTTTCCATGGCGAGTTAACTCGGGGTTAACTCGCTATGGAAACGCGAGTTGAGTTGAGTTTCGTTAAATCGACGAAACACCACGAAACTCCACGAAACTTGTAAGATTTAACTGGTTTCTATCTGTCAAAGTGAATGCTGCCATTTAGTATCCATTTCGCTAGTAAAACAATAACAAAAATCCAAATGAAATTGACAAGTTCGACTCAACTCGATGCTGTGCATGGAAACACTATCGAGTTAGCGACGACATTTTCTTAACTCGACGAAAACCCTAAAGCCCGTATGATACTTCATTTTTTTGTCCAATTTTATAATTTGAAAACAAGTGGCGGGTGGGCAAGACAACAATATTCTTGTCTTTTGTGCGAGAGTAGGATAGAAACGTATTCAGTGGCAAGAACCAATTTTGACTGTTCAGCGACGTTGCTAGTTGGCGCTGATTTTTTTTTTTTTCTTGCAAGGAGCTACACCAGCAAAAAAAATTCTGATATATAAAAATAAAATTGTTTTCAACTAAACAAGAATCTTGTTGATAAACAACCATCAAGAAATCTTGTCAATACAAAGATTTGAGTGTTTTAAACTATTTTCAATAACGAGAACAATTATATATTAATAATATTTTCTGAAATAAATTCAACAACACTGACATTGTTAATAATACCAACAAGTTTTTTTTGGGTGAAGTTGCGTTGAAACAAGAAGTTGACAGCAAATATTTGATCCGTCTTATATTCATCTTATATTCACTCCGAAAATCTTATATTCATTTTTTTGAAAAAGTTAAAAAATTGCATTCAAGTATACATTTCTCAAAAATAGGAAAATGCATATGCAAAAATTATAATAATTATCAATTCGCCAAATTTAAGGAATACGTTAACACTATAATTAATATCAGCAAAATTTAGACTATTGGGTAACAATCAAAAGTACTGTGCTAACTCGATTACAACTTTAGCTTCGAATATCCTTCACACAGGACACTGTGGATAAAAATCGTGATTGTCATCGTGTTAAGCAATATATTGTTAGTTTAAGCCTATACTTACTTTTACTTTAAGACATCCGTACTTTTTTTATAAAAGTCAAAGCATTTTAAGATCGTTATTTTTTACTATTTTCCTCAAAAAACAACTTTGTCCTTGCGGGACAGGAAGACATCCTTTTTTTCCCCTAAAATTTTTGTTGGGTGATCTTGACAGCCCAAAGCAACTTTTGAGACCTCTTAGAACACGATCTAAATTTTTCGATACACCCTAGTGCATACTATATTCTTATATATAAAAATTAAATACGTGTGCGTTAGTCTTGCTAAGGCTCAGAAACGGTTTGGCCGATTTTAATAATTCTTTTTTTTGTATTGTTTGCCTTAATACAGATGTGGTTTAGAAAAAAAGAAAATTACAAAAAACTCGAAGGAACAGCGGAAAAATCGAAAAAATCGAAATTGATAATTTTGTATGGGAATTGCCACATCAGACTACTTTAAATAGCCAACAAATCTGAACGGCTGAACGGATTTAACTCAAATTTTGCACACACATTACTTGAATCCTAGATAAGGTTACAGCATACTTAGTTTTAACCACGCCCCTTCTTCCGCCCCTTTACAAGAATCGCAAATTATCCTTCTAGCGTACTTTTATTAGCGAAACTGTTCGTCTAAATAATCAAAAGAAAATTCTCTTATTCTAACACCAAAAGCATTCACATATCTTCAAAATTGCACAATATTTTAGTACAGCGTATTTTTCTAATAACATCGTTTCCTTAGAATAACAAAAAACTATCAAAAATTCGTATTTCCTACTTTCGATGAAAATAACTCCGTTGTTTTTGAATATATTTCATTCAATTTCTTTTCGTTGATAAATTTAATTTAAGCACTCAATAAACCCCTGTTTGAAGAAAGCTCCAACATATTCACTTTTTACTCCAAAAAGAACACAAAAGCTGTCATTTCAATAAATAAAAAAATTTAATTAATTTTATATATTGTTTGTTTGCCCATTGTGAGGATCGAGCCTTAGACTACCTCATGGCTTCAAAACTGACGGTTGAGCTGACTTTTTTTATTCAAATTGAAATGTACTACAAAAATTTCCTAATAGAATTTGCAATAAAATGATATGACAGCACAATCTTCTGAAATCGAATTATAGCAGCCTATTATATTTTTCTTAGACAAAAACCAATCGTGTTTTTATCTTCTATTTTCTGAATATTTAATTATCAATTGCCGTGCGTTGGTCTTGCTAAAACTCGGAAATGGCTCGGCCGATTTTAATAATTTTTTTTTGTTCGCCACAATACTGATGTGGTGTAGGAAAAAAGAAAATAAGGAAGGAAGGAAAAGAATCGAAAGAATTGAAATTGGTAATTTTTCGTGTCGTACAGTGTTCATTACAACTCCAAGGAGGGGACGAGCCTGACATAGGCCTACGAAATCAGTGAAATACTCGGCGAGCTAATACACGTGTAAGCCACACAGCAGCGAGTGACGGATAATGAAAACAATTAGATTGTCATGTCCGAATAAGTGTCATATATAAACAAAACAGAGTGGCATACATAAGAACCCTATTTTGTTTGTTTTTTTTTGTGTTCGTTTCCGCACAAGGTAGCTTTTAACAGCAAACAAATTGGAATTTTCTCGGAAAAATCGATGTTCCATACATTTTGTATGGAAAAATAAAAAATAAAAAAAAACTCGATTTTAATTTCATAATTCGAAATGCAATTTCTGCACAATTACATTCGTTCAAATCAGTTGGTTGTGTCCAGACGAAGCAACCAATTATCGAATAGTGTTCCTGAATTCATTGGTTTGCAAGGACTACCACCATATAATGTACCACTGAAGGTTGGATCTGTTATTATCATGCTTCGGAGCCTCAATCAATCCAAATTCTGCAAGGGAACAAAATTGGTCGTGAAGCAACTCAAGAATAATGTTTTTTCAAGCAAAGATGAACGCATTTGAGTAGGCCAATTCAAAGGTGAGGAAGTGCACATTCCAAGAATTCAATCAATGAATCACAAAGTCAATCTTTGGAATTAATTATGGCACTGTGTGCTGGATTAAATCAAATCTAAACAAATTTTATACCTTAAGAATAAAAAGAACATACGAGTAATAACATAATATATAATGTATATCAAGATAATGGAGCGCAAAGCAGTACGATCATATAAAGAGAGAGGGAGCAAGTAGACTATGCAAATGCAGCTTATTTTACACCTGTAGCATGGAGGTGCATTCAGTTTTTTAGATATAAATAAGCGGACGGAAGTTCCGCTCACAAAATTATATGGAAACAATATAAATGTTGCGCAAATAAATGTTAGTGCAAAACAATGTATGTCTTAAATTATTTGTAAAAAATGTATGTATAGCTATGTATATGTCTATAACTACACAAGTTTACAAATTCCGGTCAACTTTTGGAGCTGATTCGATGAGAACAAATCTTAACGTTATTTGAGGCGCTGAATTCGAATCCGGTTTTTGTTTTTCAAGATTGGTTCTAGTTTTCGAGTTCTTGCTTGTTGGCTGCACTGCACTGTAATAACGACAATCAGCTGTTGGCATTGCTAAAAACGTCATTTCAATTGTAATCTTTAAGTTATTTTTTGTTTCAAAACCTGTGAAAATGGAAAGAAAGAAGTGCAAAGTTGATTCTAAGTGTTTTTGTTATGTTTGCGGATGTTATATTATCGGGAAAAGTGGAAAAAATATATCAAAAGCGCTGAGAGATGGATATTCGTATTATTTTGGTTTCTCTGTGAAAAACACTCATAAGCCGTGGGTACCGAAATTATTTTGTAAAGCGTGTAGCACAAAACTGTACAAGTGGTCACTTGGTCAAGAAGTGTACTTTTCATTTTCAATGCCAATGTTATGGGCTCATTCCACCAGTTTTCGCCCAATTTAAAAAAAAAAAGTCGCAACATGTTCTAGAAAAAAATTGACAAAATTATATGTTGTTTTTGTGTTAAAGTAGGTAACAAAAAACATTTTTTTAATTTTTTATTTTTAACCGTTAACCAGTGGTGGCGCTCGAAAAATTTTTGGCGGGCGCAAAAATCACGATTTAATAGTTTACGGTTTCATTTATATCTCCGCTCCTGTAATTGGTATTGACTAAATTTAAAAACTGTTTGACAGATAACAAATTGACGCAACTTCTTATGTAAAATTCAAGTTCGTAAACTTATTTTTAATAAATAATAAAATTCACCAAACTTATGCTAAAAATTGATTTTTTTTCGATTTTCATCACCCTGTTTCAACAACTTACAGGGTTGCCAGACCTAAAATTTTTTTACAGTTTCTTCTTCTATTACCTTTTAACAAGATAAGTTGAAAAAATTAATGAAAATGTGTAAATATTTTTAGTTTGACTGCTTTGAAAGTGTGGATTTATGAGAAATGGCACAACTTCAGGACCCTGTATCGGCAAAAGTGCACATTTTAAAATTCAAATTTTTTTTTCTATTTTAATTTCATGTATTGACAACACACTGAAAAAAAATTGGGAGGGTGTTTTGCCTTGTTTTTGAAAAATAATTTTTTGAAAATTATGTCATAACTCAAATAATTGAAAAAAGCAGGATGTTTAGGTGCCTCCCTATCAAATAGTACACAAGCAAAAGTTTTATAAATCAACGTAGATATTGTTGAACTCACATTTAAAATAGTCCTCTAATTTGAAGAGACTGCTTTAATTTTTGTTGGACTTATGAAGTTTTAAAAATTGGGTTTAAATTCAAATTGAAGAAAATGTCTTCCATTGTTGACCCCGTATCTCAAAAAATGCACATTTAATAGTAATGAAAATCAACACAAATATTGTATAGATGTATTGTTGTAATAATTTTACTAATTTTGAGAGGGTGTTCTAGTTTTTTTTCAGTAAAAATACGTTTACATAAACTCTGTTATAAATGAAATAAAAAATAATTTTAAGAAAATGCATGCTTACAAGTTTTTCCTTAGAAGTTGTTTATATTCGTTTTCCATCATTTTAGTTTATTTTATGATATTCCTTTTTTGCTAGGCGGGCTTAAAATGGATTCTACTTGCCATATATTTGAACCTGATATAAATCTAGTCTGAATTGTTGATGTTCTGACTGGTATAAAGCTATGTTTTTGGAACCGTTCGAGCGTCCATGAACCTTTGTGCTAAATCGGCTTCCGTGCTTCGTATTTCTTCGCCATCGACATAAATAAATGTGATTCCGAGAATATGGGTTATACAAAAATTTAACATTTGCGGGACAGTTTGAATGTCATTATATTGCAAACTTGCTTTAGCGACAAGTCTTTTTACTGTACCACCTACTCCATCGCATGGTCCCTTTCCATGGGATGTGGCAAAAAAATGCCATTCGGCATCAAGATCAAAATCTTTTTTGTGGTTGCATAAATTACTAAAGTTTTTTCGGATTTGATACAGCCCTGCAGCTCCATCGGAAAAGTAAACCAATTTTGAAACAGCTGGAAAGAGCTCCTTAATTTTAGTAATAAGTTTCTTTTGAAATGTGTATACTGCTGAAGTATCATGACTAAGACTATCTGATAAGATGCAAAAACTTTTGGATTTAATGTTAGTATCTTCCTTGTAGTATACGACGAATGGATGAAGAGTTGCCTGTTTGTTCACCCAGTGATAACTTTGACTTACAGTTTTATAGAACTTACAATCAGAATTTCCATATTTTTTTACAATTAATAAAATGAATGTATAGTAACGGGCGACTTTTCAGTAAATTTTACATTCGTTATACAGGATGAAATTCAAAGTTATCACTGGGTGAACAAACAGGCAACTCTTCATCCATTCGTAGTATACTACAAGGAAGATACTAACATTAAATCCAAAAGTTTTTGCATCTTATCAGATAGTCTTAGTCATGATACTTCAGCAGTATACACATTTCAAAAGAAACTTATTACTAAAATTAAGGAGCTCTTTCCAGCTGTTTCAAAATTGGTTTACTTTTCCGATGGAGCTGCAGGGCAGTATCAAATCCGAAAAAACTTTAGTAATTTATGCAACCACAAAAAAGATTTTGATCTTGATGCCGAATGGCATTTTTTTGCCACATCCCATGGAAAGGGACCATGCGATGGAGTAGGTGGTACAGTAAAAAGACTTGTCGCTAAAGCAAGTTTGCAATATAATGACATTCAAACTGTCCCGCAAATGTTAAATTTTTGTATAACCCATATTCTCGGAATCACAATTATTTATGTCGATGGCGAAGAAATACGAAGCACGGAAGCCGATTTAGCACAAAGGTTCATGGACGCTCGAACGGTTCCAAAAACATAGCTTTATACCAGTCAGAACATCAACAATTCAGACTAGATTTATATCAGGTTCAAATATATGGCAAGTAGAATCCATTTTAAGCCCGCCTAGCAAAAAAGGAATATCATAAAATAAACTAAAATGATGGAAAACGAATATAAACAACTTCTAAGGAAAAACTTGTAAGCATGCATTTTCTTAAAATTATTTTTTATTTCATTTATAACAGAGTTTATGTAAACGTATTTTTACTGAAAAAAAACTAGAACACCCTATCAAAATTAGTAAAATTATTACAACAATACATCTATACAATATTTGTGTTGATTTTCATTACTATTAAATGTGCATTTTTTGAGATACGGGGTCAACAATGGAAGACATTTTCTTCAATTTGAATTTAAACCCAATTTTTAAAACTTCATAAGTCCAACAAAAATTAAAGCAGTCTCTTCAAATTAGAGGACTATTTTAAATGTGAGTTCAACAATATCTACGTTGATTTATAAAACTTTTGCTTGTGTACTATTTGATAGGGAGGCACCTAAACATCCTGCTTTTTTCAATTATTTGAGTTATGACATAATTTTCAAAAAATTATTTTTCAAAAACAAGGCAAAACACCCTCCCAATTTTTTTTCAGTGTGTTGTCAATACATGAAATTAAAATAGAAAAAAAAATTTGAATTTTAAAATGTGCACTTTTGCCGATACAGGGTCCTGAAGTTGTGCCATTTCTCATAAATCCACACTTTCAAAGCAGTCAAACTAAAAATATTTACACATTTTCATTAATTTTTTCAACTTATCTTGTTAAAAGGTAATAGAAGAAGAAACTGTAAAAAAATTTTAGGTCTGGCAACCCTGTAAGTTGTTGAAACAGGGTGATGAAAATCGAAAAAAAATCAATTTTTAGCATAAGTTTGGTGAATTTTATTATTTATTAAAAATAAGTTTACGAACTTGAATTTTACATAAGAAGTTGCGTCAATTTGTTATCTGTCAAACAGTTTTTAAATTAAGTCAATACCAATTACAGGAGCGGAGATATAAATGAAACCGTAAACTATTAAATCGTGATTTTTGCGCCCGCCAAAAATTTTTCGAGCGCCACCACTGGTTAACGGTTAAAAATAAAAAATTAAAAAAATGTTTTTTGTTACCTACTTTAACACAAAAACAACATATAATTTTGTCAATTTTTTTCTAGAACATGTTGCGACTTTTTTTTTTTAAAATGGGCGAAAACTGGTGGAATGAGCCTATGGAGAGAGCCAAAAAATCATGTAGATGATTGTTATTTTTGCTTGGTGAATGTGGTCGGTCTTAATGCAAAAAAACTATCAAAGTATAAATATGCTGACGTGTCATCAGTGTCCAAGCCAGTTCTGCGTACGAATAATGACCCTTTGCCAATTTGCCCAGGTGTGAGTGCAAATTTCAGGGGAAGTTTCAGTTCGTCGCCGACGAACTGTTCTTCACCGACCGAAGATTTTAACATGGAAGAAACACATAAAATATCGCAAAGTATGCTGAATGACTTGATTCGTGATTTGGATTTATCGAAACAAAAAGCAGAATTGCTCGCATCACGGTTGCAGGAGTGGAATTGTCTTCACACTGAAACAAAAGTCACTGTTTACAGAACCAGAAATCAGGCGCTTTTACCGTTTTTCAAAAAAGAAGATAACATATGTTTCTGCGATGACATCAACGGTTTATTTCAAGCGATGAATACACCATACGATGTAAATGAATGGCGTTTGTTTATAGATGGTTCAAAATACAGCCTGAAGGCTGGTCTGATACACAATGGAAATTTGAAACCATCTATTGTGATTGCTCATGCAGTACAAACGAAGGAATCCTACGATATAATGTGTAAAATTTTGACCAAGATCAAATACAATGAGCATCAATGGAAAATTTGTGGCGATTTAAAGGTTTGAAAATAAATGCATATTTAATGTTAAAGAATAAATTATTTGCATACTATTCCAACAGGTCGTTGGCCTCTTAATGGGGATGCAATCTGGTTTTACGAAATTTTGTTGCTTTTTGTGTCTGTGGGATAGCCGTGCAACTGATCAACATTATGTGAAATATGATTGGCCACGTCGAACTAGTTATGAACCAGGAAAACAAAACGTCTCTTTTACATCACTTGTGAATCCACAGAACATTTTCCTGCCACCTCTCCACATAAAACTTGGCCTTATCAAAAACCTTGTCAAAGCACTCAATCCTGAAGGACCGGCTTTTAATTACTTAACCAAGGTGTTTCCCAAATTGTCATACGCTAAAATCAAAGAGAGAATATTTGTCGGACCTGATATTCGAAAATTAATGGCCGACGGCAATTTTATAGCAGTTTTAACGCCTAATGAAGCAGCAGCATGGGCATCATTTCAAGATGTTGTTCACAACTTTCTTGGTAACCGCAAGTCCCCGGATTTCAAGGAAATAATCGACAGTTTGTTGCAAAATTATCGCAAGATTGGAGCTCGAATGTCTCTCAAAATGCATTTCCTCCATTCCCATCTCGACTTTTTCCCTGAAAACTTAGGTGATACGAGCGACGAGCAAGGAGAGCGACTACACCAAGATTTGGCGAAAATAGAAAGACGCTATCAAGGATTTTGGGACGAGGGCATGATGAGCGACTACTGTTGGACTATACTGCGTGAAACAGATCCCAAGCAATACAAACGATTCAGTTCGAAGACTCTTCATTTCTAAATAATCACTTTTTATTGAATAAAAAAAAAAATTTTAATCTCTCGTTTTGTTATCTTACACGAAATGGTGTGTATCCGCATGCAACAGTTATTTAGACATGGACTCATACGATTCTTTAACGTTAACTGCTTTTCATAACCTTTGTGCAACAAAACAGCTTTCAAGCTTAACCTGCTGCTGTCGATATATAACCGCCAATCATTTGGAAGCCAAAAGTGGGTTAATTCACTAAATCTTCTGTAGCTTTGTCATTTTTGCACCAATCTGGGTCTTGTTCGGCGCAAAATGTTCGTATTGAAATAAACTAATGTCCTATGTAATAAAACAGCAAAATTTTCAATTGTTTTGTGTAAAACAAATTAGTTGAAAAGAGCAAAATTTCAAAATATCATAAAATTTTTCATGAATTTTGAAATTGTGTCCACTGTAACACTATCATTTCTTGACTAATCTTCACAAACGACCCATGGTTATTTTAGCAATTTTATTATCTTTCAATAAAAAATAATAATCACATCAACCGACGAATATTTTTGAAGATATTTGCATTTAAGTGACATCATCTTTTTAAAAACGCAAATAACGGTAATTATGCACTATCTCGAAAACTAGAACCACTCTGGAAAAACGGAACCCAGATTCAAATTCTGCGCCTCAAATAGCTTTAGGAATAACTTGTAGTTGCTCAGCTCCAAAACCGTGTATACTTGTGCTATTAAACTTGAATTCCCAAGCTTCTTGCATGGCTTACAATATATGACATGTTCGCATGTTGAAAAGCCTCCATCTTTGTTTACTTTTGCTAATGTTGTCTATAAAAAAGCATTGAATTGATCTGACATGTGATTCCCTCAACCTCCTTACATTCCGTGTAAATAAGGGATATTAGAGTGATTCATTCAACCAATAATTGAAATACGATTGGCACCATTTGTTATCGATCGTGGATGTTCGATACAAAATTAATTTCGGGTGGGATCGTGATTGCTCGGAATTATTTCAATAAAAAAATTAATTCAGGGCGGGACGAAGTTTGCCAGGTCCTCTAGTCTTAAAAAAACTTTTTTAAGTCTTCTTAAGACAGTGGAACTGTTGAAGATAAATTAACTTTTTTTTAAGTTCCTCGATTATCAATATTCTCAGCAATACATTTTATATAAAACGCTTACCCTCGGAAACCATGAAACATGGATTTGTCATGGGATTTTTTCTTAAGATATGGTAGCACAGTATTTTATGGTTTTGACATTAGCAGTAGGTCTTGTCAAAGCTCCTTACCAAGGTTGCATCGGAGAAAAATAAAAAAGTACTATTGAAATAATAAATGTTGCCACCAAAAATAAAAAACTGCATTAAAAAATAAAACGTGGTGCCACATTTATAAAAAAGTAACGGTTTTCTAACAAGGTATGACTTTAGAAAAAAAATAAATTAATGTATTTATATTATATAATCGTAAATTATTATGTAACTAAATATATGGATTGACATTTTTACCATGCATATTCAGTGAAATAAAAACTTTGTGTTGTCATAAAGTAGTAATATATTTTATTTATTTATATTTTAAATATTCTATTATGTATTCAATAAAGTAGTAAAAGTCCATAATTGCATTTACCTGTCAGTAAAAAATATGTTTGGCAAGATATAATTTTCAACGGTCACATCCAGTGACAAAAAGAAAAGCAAAGTGATCCGTCTCAATTCCCCCATAAACTGAGTTACACAGGGGTAACGCGGTCAAGTTTTGCCTCTCAAGTTGCAATACACTTACACTTTTTCACTTACACACTTTCGAATTTGACTGCCAGCTTGATATAAAATTTTCCTTGATTTTTATTTAATTTGACTGTGGCAAAAACAAATATTATATATTTTAATGTTTTCAACATTTACTTTATTTAGATTTATTTGCTTTTGCATTTTATTAACTTTCCACAATTAAAGCTTTCAAATAACAACGTTTACTAATTGCAAAAAAATGTTGCATCGTATGAAAAATTCTTATTATTTAATTAAAATAGCATGGCAACATCATTTCATTCTTTCACTCTGTTTTAATATTGTTTGTAAACAAACTTATAACGAATACGATTCAAAGAGTAAAGTATGAGGAATACCAAATATAAAGGAAGTACGAAATAGTACGTACTTGGTACCATTAGATTTGTATGAAAATTTCATATAAACTGGATGGTACCAAGTACGTTCCATATTTCGTATTCCTTTATATTTGGTATTCCTCGTACTTTCCTCATTGAAATGGTATTCCTTGTGTATTTTCTGTATCCCATACGTAAACAATCTTGGAATAGCTATTGGAGTGCTGCCATATAACTATAAAGAAAGTAAATCTAAAGATGTTTGGCAACACTAAGAACAAAATTCATAAGGGAAGGATGGAAATAAAATTGTACTAGTACGAAAAGATTAGTACTTCGTATTTAAATAATAAAAAAGTATCCAAAATGGTACAAAAGTACGTACTTGCGCAACCTTGCTCCTTACCCTACCTTCTTATTAGCTGTGTTCGATGAAAAATTCTCAGTGCAGAGCAGGGCAAAGTAGACCAGATCAGAGTCGTCGAAAACAATTTCAGAGCAGAATAGAGCCTTTTTTCAAAGAACGAAAAAAGATCTGGTTTGAGTAAACTGTCAAAAGTCATTTATTAAATACTGCACCATATCTTTCTCACCATTGCCACATTCCTGCCTAATGAAGGAATGAGTCTGAAAACGTTCAAAAGTTAACTAGTTTCCATTAAGCAAACAAAAAAAACATAATAAATACCTTTTTGTAGGCCATCTTTGCAGTTTCTATTTTTTAAACTTTCTATTTTTCTAACAAGAGCCAAAACAGCTGATTGGTTTATTTGCTGCTCTAACTTACACCACAAAAAATAGTAGTGTAGAAAAGAGCAAAAAGCGCAACTTATAGCAGCTTCAAAAAACAAAGATCAAGAGCAAATGAGAGTAGCTAAGAGCAGAAAAAGGAACTCATCGAACACTTTTTGCTGATCTGGAGTCAGAAATTTCAATCTAGAGCAGTCATCGAACACAGCTATTGTATCATGGTTAGGCCTTTAATTTGCAAGTACTGCCGCACTGTTTGAACGTCCTTGGGAATGTGCAGTATTTAAATTTTATTTAATTGATACGAATGCATTGTAAGGAATACTTTCAGCTATTTTTACACCCTTTGGTATCTGCAATGTAAAAGTGCAGTGTCAATATAATAATTACAATTATAGGTATTAAAGAAACAGATATGCTTTGATATTAAATTATGCGTTCCTATTAAAAGCAAATTAATGTTTATACAAGAAATTGTGGATTATAATACAGATTTATATTTTAAATTTTTATTTTTATACCCCTACGTTTAAAAAACGTATGCGGGGTATATTAATTTTGTCACTCCGTTTGTAACGCCCATAAGGAGGCATGGCAGGTATAGAAAAGTATAAATATTCTTGATCAGCATCACCACCCGAGTCGATTTAGCCATGTCCGTCTGTCTGTCTGTGATCACGATTACAGCCGTAATTTTAAAGCTATCATCGCGAAATTCGATATTTAAGCTTTTATCTAAAACAGGCCTAATCAGCGAAATGAATAAAAGGGCCAAAGCCTAATTAAGAAAGATAATCGCCTGGTTAAAATAAACAACAAAATACATTAACAACAACAAAAGCGAACATGTTAGTGTCACCACCATCGACGGCAACCTAATTTGTTGCTTTTTGCAAGTGCAAAGAATGTATTGATCACAAAATCCCAAAAACAAAATACATACGCGACAAGCATGCGTAGAAGAACCCGAGATCGTCTGAATTTCTATTCCACTGACAAAACACACGCACAACAACAATGCCGTATGCTTGGTGGTCGCGCCGCACGCTTATGCGTTTCGATGCGTATGTTGTTGTTGTTTGTTATATGTAGTTAATTTTTGCAAGTGCATTTCGTCGTAAATTTGGCGCAAGCAAAATGTGAGTTTTGTTTAATTTTAATAAATGGGCCAATTATTACAACAAGGGCCACAAGGGCCACCTTTGTGATTAGGCCTGATCTAAAAGGTCAAGTTCGAAAATGAGCCAAATCGGATGAAAACCCCGCCTACCTCCCATACAAAGTGACTTTATCAAAACGGTAAAATCTCTTAGAATTCCACAAAAACTAATATGTATATGCGCTTGAAATTTTGCATATGACCTTTGATATTTAATATACACTCTATGTATGAAATTCAACCAAATCGGATGAAAACCACGCCTACCTCCCATACAAAGTTACTTCATTAAAAAAGTGACTTCATAAAAAAATGTTCTGTTAAAACTATGACGAAAATGGTTTTACAAATAAACATTTTATGGACTGCTTAAGGCTTTGGATATACTTTGGTTCGGTCGTGGGGGTATTTTAACTTCGGCCCAGTCGAAGATCATTTCTTACTAGTTTTTTGTTAATTTTATGCCCCTTTTGGCTGTACACCCACTACTGGTAAGATGAGAGTTGTTAATGATATGGGTTTCATCATTAAGGGTCAAAATAAGCAGAAGTTGACCTAGGTGGCTTCCTTAAGGAATGTCTGATAACGCAATAACGCAGTAAACAAAACCCCCCGGAATAGCGAATTGATAAGATCGCTACGTCAAATAAGATTTATTTATTTATTGCAGGGACGGAAAATAAAGAGTATTTCCAAAAATCAAATAACAAAAAATCAACTTGTTCCAAAGGTCGGAGCATATTTTGGATAACATCAATATGCTGCTTAATGCATGTTCTATCGAAATAAGAAATGATTTTTATTTGTTGAGTTTTACCAGTAAATATTAAATTTAATTATTATTTACTGATTTTTATTTTATTCATCAAAACTAAGAGTTATTTTTTTATTTTTATTTTTCTGTTCAAGAATAAGAGTTATTTTTGGTTTTTATTTTTTTCCCTCAAGAATAAAAATTATTTTTAAATTTTTATTTTTTCGCTCAAGAATAAAAATTATTTTTAAACTAGTAAACCCGTATGGCGTTAAAACGCCAAAATGAGAAAAAAATCTAGTTTAAGATTGTTTTGTTTTTATTATTAGAACTGTTATCATTTTTTAACATATTTCTGTGTCTGTCAAACTACCATTTGATGTTGCGAAACTTTCACTGCTAGTTATGATGAGCTGCATACTATTTTCTTTACTAAAAATTTTCACATCAAAAGAGCGGTTTTGACTCAATCCCAAATATTATTAGCCGTGTGCGAGTTCTGGGGCTTGCAACTTTGCAACTTTTCTCAACGATTGTCTTAGGCTCTTATTAATAGCCATAAAAAATAACAGGGACCGGAACTTGAAAACCTTGCATTTTAATTGCAAAAAATATGGTTCCGATGGGCTAAGCTTAATTTTTTGTATAAGAATTCGCTGACCAATGCTTGCACCGGTTAGTAAAATGCATTCGACAGTATTATTGTAAGGATTAAAAATCTGCAGTCGCGTTCTGTTGATAAGTCCTTTCACTGTATTAAGATTCCTCATCAGCATAACAATTGCATCTGTTTTGAGCGTTAAAAGGTGTCACGAAAGACCACTTACCTACATTAGTGCTATTAAGGAACTCCGTTGGGAAGTTTATTTGTGCGGCACCTCATCAGAAACGGTTGTGCAAATGCTTTCATACAAAACTTTTAGATAAGATAATAGTTCAATTTCTAACAAATTCAATTTGAAACCATGCTTTGTCTGTTGGTGCAAAAATAGCGTTTTCTTGAATGGTATCACTGTTTATGTCGTTTTGTAGATCATCATTAATAAAATCAATCCACAATCCGTGACCTAAAACGAGCTGATCAAAAATTGTCCGATATTTATTTATTTATTTGGCCAAACAAGGCAATAACTTAGTCTAACTTATTCTAACAGATTGTTTTTTTTTTTTTTTTTTTTTTTTTTTTTTTTTTTTTTTTTTTTATGGTTAAAGGTTTAAGTTTTAAAGTGGGCGTATCCGCCCACATGATTGACAATATTTCTTAAAAAACTATGTCATAAGTGCAGACTCAGAAAGGAGAAAAGGAATTAGGGTATTTGGTATGGGTCGAGAGTATTGAACATGGTGATGGAGATGACAAATAAAGAGACATTAGTAAAGATAAGATGCTTCAATGAGAAGATTGTAAAGTAAGAAGAGGGTTATGAGGACGGAAATAGGGACCTATAAAGATTTGTTTTGAAGGAGAATTTGGACTTGGATGGTGAATAGCAATTGCTGATATCGTTAAATTCTCTACAACATCTATTAATTGGCTCATTATTGGCGTATATAGTATGGTGCTGATACTCATATAACATTCGTGTGTGTCTTGTACGTCTTGAGGGTTCGTTGAATTTTATCTTATCTGATATATAATCACTGTCTATAGCACCATTGAGAACATCAAATGTGAAACATGAGGTGAGTAATGTTCTTCTGGTTGATAGGGGCATCAAATTAAGCAAGCTAAGCCTATGCTCATAGGATGGAAGGGTATTGTATTCGCGGGGGTTGTAGGTGTTTCTTAGAGCAAAAAGCAGAAACTGCTTTTGAATAGATTCCAGTCTATCACTGTGTGAATCGAAAGCAGGATTCCAAATAATGCCTGCATATTCCAGGAGTGGGCGTACTAAAGAGCAATATAACGTTTTGGTTACCCATATATTTTTAAACTCTTTTGCGCGTCGTTTTATGAAACCAAGTTGTTTACTGGCTCTTGACAGGATTTTGTCATAATGTAGATTAAATCGCAATTTATTGTCTAAAACGACTCCAAGATCAACGATATGATTAACATTTTGAAGTTCCTTACCATTGAGTGAGTAATTGTTATTAGTCGTGAGATTTTTTCTGGAAAAAGTTATTGTATAGCATTTGTTGACGTTTAGAAATAGTTTATTCTGACTGCACCACTGCTCTAAAATAAAAAGTTTCGACTGTAAAAACGTTACATCAAGTTCAGAATTGATTACATGGTACATTTTTAAGTCATCTGCATATAATAGATGTGGGATATCAGATAAAACATTGGATATGTCTGATATAAAAATATTGAACAGAAGTGGTCCAAGATGACTTCCTTGTGGCACACCGGATGTGACAGAGATCTCCTTAGATAGAGTACCTTGAAATTTAACAAATTGAGATCTACCGTGAAGATAAGACTTAAGCCAATTAAGAAGGGAGCCTGAAATGCCGAACTTTTCCAGTTTGGAGGCTAGAATATTATGATCAACGCGATCGAAGGCCTTGCTAAAGTCAGTGTATATTGCATCAACTCGATGTCCTTTTTCCATTTTGCCTAAGACTTCAGAAACCATAATCATAAGGTTTGTGGTAGTTGATCTACCTTTACGGAAACCATGTTGCTGTTCGTTGAGTAATGGATTTATAAAACCTGTCAATTTTTCGCATATTATTTTTTCGAACAGTTTTGGGATAGCAGATAAAATGGCAATACCTCTATAGTTTTCGACCGACCTTTTGTCACCATTTTTGAATATTGGTGTGAGGTGAGACGTTTTCCAATAAGAAGGAAAAACACCTTGATTAAGTGATTTATTGAAGATTATTTGTAAAGGCAATAGCAACGAGTCTACGCATTGGATAAGTAGATTTGGGTGAATTAAGTCAGGGCCTGGTCCTTTGTTTGGATCTAGCTCGATTATAGCTGCAGATATTTCATCACGTGTTAGTTCGATGTGACTGATATGAGGTGAATTAGTGATAGGAGGTGTGTTGTGGAGTGTGTTTGTAGAAGCACAGAATACTTCCTTGAAATGCTCTGCATAAAGATTGCAAATCTCTTGAGTGTTAGAGGATGTAACATTGCCTTTGAACATGGAGGAAGGGTATCCGTTAGATTTGCGTTTGACATATACATATTCAAAGAATTTCTTTGGCTGTACAGTTATTTTTTCTCCAATGAGATTAATGTAAAGATTATAAGCTTCTTTGGATTTTATTGAAAATACTTGCGACAGCTCTTCATACTTCGTTCTCAATTCATCGGTTACGTTAATGGTGGATTTAATGACTTTATATAATTTGTTTCTCTGATTTCTTAGAAGTCTGAGATTTTTATCTAGCCATGGTTCTGAAAGTTTATTCTTTTTCTTTATTTTTGGGACATGTTTATCAACAATTGTCAGGACGCGCTGATAAAAGAGTGAGACTGCACCATCGAGGTCAAGTGCTGATAAGTCGTTCCAACAAATAGAATCGAGACAGATCTTTATGCTATCATAATCAGCATTTAGAAAATCGTATGCTATTGAATTATTATATGAAAGTGCGAAAGTTATTTTGGTGGAAAAAAGCTCTGTAGATAGGGCTGAGTGGTGAAAGCTGTTAGAAAATAAGTGTTCAGCTGCGGGGGTTGGAGCAACGTGAATTTCATCATATGTATTGGTGAAGACTAGGTCCAGCCATTTACCATTTTGGTTTGGAAACCTGTTAACTTGCTGCAAGTCGTTGACATAAAAGGTACTGAGTAAATTATAATCAATCGAGTTGGAGAGGTCAACAGGGAGAAGGTAGTTGTCATTCTCATCAGTGACAAAGGAAATATTTGGACGATTAAAGTCACCGAAGATAATGATTTTATCTTCCTCATTCAATGTCGTGGTTAGTGATGAAATATTTTCGCATAGATCCCTATATGTAGTTTCTGCGGAATTGGGGGGTATGTATATAACACCAATATAGATATATTGATGATCACGAGAATTAATTCGAACTATTTGGTGGTCATAAAGTTTGTGAGAGGTAGTTTCGACCATTTGACTAGGTAGGGAGTTATGTATGGCTATTAGAACACCTCCACCACGGGATTGACCGGTGTAGGTATAATCACGATCATTCCAGTAGAGTGTCCAGTTGTTGTCGAGGATTTCTTCGTTTTTGAAAGAGTCATTTAGCCAAGTTTCTGCGAATACCAAAACATTGTGGTGGCATGACTTCGCGTCAACGAAAAGCTTGTTAAGTTTGCCACGCATACCACCACAATTGTGATAAAAAATTTTTAGGCTATTGTTTTTAGAAGAAAGTGGAAAAAGATCTTTAGAAGTGTTATTAGGAGCAATAATAGTTTTTGAAATTTGAACGAGATTTGTTCAAATGCCATAGACGCTTTGAAGTGGTGTGTGAGGCATAAGCTGATAAGTCTTTTTCTACTTCAGCTGGCGAGATATTAAAGCTCTCGTGGTACTGAATGTAAATTTTTTTAAGTTCAGCTGGTTCGGTTGGAAGCCCTTCCTGTTGTATCGATACCATAACGCTTGTTCTAGTTGACCCGTCGATACAAGTGGAGTCAGCTTTGTTATGAAGATATGCTAAGTAGAGGCGCACGTAATCATATAACCTTCGGTCTCTAAGGCGAGACATTACAAAGCGCCCTTCAATGCTATTTTCAGCAAGATTTTTTGTTAATTTGGCTATTGGTGGAAGGAGAGGGTCGATAAATGATGGTGCTGTGGTAGGCTTAACTACTGAAAGTGTGGTTGAAACAGGGGACTGTGTGGTTGAAGGAGGGTCAGCGTTATTTATTGGTGTGGTAGGCGTTTGTATGGAAGAAATAATAGTAGTAGGAACAGAGGGAACAGATGCCTTGCCTGGAGTGAAGGTGGCAGCATCCTTATTGAGAGTGATTTTTGGTAAAGAGGGATTTAGTACATGTGAGCGAATAAAGTTTGGGTAGCGAACGGAAACCTTGTTTGATGAGTGATTGTTGTGTACCGTAGTTGATGGTGATAAGTTGAATGAGACGCGTTTATTTTTAAGCTGAGATTTTGATGAGAATGGTTTTGATGGCGTATTAGTCTTTGATGGGTGTGAGGGATTATATTGAGATTTTAATGAGAATGGCTCAGATGGCATATTAGTCTTTGATGAATGTGAGGGGTTATATATTGAGCGGGAAAAAGAGGGGAATATAGTTGTTTTGAGGGTCCAATTAGGATTCTGGGAATCTGTTTTTCTCATTTAAGAAGTCTGCTTATTTTTAACAGTCTTATTTCTATTACTCCTAAACTTATGGTGATTGGTTTGAGATGTTCTGTTAGACCACTCGGATATCCGTATGTTTCCATCTTTAAGTACTCTACGTGATCCAGTCAAGAACATCCAACTGTATTTCGTGGGTATACTCACTTTAAAGCTGCTCACTTTTTTAGCTTTTGTAGAGGAGGTTTTCTGGCAGTCACGAATGTTAATGTGGTATTTACTGAAGTACCTATGTACCCAACTCACGTTCGCCTTGAGCGGAAATCCTTTGATGAAAAGCACAGTGCTGCTTTCATCATTGCTTTCTTTTAGACGTTTTATCCTTTTTTCCCATTCAGAATTGGTCCAGAGTGTTCCAAAACGTTCTATTGCCGGTGAAACTGCGTCTGAAGCCGGTGAAGCTGCGATAGGTGTGGTGGAAGTAGGTATTATGGGAGGTGGTGTGACAGGGGCTTCCATTGAAATTTTCGAAGCTTCTAACAATTCTTCGAAGATGGAAGAGCTATCGAAATGCGAACGCTGAAGGTCTATGACTTCGTTGTCTCTGAGTGGTTGCTGCCTCACGACGTTAACTATCTCCTCAAGTGTGGAGCGGAAAGCTCTGAGTTCGTCGCTGATGTCGCTCATTCTAGAGAATAACAGTTCGACTAGAGGGGAATCAGATAAGGTGTTTGGATGATCTGCTTTATTGGACGAAGTTTGCAACATGGCATCAAGATCATTACGGATTGCGATCATGTTGTCATGGAGTTGACGATCCGGTTCATAAGTTCTAATTTTCTTTATATTTTCCGTTATCTCCATGTGCATTCTTCTAATGTCAGATTCGATTGCAGAACATTTGCAATCTTTGTTCACCGCATCTCTAATTGACTTAAGGTTTTCCGACATCGACTTAAGTTTCGATTCAGTAGATTTTTTAGCTGAATCTATGGCCTCGATGATGTCTTCGCCTATCTGAATGCCACCATCGGGCCTTGTGAGCTGTTTTGTGGTTTTCTTAAAGAAGGATTTATTTTCCAATGAAGCAGCATTCAAAGAGTCGCTTAGGCATTTTATGGCAAGCATCACGTCAGAAAGAGATATCTTCTGGCACTCGTCACAGTAGAACACGAAATTCCTACTACGTTCATGTGTAGTCGTACGGCACCTTCTCGACAGTCCTACACAACATTCATGAAAAGAGTGCCCGCAAATACCCTTACAGGTGATAATAGGGATTGTTTTGTCTTCAATGACACATGTTTGGTTATCACAAGATGATTCCATTGTTATTTCTGACAGTATTTAATTGTTTTTGTAGTTATAAAGAGTTCACTGTATGGCTCACTTATATTTGCGGAACACTTATATTTTTTGTCTTTTTACTTTGACACAGAAATTGGGTTGTTTTATTATTTTTTATTTAATATTATTGGATAGCACTATTTATTGCTTTTTTTTTTTTTTTTTTTTTTTTTTTTTTTCGTTCTTGGAGTTCACTGTTCTTGCTTCAGTGGGTAATCTGCAGCGTTAGCACTTTACTATTATGGTAGTTGTTTTTATTTTTTTTGCCGCTTTTAATTTTATTTTGTTGTTATTTTATGTTATTAGTAACAATATTTTATTGTTTTGGCAGTTCTTAAGGGTTCACTGAACGGCACACTTATATTCGCGATCACTTATATTTTTTGTCTTTTTACTTTGACACAGAAATTGGGTTATTTTATTATTTTTTATTTAATATTATTGGATAGCACTATTTTATTGCTTTTTTTTTTTTTTTTTTTTTTTCGTTCTTGGAGTTCACTGTTCTTGCTTCAGTGGGTAATCTGCAGCGTTAGCACTTTACTATTATGGTAGTTGTTTTTATTTTTTTTTGCCGCTTTTAATTTTATTTTGTTGTTATTTTATTTTATTAGTAACAATATTTTATTGTTTTGGCAGTTCTTAAGGGTTCACTGAACGGCACACTTATATTCGCGATTGTGAAACCAAGTGGTTGAGATAGGTCAGGGTAAAGAAGTTAATTTTGCGGAGCTTATTGAAAAACACGTCCGAACGGTTTTACTGTCGACTGCTATTATCTCTACTTGTCGCAAATAACTTGAAAATTCCTTTTCGCCTTTGTCTAATCGCATGTTTTTTCAAGCTTCACTGTTTTTACGTAAGATCACAATTTCCCATTGTTACAACGTGTCCAAAATAAGAGATTTCTGAAACTGTTGCCTTAAACCAAAAAATACAACAACTTTTCAAAAAACAGTTTACGAATGTCTGGTAATATCGCGAAACATACGATCAATTACTGTCCGTGCTACTGCAGGAATCATACTTGATTCATCAATAATGATAAGATGGGCATAATCAAAGTAGATTCCGTGCTCAAAATTGGGCTTCAGGCGTTAAGCCGATACAGATGTATCTCAAGAAGAGGTCTAGGAAGTTTGAATTGTATGTGCAAGGCACGTCCTCATTCAACGAAGCTAGCGGCGATGGCAGTAAAGGCTACTGGAATAGCGATTTTGCATGAACTTGCTCTTTTGCGGCTGGTACATAAATATAACATTTATTTGAATGTTTTTCACTTTGCTCAACTGCTTTAATTATACAAAAGAATGATTTTGGAAAATTTCAGATAAAAAATATCACATACTTTTAGGCATCCCATAGAAAACTTACTTTCTTTGCAGAAGATTGTTTTGCTTTTTTTGTTTAAACACACAATACTTTAGAAAACTTTAGTAAGACCCTATTGCGCATCTGCAGACCAAGGCCTTTCTATTGATAGCTCATTTATGAAAATCGCATTTACGGTATAGATTTGATGGTCATCACAAAAAAGCGCTTGTGTAATAATAATATAGAATTTAGAAATTGTGGTAATTGAATGCATTTTACCGTATTGACTAAGAACGAGTTTACTCTCTCACTGTATAAAGCATTTACTTCTAATTGCATTTACTTGAAACCAGTTAATCTTTCAATATATAAAGCAAGGCATTCAAGAACCATAGATGTGTACCTCTCGAGTCAGTCGTTCGTTCTCTGCAGTCACCTTCACTTCATATTGTCCGACTAATAAAATAAATAACTAAACTAATTATTCTAATAATAGCACGTGTTTTATTGCAATACTCTCGGTTACTACAGAAATAAAAGTTATTTCTCAATTTTTATTTTTTACGCTCAAAAATAAAAATCATTTGTCCAGTTTTATTTTTTGTAGGTAGGGAATAAATATATTAAAATCATAAAATTTGTATGAGAGCTCCCATAAGGAGTGGTCGGACGGAATAGGTCCCCAAAGGAAATATTTTCCTTATGCAAAAGTAATGGGGGTCGGTCATACATATTAACCCTCTCCGGCACTCCCTTAAAGGTCATCTATTCAGGTGTATGGGAAAAATATACAAAAATCATAAAAATTGTATGGGAGCCCTCCTAAGCAGTGGTCGGAGAGAATAGGTGTCCAAGGCAAAAATGTTCCTTTTGCAAAAGTAATGGGGGTCGGACACACATATTAACCCTCCGGCCCTTCCTTAAAGCTCCCCTGTTCAGGTGTAGGGAATGAAAAAACAACAATAAAAAAAAAACAAACAAATATATGTTACTTCAATTCAATGCTTTAAGGTACATATTTAGATTCTTTATACCTTCAATAGTAACTGTCTAACATATTAAATCGAAATTCGAAGCCAGAGCCGAGATATAACGACTCAATTGAAACGTGCTGTCGGCTCGCCGCAGGTGTTCACGCAACTTTACACGCGTTTTTCTCGAGCTTAGGCTTTTTTAACTGGCGGACTGCTAATTTCCGGATCTACTGGGCCGATTTTAATAAACTTTGAAGCATTTTGTTTGTTTTTATATCCTGTGTGATAGTTTACCACAATTTGACCACAAAAAAACTATATAAAAACTATATCTGTACGGCCGCCACCTCTCTGCAGACAATGGCAAACCTCAGAGAGTAATAAAAATGCCATGTAAAGCTTCTTGAGAATAAGAACATTCCGTTCATCGCCGTTCGGAGTCGGCGTTAAGCCTGTAGGTCCATTTCTCGGTCAATTGTGAGCAAACTGAATAACACGCACAACACAATTGATCATAAGAAGCTAGGTCAAAGTCCTTTCAAGGGCTGAAATGGCCAGTTATTTATTTATTTTATTATAGACGGTAATAGTACCTTAAAGTTAAACTGTTTTCTCAACTCGAGAAACGAAGTTGGCACTGACGACACGATTTTAATTCCACGAACTTCGTAAACAGACTTGAAAATAAACGATTTGTAGGCAAAATAATTGCTTTTTCCCCTTCTTTTCAAGTTTCTACATTTCAAGTTTTCTACATTTGGCGACTTGATTTTTGCTGCCTAGGATTCGCGCAAACTTGTTGTTTGCCTGCCTCGACTTGTAGGGAGTTGAAAAATTAAAGGAACTTGAAACAGCAAATGAATCCATTCATGCAGATGGTACATACCAGAAGTATCGAGAATACTTAAAAAAGATAACGATAAAATTCCAATAATTTTAGTGGGGATTTTAATGTGAATTTTGCGTTTCTAAACACCAAATTAAATTTAAAAATGTGCAGCAGTCACACTGAACCGACTATAAGATCAAAAACAGTGACAGACGCTGTATTTCAAAGATATATTGATCAAATCCAAACCAAAGTATTTATTTCATATTTTAGTTATCATAAGCCACTCGTGTCATATGTTGAAATTAATAAAATTAATAATAATAATAAAATAATAAAATGTAAAATAAAAATACTTTAAAACTTGGTAACAATATTATAATCAATGAACCATATAATTATCTCACTCTTAATACAGCATTCGTCTCATTCTCTCACAGTTTAGTTTTCTGAAGGTTTCACTTTACCACAGCCACAGTGGCAGCCACACACAAATTTTTTTTATTTCTGTCGTAAGGCCAAGTATAAATCCTTTATTTTCCTTTTTAAACATATATCGTAACTTTTATACTCACCAAGTATAAATTCAATGCAACGCGGTTGTCTGTGTCCCCATAACGTCTGAAATTTTTTGTCTAATTTTGTGGCTTAGAACAGGCCTTTATTGGTGTATCATATTTTTAACCTTAGCACTAATACTCAGCGAGTAATAATTTCATGTAACAAATTTTCAGTTGCGTTGCTTAAGCAGATCCCACAGCGCGCTGCAGCGTCCGGATGATGATTTCAATTTTTGTTTTGTTTTTATATTAAACTCAAGGAATAAATCTTTACGGTCGTACCATTTTTTTAATCATAGCTCTTAAACTCAGCGAGTAACAATCCAATGCAACGCCGATGAATTTCGAAAAAAATGCCTTTTTAAACTTTTTTGGAAAACTGCGCGGTAAAACGTAACTTCGTCACGTCAAAAAGTGCGCTTGAAAGGGAATCCCGGCCGACCAAATGTCATATTCGCAGGAGAAGTCCCGATCATAGAATGGGCTTACTTGTTTAGGTCATGTTAGTTTTGGGTCACTATTCGTTTGATTTTAGCACTATTCACATTGTCAAATTTTCGTGAAATCATTCGAACAAGCAGAAAAATGAAACAATTTTGATTCTCATCCAACAATTTGACCAAAGATTTGATGAGTGTTCACATTCATGAAACTGCCAGTTGGAGGACTAGATTCAGGCTCCACGAAATAACCCCCAATGAAATAACACCCAATGAAATACGACCCAACGAAAATGAAATAAACCCCAAATTATTGAAATGAAATAATGCCCAAATGTAATGAAATAAAACCCAGATGGAAAATGAAATAAAATACACAATTAGAGGTTGATTTCATTATGAAATAATACCCAATGAAGAATTGAAATTAGCAAAAAAATAAAGTAAGTCAAAAAAAAAAAAGAAAGGTTTAAGCTCAAAATATGCGCCTTTTACAGAATGAATATTTTGAGCTTAAACCTTTCTTTTTTTTTTTTTTTTTTTTTTTTTTTTTTTTTTTTTTTTTTTTTTTTTATGCGCCTTTTACAGAATGAATCCCCCACGACTGGCAGCACCTTGACGAAAGCAGTCCCTCCGACTGCTGGGTGTGGGGGCTTAAGTTTCTCACAGGGCTGTGTTACCAAACAAACTCGGTGAGAACAACTAAGCCTGCCACTCCTCCCCTGCCCTATCCTGAAACATCCCTTCTCTCCTTCTCTTTCCCCCTGGGTCGGATCAAGGTGTCATGCGTACCGTGCTGAGGATCAGCCTGGCTGAGGACCCAGTCTAAAATAATTGCTCAGTCGCGAACGGTGTGCTCCGGATACCTGGCGACCTCCGGTTCTATTCAGCCTTGCCCAGGTACTGCGGATCTCTGCCTGGGTCGACCGTCCCTTCTCCGCCACTCGTGGGAACCAAACATGAACGACAACCTCAAAAACAACACACAAAAAACCTCAACACCCAAACGGGGGTCCGGACCCCAAACAAAAAAACCGGTAGGAACCTCCGGTTCCGATCTCAAAGCTGTGGTACCACCAAGCTCGAAACCTACCACACAGGGTCAGACGATGATAGTGATACCATCAGATCATCGCCCCTTATCAACAACAGCAAGCACATCGAAAGCCTGTGTAGCTGACATTGGACCCTCCGGTTCCTTAAGCAAAGGTAGCAATCGACGCGGAGACGCGGGTTCAACCAATGCATCTGGGACCAAGGAAAACCCAATGGTCAGCGCCAGGGCCACCGATTTTGCAAGAAGGGATCCTTTAAAGGCAGGTTACCTAGACCGCAGGAAGGCATCCCGTATTCTTCGACGCCTGGCTACCGATCCTATCAAGGAGGGTCAGGTCTCAAAGGATGACCTGAGGAAAGTCAGGGAGGATATAGAATGGGCAAAGAAGGTTCTACCGGACTTCACGCTCGAGCCTCCCCGCGCAAAGCTTCCGGCCACGAAGAGAAACCGCTCTGTGGAGGAACCTGCAAATCACCAGACCGCCAAGAGGGCCAAAACCCATGGCGTGGGGTTACGATCCTTCGCAGAGGTTGAGAAGGACAAAATAGTCATAGGGGTCATAGACCAGAACAGCGAGGACGGTAAAATACCCAAACACCAATGGAGCTGGATAGAAGCTTCGCTCGCCAAGGTCGCCTTGCAGGTCCTCAAGGACAACCCTGGGCCACCCCCGTCATGTACGGACGCAGGATGGTTTCAGGGTAACGTCAAGCTGATGGCCTGCGACAACAGCAGATCCGCTGAGCTATTTAAAGCGGCGGTTGAGAAGGTCGGGGAGGTCTACCCAGGCGCTCGGCTAAAGGCTGTTAACTCGGAAGAGATTCCGTCCAGACCAAGAGCTAGGGTCCGGGTTCCAGTCACTCCATCTGAACCCGAGGAGATCCTAGAGATGTTTAAGGTCTTTAATCCAGACATCTCCACACACAATTGGAAGGTGGTCATGCTGGAGCCCAATGCCGAGGATCAAACGGTCGGCACCAAGAGGTCCAAGATGGAGATCTTGCTGATCCTCAATAATGAATGTCTCGACAGGCTCAACAAGGACAGCACTCTCAACTATGGATTCGGCAAGGTTCACCCGAGAATCTATAGGACGGACACGGTGTCACTGGTTGGTCGTGCGGCTTCCAACGCCACGACTGAGAATACCAGTGATATCGAAATGGCGTCGGGAAGTGAGGATGAGCTGTCGTCCGCTTCCGAGCTTGCCGCTGCGATGACCAGCCTCTACAGCGAGCAGGATCTTTTGGGAGAACCCCTCAGCGACGAGGAAGCTGACACTACGGTGGTTGGAGTACCAGAGGATGTTCCGGGTACTCCAAATTAATCTCCACCACTCCAAAGCAGCATCTGCTGCTCTCCAGCGTCACCTGGCAACGGGTGATGTCGACTTGGTGCTCATTCAGGAGCCCTGGATAAACAACAACAAAATCCTGGGCCTGAATACACCAAACTATAAAAACTATCACGTCTCTAATAAAGGTAAAACTCGAACCTGTATATTAGCTAAACATAACTTAAATTGTTTTATTCTCCCTCAGCTTAGTCATGGAGACCTCACGTTGGTCAGCCTGGAGTTGGGCCACAAAAAACTCAGGGTGGCCTCCTATTACTTCCCGTATGACGAGGATATACCCACACAGTCATTTCGGAAACTGGTAAAGGAAACCACCCCTGCCGCGCACATAATACTGGGTGGAGATGCCAACGCACACCATTCGCAATGGGGCAGCACAAACAACAACGATCGAGGTGAGTCACTCTTTAACTACCTACTTAATACAAACCTAAATATATTAAATAAGGGCAATGAACCAACATTTATAATTAAAAACCGAGAGGAAGTCCTGGATGTCACCCTAGCATCTGGAAACTTCTCCGACGAAATTTATTCATGGAAGGTCTTAAAAGAACATTCGTTCTCAGACCATAGGTACATAGAATTTGGCTGGAAGGAAACTAGTCAATCCCTGCCTCAAAAAATAAGAAATCTCCGTAAGACAAATTGGAGATGGTATAATAAAATAATCAAGAGGTCCTTGACCTCAGATAGTTCTCTCCACGTGACAAACAAGGAAGGTTTAGACGCCCTTGTACAAAACTTTACCAAAAAGTGTTCGGATGCCCTTAACAGAGCATGTCCGGAAAAACTACAAAAGAAATCCCGTAAACCAGTATGGTGGTCTCGGGAAATTGAAATCCTCAGAAAGGAATGTCGCAGAGACTTTAACTACGCAAGGCGTAGCAATAGCGAGAACGCATGGAAAACATATAAGTCCAAACTAGGTAGTTACAAAACAGCAATTAGGAAAGCAAAAAGAACATCTTGGCTTTCCTTCTGCACAGATATAGAAAGTACTTCTGAGGCCTCCAGGCTTAGGAAAATACTTGCAAAATTCCCAACAGCACCAAGCTTTCTTCAAAAAGAAGATGGTACCTGGACAGACTCATGTATCGAAACCTTAGATACACTCATGGATGTACATTTTCCTGGAAGTGGTCACACTAACAACTCCAGCTTTCAAACATCCTCCTCCGAACTTACACCTCAGCAGATTGGGCAGCTAACCAGCAAGGAGAATTTAAGATGGGCGGTTTACTCGTTCCAGCCTTATAAATCTCCGGGTCCCGATAGCATTATACCAGCTCAAGTCCACTATAGCTTCAACGCAATAGTACCCTGGCTTCAGGCGATCTACCATGGTTGCCTACTCCTTAACTACATTCCATTAGCTTGGAGAGAGACGAAAGTCATATTCATACCGAAAGCGGGTAAATCATCTCACACTAAACCGAACGACTTTAGACCCATAAGCCTCTCCTCCTTTCTGCTTAAAACACTGGAGAGGCTTATTGGGCTTCTTCTTAAGCCGAAACTCGACCGGCTCCTTAAATCTCAGCATGCTTATATAAAAGGCAGATCGACAGAAACAGCTCTCCACTCTCTTGTGTCTACAATTGAAAAATCACTTGAGAACAAAGAATACACGCTTGCTGCCTTTCTAGACATAGCAGGTGCATTCAATAACGTCCTCCCCTGTGCGGTCACCTCTGCCTTGTCAGAACTGGGGGTGGAGGATTTTCTCGTGAGTCTCATCCACCAGATGCTCTTGGGCAGGGTGGTAAACTCAGAACTGGGGGAATCCTCTATCCGTAGATTTGTAAGCAGGGGGACTCCACAGGGGGGTGTTTTGTCTCCGCTTCTGTGGTCCGTGACGGTTGACCAACTGTTGCGTATCATGGAGGAGGAAGGCTACAAAGTTATTGCATATGCTGATGACATTGCTCTTGTCTTTAACGGAAAATTTCCTCAAACTCTCTGTCAACTCATGGAGAGAGCACTCGCAACCCTCTCAAGATGGGCGTCCTCTTGTGGTTTGAATGTAAACCCGGAGAAAACAGATCTCATCCTTTTCACCAGGAAATATAAAATCCCCAACTTAGAACCTCCGCGTCTGAACGGCACGAGGTTGCTCTTTAGTGACAGCACGAAATACCTAGAAGTTATTCTGGATAAGAAACTTATCTGGAATGACAACATAAATGAACGTGTTAGAAAAGCAAACATAGCTCTGTTTGCCTGTAAAAAATCGATTGGGAAAAAATGGGGTTTTTCCCCTAAAATAGTACGCTGGATCTATACGGCAATTGTCCGCCCCATACTTATATATGGCTCACTGGTATGGTGGAGGGCCCTGAATAAGAAAACTATACTTCAGAAATTTGCTAAGGTTCAAAGAAGTGCAAGTCTATGTATTATCGGGGCATTATGCTCAACCCCAACTAGTGCTCTAAATGTCATGCTTCACCTTCCTCCTCTAGATATCTTTGCCAGAGAATGTGCTAACATAGCAGCTCTCAGACTAAGAGAATCTGGAAATTGGATAGGTAATAATTGCGGTCACACACTAATTCTAGACTCATTTGTCCCTGACAGAACAGATTACTGTGTGCCCTGCTTAAACCTTGAAAAGAACTATGAGGTTCTCATCCCTTCACGGCTAGACTGGGTTAACAAAACCCCCCTTAAAACCACCGGCATTAAAATCTTTACTGACGGATCCAAGCTTCAAGAACAAGTAGGGGGACGTATCTACTCCCAGGATCTTGGAATTGAAGCTTCCTTCAGACTCCCAAATTACTACAGTGTCTACCAGGCGGAGATGATGGCCATTCACGAAAGATTCTAGGTCAAAAAGACCTCAATGGAAAAAGTATCCACATCTTTTCAGACAGTCAAGCTGCGCTCAAGGCGCTAAACTCACATATTGACAACTCCAAAATTCTCACTGAATGCCGCAGATCTCTCAACGAGATGGCCAGGTTATTCAGGATCCACCTCGTATGGGTACCCGGACACAGGGATATCGAGGGCAATGAACTGGCTGACGAACTGGCAAGGAAGGGTACGACCTCTAACACCCTCTTAAACGAGGACTTTATTGGTATACCCATTTCCTCCTACAAACTCCGGTGCAGGAGCAAAACTTTAAGCCTTGCACAAGAACGCTGGGAACAACTTGACACATCTAGGATAGCTAAGCTAACGTGGCCTTCCTACGACTTAAAACGCACCAACTCGCTGCTTGAACTTAACAGGGTAAACCTGTCTAAAATAATAGGAATCCTCACGGGTCATTGTTTAATCGGAACGCATGCTCTTCGCTTAGGAGCTATATCTAATGACTTTTGCAGAAGCTGCATGTGCGAAGAGGAAGAAGAAAACACTCAGCACTTCCTCTGCGAATGTCCGGCACTAGCTAGAAGGAGAATGGCAACTTTGGGCCATCCCTTCCTAAGTGGACTTACCGAAGTCTCATGCCTGGAAATTAGGCATATTTTAAAGTTCATACTCCGTTCCAACTGGTTTATAGAGGAGGGGAATCTCTAGTTAAAAAGGGATTATGTGGTGTCACAACGGGCCTGTACTGGCCTAGGTGTACGAGTCGTCTATCGGCTCAGCCACTTCAACCTAACCTAACCTACAGAATGAATAATTTGTAAAAGGCGCATTTGCACAGAAACATTACATAACCGCCAAATATATGGAATGAAATAATACCCAAACCGAATGAAATAAACCCAAAAACAAAAAACCAAAATTAAATAATCCCCAAATGAAATAACGCCTTAAATTTTTGGGGACTATTTCACAAATTGTGGGTGATATTTCAATTTTTTTCTTGGGTTTTATTTCATTATGAAATAAGCCCCAATCAAATTTTATTTGGGGATTATTTCATTCTATAAATTTGGGGTCTGACCCTTTTACAGATTATTCATTCTGTTGATTAAAATTATTCATTATTCATTTATTTTAAGCTTAAACCTCTCTTTTTTTTTGGACTTATTTGATTTTTTGGGGGATATTTCATTGGGGCATTATTTTATTTCAGTAATCTACTAGCTGATACCCGACGCGTTGCTGTCGTAGCGGAAATGATTTCTATCTCTATCTCTATCTCTATCTCTATCTCTATCTCTATCTCTATCTCTATCTCTATCTCTATCTCTATCTCTATCTCTATCTCTATCTCTATCTCTATCTCTATCTCTATCTCTATCTCTATCTCTATCTCTATCTCTATCTCTATCTCTATCTCTATCTCTATCTCTATATCTATCTCTATCTCTATCTCTATCTCTATCTCTATCTCTATCACTATCTCTATCTCTATCTCTATCTCTATCTCTATCTCTATCTCTATCTCTATCTCTATCTCTATCTCTATCTCTATCTCTATCTCTATCTCTATCTCTATCTCTATCTCTATCTCTATCTCTATCTCTATCTCTATCTCTATCTCTTTCTCTATCTTTATCTCTATCTCTATCGCTATCTCTATCTCTATCTCTATCTCTATCTCTATCTCTATCTCTATCTCTATCTCTATCTCTATCTCTATCTCTATCTCTAACTCTATCTCTATCTCTATCTCTAAGTGGAACGACTCGTGTAAATTGATAACCAAATTTCGAGGCTATGCTACTTATAATTCCAAAGTTATTCGATATCGCAAATTTAGCTTGTATGGGCGGAGCCACACCCCCTTGTTCAATGACGTCTCAGGTTTCTAGTAGAAGAATATCACCCAATAGTAATTCCATACTGAATTTCGTTGTTAAACGACGTTTAGTTCCAAAGCTATCTGATATCAAAAATTTTAAGTGTATGGGCGTAGCCACACCCCCTTTTCCAAAGCCCATCCCAGTTTTATAGTATAAATATATCACCAAGTGGAAACTCCATACTGAATTTCATTATTATACGGCATTTAGTTCCAAAGCTATTCGATATCATAAATTTGAATTGTATGGGCGGTGCCACACCCCTTTGGCCTATACTTGATAAATTTTGCTAGTCGAAGGACGCGACTACATAGTACGCTCCCACCAAGTTTCATTGATGTGTGACTTATAGCTTGAAAGTTATACCGAAAATTTGGTCTGCTGAAAAAGTGCCACGCCCCACATTCAACGCCCATAAAATTTTACCTGTGGAACGGCTCTTGTAAATTAAGGTAGAACACCGAATTCCGATGCTACGCGAACTATAACTTCAGAGCTATTCGCTACCGTAGATTTGGGTTGTATGGGAGGTCCCACGCCCCCTTGTCATTTTCAAACAATTTTTTTTTTAAAACCATCTAGAGAACGTACCCTACAAAATGGTATCGGCAGATTTTTTTTTTACCCAGCCGAACTCTCAAACACTCGTCACAAACAGATTTGACAACATTTTTTTATATATATAGATATATTATTTTGATAAGCTTTTTCTTGTGGGAGTCGCTGAGGGAAAACGGCTACATGTACAAATATTATTGAGATGGCAAAATGAGAAGGATACCATGTAGATGTGCCAACTATCAAGAAAATTTTCATATTTTCAAAACCGTGGTTAGAATGGCTACATTTCGCTATAAAGCGATCCAAGCGATTATTTGACGAAATTTTTTGATATTAAATATCAGTAGGATATTGAGTAGAATAATCTGTTGTTTAGAAGTTATTTTTTTAATATTTTTTGCACAATTTTTTTCACATTAGAACACAGTAACTACAGTTTTTTTTTCTTGAAGTTAAAAAATTTAAAATCACAAAAAAATAAAAAATGTCAAATGAAAAAAGAAATCAAATATGTACATATGTAGAGTGTTGCGCAAAATAATAGCAACAAAATCAGTGCGCTGCTACAAAATCTTGTATCTTTTTTAATATTAGTGACACACAAAAATTATTATAGGAACCAAAGCATATATTCATACATCATATAAAAAACAAATAATTTTCAAATTTGGTTTTATTTTTTTTATTAAATATAAAATTAATGTGACAACATTCAATTTGTCTGAGTGCAAAACAAAAGTAACATAGTTAATATTTGGTGTAAGACCCATTATTCTTGATTACCGCTGCACATCTGCGTGGCATCGACTCTATTAAATTAGATATAGTGGTATTAGGTATTTGTTCCCAATTAAGTTTCAAGGCTTCATACAGTGCATTCTTGTTAGGAAACCTTTGAACAAAAACGTTTTTCTTCAAAATCCCAAAAAGATTTTCGATGGGATTCAAGTCTGGTGATTGTGCAGGCCAATCAAGAACTTGAATCTCATTGTCTATAATGTAATCTTTGATGAGCTATGATGTGTGTTTCGGGTCGTTGTCGTGCTGAAACGTCCACTGAATCGGCGGCATATTCAACTCTGCATGTGGTAGCATCTTGCTTTCTAAAATGTCTTTATATACAAATCGATCCATAATACCATCGGTTTTATGAAATGGTCCGACTCCATCATAGGAAAACAAGTCCAGACCATCAGGCCCGTGCGCAGGATTTGGCCCTGGGGGGGGGGTTTTGTCTAAAAAATAAGGAATTCTTAGTACAAAGAAAACTATCAAAAAATGGATGCACAGAAAATATTATATATTGGATATAAAACTATAAGATTTCAGTTAATTTCTTAACATTTTCAGATAATTTTTTAGTGCTTCGAGTAAATACAAATACTTTATACGAAACTATTCTCTCAATAAATTAATGCGTCGGGGTGCAGAAAAAAAATCGTCCAATACTGCATCTACGCGAACTTTAACGTCCCGATGAATATTAAGTGCAGCCAATCCGTTCAGCCGATTTTCGCTCATAGTAGAACGCAAGTAATATTAACCGGCGTAATGTTGAAAAAGAGCGTTCGTTCGATGATGTCGTTACTGGTAGCGCAGCCATTACCAGCAGGATTTGGTGAACATTTGGAAAAGCAGTTGTATTGCAGATGTCAAGAGCTTCGATAGGGCTGTTAATATTTTTATCAAAAATTCGTCTTCGCCAAATTTTCACTTCATTGATCCAAACTTCAGCAGAATCGTCATGCAAAATCGTGGAGTATTTTTCAAATAATTGGTTGCAAGCTTCTTCATCTGGGGTTGAAATTTTTGATGGAAAAAGACATTTAAAATTCGATAATATTCCACGGTGCTTAAGAAAACGATCTTCAAGGTGAGTGACGAATAAGTCTAGGTATGGTAGGTAGGTTGAAATTCTATAAAAATCTTCAATTGAATTCGTCTCGATATTACAACGATGAGTTTGACGTGAAGCTTGCCTCGGTTTCCTTACTTCAATATCGTGTTCTTCACAGATCTTGCTAACTTTCTGGAAAATCTTACGAAAGTGTTCCTCTGAGCTTTCTCTTCTTTCCAATAATTCATTTTTTAAGCCATCTGCCAACTGTATGGCTTCATCGAGATCTTGGTTTTCAATTTGAAGAGAACGACTTAACGATAAAGCTACGTACTGAATCGAATCCAGCACATGTAATGAAACCTGAAAATCTAAGGTTCTTATCGCTGTAAGCAACTGAAAAGCAGCAGAGGTTGTTTTTGTGTCTGACCACGTATTGGAGATGTTTTCTAAGGCGTCCATAACTGCTGGTTGTAAGTGCAGATAAATTCCTACGGATTCGTGTCGTTCCACCCATCTCGTTGCACAGGATTGTTTCAGTTTCGTCTTTCTACCGTCTTGAAGGTTTTCGTTCTTTGAAATTGCTTCTTGAAGTGCGAGCAGGCGTTTGGGATAGTTGAAAAAATTGTGCACGTTCTGGATGATGCCTAGACCATTTCTTAAAGGTACAACTTTGCACGCGCCATTAACAACCAAATTAAAACTGTGAGCTGCACAATGCGAATACATAGCTAGTTTGTACTTTTCCTGAATATAAGCTTGAGCTCCGTGAAATTCTGCATTCATAGCAGTTGCACCGTCGTAACATTGACCGATAAAGTAAGTGCAGTCGATGCCGGAAGATTCCAAATAGCTTAGAATCACATCTGACAATCCTTTTCCAGTAAATTGCGTAGTTGGAACAAAACTCAGAAAATCTACACAAATTTTATGTATACCACTTTCACAATTTATATACCGTATGCAAATTGAAATTTGTTCTCTCGGAATTTCTAAGAATTTTGGCTGAAACTTTTTGGCGGTCTCACCATGTTATACTATATCATAATAAATATAACTTTGCTTCATGGAAATTTTTCATAATCAGATAGTTCTGTGGATTTCAAAAGTATAGTTCGAAACCCTCCTGGGGGGGTTTGAACCCCCAAAACGGCCCCCCCCCGTGCGCACGGGCCTGCAGACCATAATACCATCGCCTCCGTGCTTAAAATTTATTTTGCAGTTTCGGGATTCAAGTCGTGTACCTGGGCGCGCCGTACAGTGCACATCCCATCTGAATTAATCAAGTTTAACTTTGATTCATCGCTAAACAAATAGGTTTTCCATTTTTGAACGGTCCAATTTAGGTGCTCTTTTGCAAAACTGAGTCTAAAAACAATAAATTGCAACTCATTGTCACAATTTCAGACAGAGTTGTTTAAATTATAACACCTCACCTTTTTTGTTTATGTTTAGCTGTAAGCAAAGGTTTCTTTGCCGGTCTGTAACTCCTTTAATCGTTATCAATGGCTCTTCTGCGAACAGTGCTGTGATGGATATCTAAATCAAGTGTCCGAATCACCTCTTTGGAGGTTGCAAATGGATTTCTCTTGAACACGCCACAAATGTTCCTGTCATCACGCAGCGATGTGTTCCGCGGCCGCCCTCCTGAATGTACCGTTGTTATGACTTTTGTGATGTTATACTTTTTATTAATCTACATACTATTGAACGAATTATATTAAACTGTTTCGCGATAGATATTCGCGATTTTCCCTTTTTATATTCGGAAATAATTTGTAATTTTAGAGTTTCACAGTATTTATCACGTGCCATTATAAATGGAACAGTCAATGTCACAATTAGCGCAAAAACAAAACTAAACTTTAATCTTTATGACTCACAAACAACATGTGCTTTACAATAAAATAACTTTTACCGTTATTTTTTGGAACTTCTGTCCTCTTTTTACATTTTTTAAGTTTTGTTGCTTTTGTTTTGCACTCAAAAAAATTGAATGCAGTCACATTAAATTTAAATTTAATAAAAAAAACAAAACCAAATTTGAATATGATTTGTTTTTTATATGATGTATGAATATAGGCTTTGTGTTCCTATAATTATTTTTGTGTGTTCACAATATTAAAAAATATACACGATTTTGTAGCAGCGCACTGATTATGTTGCTATTGTTTTGCGCAACACTGTGTGTATGTATATGTACTCTATATATTACATATAAATCTGTACATACTTATATATTTGAGTGTATATGAAAACGCTGAATGATTTTGAAACCAACTACTGATATGTTTTGTTCAAGGTTGAAAAATTGATCGAGGCAAATTTTGGCCGAAACAAGTGGTTGCAAGCTTGCTTACCACGTAGATAATGCCTAAAGACACGTTCAATATCATGGCCCTATGGGTAACCATTCTATTTTGCAAATAAACAGCAATTCACACAGTACTTCACAATTAATAACTTAATGGTCGGTTTATAGATTTATGGTTTGCTTAGGTTTATAACAGGGAAATTAAAAGTCTCCTAAGGAGTTTGAGAAAAAAATACGAAAAGTTTTTCATATATTTCAGCAGATGGTATCAGCTTCAAGTCGGCAGTTACTCAAACAGTTTATCAAAATAACATCTCAAGGGACATTCCTGTATAATCTATTTTTGAATGAGCAATTTAAGGCTCACAACAGCATAGAGTCATGCTCAATTGATCTTACAGTAAAGTACCTACAAAACTATTTTTAGAGGATTGCTATCGTGGGCTGATTGTGATGAGATATCTCATTTTGTTACCATGCGCTACTTTAATAGCATTATAAGATTGTTGAAATTTCCAATTAATTTTATATCACATAGTGCACGAAAATGTCTTCAACAGTTTTAGGACTGCACTATATGTACATTTGAGAGGATAGAGTCATTGATGGCTAGATATAAGAAGAATAAAAGCAAACAACTTTTATTTTATTGTTAAAATAAAAAGAAAATTATAAGGAAGTAATACCGTAAGAACATACATACGTAAACAACAGTCAGGAAAAACAACGATGACCTTGGTAGTAGGTAAAAGGATCTAAGCGTAATTGCTTGACATATTGGGGTCCTGGGTTTGAATCCCATCCAGGTTATTATGCACACCTTTTTTAATTTTTTCCATATTTCTAAAAATCTAGCTTTAAAATTCAGCAATATTATCGACTTTATATCGAACCAAGATAGACTTACTGAACTGTACCAATTGAAATGCTTAATAAAGGCTTTAACGAGTCTTCCATGGTTTAGTTTTCGTTAATTATGTAATTATACTATATTAGGCGCCTATGGAAGACGAAAGATGTTTTTTTTTAATACAATTTTTTGGGGCAAACAAATTAAATGACTTAGAAAATAGCTGTAGGAAATAAAACAAGCTAAGCTGCAGTACATCTCTCAAGATGACACGGTAGGATATATCTAAGAACTTAGATAAAAGTTTAAGAACTTTTACTATAATTTTTCTAGCTAATAGTATTTCTTTATCTAATTTAAAACAAGAAAAGTCGATTTCGACGGGGACCACTCTAGTTTGGGGTTTATTTCATTTTCGTTGGGTCTTATTTCATTGGGTGTTATTTCATTGGGGTTTTTTCATATGGGGGTTATTTCGTGGAGCCGTTTACTCAAATTTGATGTCCTTCAGTAAGATTAGATTGAATTGTTGGAGCTTTTATCGTTTTTAAAAATAAAAGATTATTATTTCACAAAAACACGCCATAGAAATTCGTATTAAACAATAGCACCTGTGCGACCGATCTCTGGTTGGGTTCTTGCCAGAACCCATGTGTTGAAATTTTTATTTTTTACTTTCTTTAAAACTACTCTAATCAGTTAAAATTCTATAAGCAATTTGACGTAAATATCATTCGTAATGTGTACCTGTTTATTAACGCTTAAACTAAAAGATGTTATTTTAGTCTTGATGGACTTGGCGCCTTGATGGTTGCGCCATCTTTTTGTTCAGTGGTTTGTTAAAGTACTCGTTGTTTTCGTTGATCCGAGTCTAATTTTAGTACTAAAGTGCTTAACCCAGATATGCCGACCGTACTACATGTAGTACACCTGCTTTTTCAATGTGCTGCATTAACATTGCTATAAATTCGGTGAAAAATTTGTTATTGCGTTACAAAACATAGCGGTCAAGAAAACGTACATTGATCAGCTTTGTCTATTGTAAATCCCTGAGTGTTTGTTTTTTTATCAAAGGTGTTAGTTTTATGAAATTATCAATAGAGTGAAGATGTCACCTGAGCGATGAGAAAAAGGTTTTATAATTATATTTTGTTGTTGTTGCGTTTCTGTGTTTTTGTATTGTAAATAGTTATAATAACTAATAAGTAGCAAAAGTACTTGTGGAAAAGGTAATTATATGTGATTTTAGTTGATGTATTTGCTAGCGTACTACAAGTAGTAGGTACGGCTTTAAATAAAAAAAAAAAAAATAATTTTTTTTAATTTTCTTCATTTTTGCAATACATTGGTGTCAGAATAAAGGAATTTAAGAAAAGTGCAAAGATTATTGCACCAGCAAGCCCCTTGGCATATCTGGGTTAAACAGATGGCGCGTTTGATAACACATTTTGTTACAACACATTGCGAATTAGAGATTTTTGACGTGACGAAGTTACGTTATACTGCTCTAGTTTCCAAAAAAGTTGAAAAATGAATTTTTTAAAAATTCATCTGCGTTTCATTGAATTGTTATTCGCTGGGTATAAGAGCTATGATAAAAAAATAGTATGACCGTAAAGGTTAATTCTTTGGCTATATTAAAAAAATAAAAAAAAAATTTAATACGGCATAGGGACGTAGTGGGAGCTGCGTAAGCAGCGCAACTGAAAATTTGTTACATGGAATTATTACTCGCTGAGTATTAGCGCTAGGATTAAAAATACGATACGCCAAAAAAGGCCTACTAAAAGCCCTCACAACAAAATTAGACAAAAAATTTCTGACATCATGGGGACCCTGAGAGAGCCGCTCAAAGATCGATAACGCAACATTCATGCAGCGGCGTTGCATTGAATTTTTACTCAATGAGTATATAACCTACGATAAAAGTTTAAAAAGAAAAATAAAGTTTTTATACATGGCTTTACGACAAAAATAAAAAAAAAATTCCGGCGTCGTCAGGTCGTGAATATAGCAGCTTATGTAACAGAAATGTAATATCGTTGCATGGAATTATTACTCACTCAGGAGGAGTGCTACAGTAAATTTTGTTTTACGACAGCAGGGACGTGTTATTACGCTTCACAACTAAATTACAAAAAAAATTTTTTTGTCATGATTTCAGGGATGCAATCACATAATGCAGTAAAAATGCTAAAGCCATGAAAAAACGTTGCATGGATTTTTAACTCTGTGACTACTGGTGCAACGGTAAATTTTAAGGAACAAAAACAAAGGTGAGGTCTTCGGGCATATGACAAAAATAAAAAAAAAATTTGACGGCGTGTCAAAAACACCCAGGGAACCGCATAATGTGACGCATATGCATCACTTTTGCTGGATTAATTGAAATTAGAGCACAACCAATGGGGAAGCAAAAAAAAAGCTAAACGAAAAGCACCAACTCCAAATCCAACAACAACTCCAACACCAATACCAACACCAACACCAACACCAACACCAACACCAACACCAACACCAACACCAACACCAACACCAACACCAACACCAACACCAACACCAACACCAACACCAACACCAAAACCAACACCAACACCAACACCAACACCAACACCAACACCAACACCAACACCAACACCAAAACCAACACCAACATCAACACCAACACCAACACAAACACCAACACCAAAACCAACACCAACACCAACAACAACACCAACACCAACACCAACACCAACACCAACACCAACATCAACATCAACATCAACATCAACATCAACATCAACATCAACATCAACATCAACATCAACATCAACATCAACATCAACATCAACATCAACATCAACATCAACATCAACATCAACATCAACATCAACATCAACATCAACATCAACATCAACATCAACATGAACATCAACATCAACATCAACATCAACATCAACATCAACATCAACATCAACATCAACAACAACACAACAACGACAACAACAACAACAACAACAACACCAACACTAACAACAAACAAGAAACTTCGTCACGTCAAAATCTACGGGTGTGTCCACGACACAGCCAACTCTTCTTTTTTATTGCACGTACAATTAAAAAACGCGGAGAAAAAGAATTTTCTGAGACTAGATCGATTTTTCGCCCCTTTGGTATACCATTCTTAAGCAAAACTAATAAAATTATTTTTTTTTAAAATTATAGAGTGGCCGAAGGTCTCCAGCAAAGTGTACGGTATAACTCTACATTTTTATTAAAATAAGTTCTACCATTAATTCTAAATTTTTATTTGCCTCACATTTTTTTTTTTTTAAATTTTAAATTGAAAAAATATTTTTTCATTTACGTTTGTCTTTTCCGGATACATGTATATTATAAAGAACTAGCTTTTATCAAGGTACGCTTATCCCGGAAACCTTATCTGCATAAGTACCGGAAAATGTTATAATGCCCTCAACGATATTATTTCCAAACCATCATCTCGTACTCGAAACATAGTTGTTGCCCAAATTAGAGTTCAATCGGTGCAGTAGTTTTGGAGTCTATAGCAGCGCCCTCTATCGTAAATTGTTTGCACTTTTTATTTTCCAGTAGCAGCATATTACCAAATGGTATCTACATTCTGAGTTTCAATGTTCTGTGACTTTTACTTCCATAGCTATTCTGTATCGTAAATTTGGCTTATATGGTGGAGCCACGCCCCGTTTTCAAATGCCCGCGCCAGTTTTTCAATAGCCAGCAAACATAATTCAAAGTTTCGAGAATTTTTTTTTCTCAAATTGGATTTCAAATCTCTGACTCTCAAATCATTTTTAAATCGAGAATTAATATTTGTATTAATATTTGAGTTCGATTTAAGGTTGATTTGAGAGTAAATGTTTTTCTGAACAGTTTAAAATCACATTTGAAACAGGTTTGAGATCAACATTTAATATCAATTTGAGAATTAACGTATTTCTCAGTTTGAGAACAAAGTCCCCTTTTTGTTGAGAATGCTATCATTCTCAAATCAATCTCAAATCGATATCAAACGTTTAACATTTGAGAAATACATTTGATATCAAATCATTCTCAAATCTCAATGTTTGCTGGGTAGAAAGACCTGATCAAGAAGTAACTCCATACTGAGTTTCATTAGTATACGATATTTAGTTCCAAAGCAATTATAATGATTTATAAAAGGTCGGCGTATATAAATTCCGACCACGCCCATTTCTAGTAAAGTTGCCCAAAGTAATCATACAAAGTTAATTACCAAATTTTAGTCTAATACGACCAAAACCGTTCTAAATATAGCATTTTTATTGATTTGTGGGCGTCAAAAGGGGCTGTGTCAAATTTTTACTATGTCTATATTATTCTCGCAAATGGAAACTCAAACCAATGAGACCTGTTAAAAAGAACGAAAAACTGATTTTTAACGATTTTATATGAGAAATCGTACGAGCAATCACTTTTCACTATGTTTTCTTGAATCCAAACACATTTTTTGCACTAAACACACTTAAGATCACTTTTTAAATTATTAATATATACCAATATTTATGAAACTCAAAAAAAATCACTTGTAATAAAATTTCAATTGGAAGCAGCGAATGTATGACCGGCTGTATCAGAATCCAAGAGTAAAAGAAAGTGCATTGGCAAACAGGTGCATTTTGACAGGTTAATCTGTTTGACATGTATATGCTGTCAATCAAATGAATGTGTGTATGTATGAGCTTGTGTATTTGTTTGAATCGATTTTTTTGAAAATGTTGAATATTTTCAGGAAAAAAGTCATAACTCGAGAATAGCTAGACCGATTTTGGATTTCAAAATCAACTAACCATCATTACTCCTCCCTGCACCTTCCCTAAAAATTTTATTTAATCGGTCGAGCCGTTTTCGAGTTATGGAGTGACAATCAAAATGTACACTTCTTTTTATATATAGATTTAAAAAGAAAAGAAAGTTTTGTGAATAAAAACCTGAAATTAAGTCGAAATTAATTAAGCAAAAATATAGTATTAGAGCAACCATGCCCACGTAGTTGCCCGTATGGCCCGCGTGGCCCTTCATACAAATTTTTTTCTATCTTAATTTTGTCTTTGCGATGAGCCAAAATCAAAGAATACCTGCAAAAAACAACAACACAAACCGACTCGTTCAGTGTTCAGCGAACTTTACAAAAACAATTGCATGCGAAGCCAAAATAAAATAACGCACACTCGATGATGTCGATGCTGAAGCTGGTTGATTGTCCCGTTACTTGTATGTCGAGTAATTTTTCGTGCAAGCATTGTTATTGTAAAATAAATTAATCCTTGTCGCAATGCACTGGCAAATAAAATTGAGTTCATTGATTTGTCATAATTGTAATATTTATCAAACATTGAATATACTTAAATAAAAATAAGCAACATTTTCTTACAGTGTACTTCATGACATGTGATTTTATTGCATTGTAAATGTTTTTTAGGCTCTACGCAAAATCGCCCAAAGAAAAATCGCCAAAAAAAATAATGAAAAAACACCCAATTTTTTTCCATACGAATTTGGGTGATTTTTCATATGAAAAAACACCCAAAAAAATTGGGCGATTTTGCATTTTTGTTGGGTAAAATTTCGTTTTTTGCTTTTGGGCGAAATTTCACCCAAATATGTTGGGCGAAATTTCACTTTTCGTTTTTGGGTGATTTTTCGTTTTTTTTGGGTGATCTTTCGTTTTCAATATTAAATGAGAAACGTCAATCAGTTTTTAAAGATAACGGTATTTAAAGTAAAAGCAGCGGTTCTTCTTTTGTTTTTCTTTTGTATTTGCATCATTTGCTTGGTCAAGTCAAAGGAAATATTTAGTACCGCGCCCGCGCATCGCGACGCGGTGGATCGCGCGTATCGCGCGCATCGCGGGGCGGTGGATTACGCGTAGTGCGACGGATCGGAAGCGCCACCCGTCGCCCCGCCCTGCTCCCCCCCACCACCTCCGCCGTCATTTTTTCTTTTTGAAATTTTTGATAACCAAAGAAACGTGTTGTTTTGAAAAAGAATCAGTATTTTTCCCTTGTACGAAATGTTTTTATAGATTTTTAAGTACGAGATTATATAAAATTAAAATGAATTAAATTTTTAAATTTAACGCACTTCCTACACAATCAGTGGCTGATCTACATACGGGCTGAAAGGGCTTTAGCCCCTCCCTTGGAGAATTTTTTGTATGGAAAAAAAAATGAAAAAAGTCCGAAAAGGACGTTTCAGCCCCCCTTTGGCATACAAAAGTGCAGTTTTAGTCCCCCCCTTTCGCGAATCCTAGATCCGCCACTGTACACAATTAAGATTGATTAGTAACGGTATAGTGCAACTTAAAAATCAGCTTACCCAGTACCTTTTATCGTTGCAATAATAGTTCTAATAATAGTTTTCGTGCTAATAACAGTGGTTAATAAATAACTATATTAACCTGCAGGCGGCCGGGCATCACCTCAAAGTCAGCCCACATTGCTAGTCCATTGGGAACTTTTTGTATGGAAAAACTTTTCAAAGTATCACAGTTGGACATTCTGAAATGCCGGCCGCCTGCAGGTTAATAAAAAATAAATAAACAGTATTTATCTCATCAAATGATTGAATTAAAATATACTTTAAAAAAAAAAATACTGGCCTTGAAAATGCTCATTTCGTACAAGGGAATGACGTATCTCGTGTGGGAACACAATGTGAAATATTGGGCGATTTTTAATTTTTTTGGGTGAGTTTTCGTTTTTGGGTAATATTTCCAAAAATTTTTGGGCTTTTTTTCGTTATCTTGGGTAGAATTTCGTTTTTTCGTTTTGGGCGATTTTTCATAAATTGTTGGGTCATTTTTCATTTGGGTGATTGTTCTTTTTTTTTTTGAGCGATTTTGCGGAAAGCCGTTTTTTATTGTTTGATTTTTTGCCAAACAACAATGAGCAACATTTTGTGTTTTTTTGTTTTTTTAAGTTTTGGCCCTCGCTTAAAATTTCTTGGGCCCCACTGTATTAGAGGCTACACAAACTCTGAATTTTTCCGATTATCTTTCATTTACTTCAAAAAAGCTTTTCAACTATATCTTTATTTTTTCATTTAAATTATAAAATATTATAGTTTCGTGTTTTTTACATATGAATATTTATTAAGAATATATTTCAAAATAATGCTTGTGTTGTATATTAATAAAAATTTTTTTGGAATTATGGGTTGCGATTCGCACCTACATGCATGAATCATTTTTTTTTAAATTAGGATTTATACTGCGAAATAATTTCAGTTGTGCTAATGTATTGGTGAAGAAAGTCTTGTCGATGTTTGTACGGTTTGACGTGAATTTGTTTTCAAACGTAAGTCGCTCATTTGCTTAACAAGTTGTTCCTGCAGGGCCAGCAGCTCACGTGTGCGTTGATAGATTTTGTTTTGTGGACGCATACTAGGATTCCAACGGCAGTAAAGTCCCTTCCAAAGCTTAACAATGCGCATGCTAGCGATAGGCCGCAGAACAGTTTGAGCACCCTGTGAAAATGACGGATATAGCGGATTTAAATACTGGTCCATCGACGAATTAACATACGACCAAAGAGAAACGGTTTTATGTTTAAGATCTAAAAATGAAGTTAAATTTTGCATTCTGTTTGTAAGTAGAAAGGACTTATGTTAAATACCTTCAGCTACGCGCTCCGCCTCGGTGTTGCACATAAACGTGCCGAATCGACAAGAATACAAGTGGTCTATTATTGTGATGAGGAAGAGTTCGTTGAATTCCAAAGCATTTGGAAACTGTTGGCTCACCTGCCACACACAATCAATGAACTGCAAAAAGACTGGCGAACGATCTGCGTCCGAGTGTCGATTATCTCCGTGCCCTATACGTTGCTGAAACTTATGCCCAAAACTGAGCCACTCCTTTTCAATAAGAACTTCGAACCCTTTAAGAGTGCGATAGTAAGGATCTAGTAAGAGCATCGAAAGTGCTGTTAACTGCGCGGTGCGATCCCAACCGTCGGAACAATGCACTACAACGGAAGTACTCATTATCTCTACTTTGTCCACAATTCGAACTGCTCCAGCTAGAATGCCTTTGATGTGTTTTAGCCAAAGGCTATTGTCGATGGCAGACAACCACTTGGAGTCATCGATAGTAGGGTAGCAAACTTCTTTGACTTTCCGCAGACTTTCGCGCATCACGTGAATGTTATGAATGTCCAGAAAATTTATTTCCACGTTCTTATAAGTTTCCTCTGATTCATAGCCACCGCCTTTTGCTTTGTTGGCGATTGCATTGGCACTTGGCCGTGCATCCATAATAGCTAACTTATCAGACTGTGCATTAGCTTCCATAATAAAATTGAGAAACATCTCATCGTCTGGACTTCGTTTGCCGCTCACACCGACTAAAGGCTGCGAGCAACGCGTAATTGTTGCCTGTGATTTCTGATGAATCCAAGATAGAACCGGCAATCTATTACGAGATCGGAACTGGGCAACCTATACCATAAAAATATATACCATATAACCTATACCGTGCAACCTATACCATATAATACCTTGCGTAAAAACTCATCGGAAGCAGCTTTTGGTACTGCCCACACAGCTGGATAACTATCACAAACAGCGTACGCCTCATTGATCTTTGTTATGCGCCACATATCATTCGGCACACCCATTCGACGCATTTCCGCCAAAGGTTCATAAATATTCCATCCGTTATCAGAGAACTGCTCCCCATAAGCAAAGGCAAATAACTTTCCACTAAAGGAAAGTGGAAATGCATATGATTGAATTTTTTCAAACACAGTGCGGCGCGAGTGGTTTTGTTGCTTATGTGCAAAACGAAGATTACGCATATCCTTACAGAAGATTTCAATTCCATAAGAATTCTCACCGCGTGACGTAGATCCCCCAATTTTTTCCACTCTCGATATTATGCCCAATGGCACATCCACAACAACAGGTTGATCTTTTTCTCGCAAAGGGAGTGATCGAAAATATAAACGGAAGTTAGTTATTGTCAATGAACCAAATGCTGGCCCCCGATATGGACAAACATAGGTGACATCATTCTTCTGGTCTTGGTCTTCTTCACCATTCAGATAAGCAAACGGTGTGTCTTTCGGAGCCTATGAAGAAACAAAGTTGGTTTAGTTTTAGAATGCAGTTTTCTACTGGCTGCACCCTATTACCGCTGCATCATTGCCTTGCTTTGAATTGATTGAGCTAGACTTAGAATCCGTATCCAATGAATTCGTGCTTGCGTTTTTTGAAGCTATTTTGTCGGCTGTATTGTGGTTCAATGTTTCCTTAATGTCCATATTAAAAACTTGCCAACAAGAAGATTTTTGTAGAATTCTCAATAAACAAAACCATCTACCATTGCACACCAATCCCAGAAAATTTTATTTTGAAACGGAAGCGTTCAGAAATTTGTAAAAACATATGAATCAGACATAAAGTGCACAACACATCGAACAATACTTCCTAATTATATTCTAAACAGCTTCATACATTGGCATACCAATGATAAAAAGAAAAAACTCTGATAAGAACTGGGACTGAAAGTAATATAAGAGATTTTGAACCCAAATGTTGCCCATTAACTTAATAATAAACATCAAATGCAATTTATTTTTCCGGTTGAATAAATTTGATAGTTAAAAAGGCTTTAATCCCTAATGCACTGAACACATTAGGTCTGTTTCCGTACTCAGACTGTATAACTTGTGGGACACTATTTTCTGTTTCCATACTTTCTGTGCTTAAAATGGAAAAAGAAGAACATGCATAAAATCGCTCTCCCGAGCACACAAAGTGCACAGAGAGTGCTAGAACTCGAGACTTCGAGTAAAGTAAGAACAAGCATCAAGAAGAATAAGCATCAATAAGAACAAGCAAATGTCAAATTATATTTCATAATTGTTTATGTTTTGCGATAAATAAATTCACAAATTGTGGGCCTAAATAGAAATACACGTATAATAAATAAATAATTATAAATAAAAATTAATTAATTTTTAATTTTTGCATTAAAAAATGCAAATTAATGATAATTTTAATTGGCACAATTTACGGTAGACACGTCTGCAGTCAAATCAGCTGTTTTTTGCTTGAAAGTTACTAGAAGCTGTTTCCGTACTTTTGCAACTATTCTCACATTTCATTTTTACTCTCTCAGTTTGAACTTGCACAAATCTTACAGTGTAGAGTACGGAAACAGACCTATTGACGACTACACGACTTTAGGACGCGACGTGAAGAAAGAGTCGACAATCTGGAATTATCATACGATTGTTTCATTCGCGCATACACAAACCCGTATATTATTAATTTTACCCCGTACCCAGTATTTTATTTTAAAAAAATATTATGATAATAATTTCACATAAATTTACTTAAGTATACTTCTTATGAAAAATTCTTAATTTACACAAGGATCAGAAGATATTTATATAAATATTTAGTGAGATGTAACTCTTTAAAAATTATGAATTTTGTTTATCAAATTCTGTTAAAGGTTTATAAGATCATAGCATTAATGTATTTTTTTTAATATAATTTTCCACATATCACAATTCTAAGATAAGCAATAAATTAAACTATTCACTTTTAATTGATCAAAAATTGTTACAAGTTTATAGTTGTAGGCAAACGAGTGAATAAGAAAGCCTAAAAATACACGATGCTCAATTAAACGTTATGGACACAAAGGAGAGGGACAGAACAATCAATAATAGCATGTTTCCACGGCACCCTGAACAACGTAATTCGGTTCTCATTCGAGACTGAATTATGTTCCGAATTAACTAATTCGCCATACAACATTTGACAAGCTGAATTACCTCATTCGAAGTTGATTCAGTTTGAATTAACATCCGAATCAAATAGAAATCGGTTTTATCTCTAATTTTTATCGAAAATTAATCGAAAACAGCAATGGAAGAAAGACAAACAAAACAAAAAGTCAAAGACCGCTGTCAAAGTGAGTATTGCTTTCAGCTCTACATAGTTTCAGCTGTCAAACTGAATTAAGATTTCTTCGTGGGAACAGGCTATTTCACATTCTTAATTCGTAAGTCAAAATACTTGATTCAGAGTGCCGTGGAAACATGCTATAAAATGCCCTGCAAGACATGCCTAACTGAAACTCCAACACAATCACAACATTTGCAGCAAAAACTAATACATTCTCAGGTATTTCACGTTTGTCAGTTTTGTTAGAACGAGACAACAGTATTAACATTAAAATTAATGTGTTATGTCAAAGCTAGCACCAAAATAAGTTTCTTGTCTGCTGTGAAAAATGTAAGTTGCAAAAATTGTTTTGAAAAATAAAATAAAAATTCCAGTGAAATAAGAATCTAGAGCGAAAGAAATTTTTGTGACTTTTAACTGAATCATTTATCTGAACATATACTTTTAGGGAGTTTATATATCACTTGCATCTGGAGGCTAAGCACATTGGCACCTTGCTGTCCGTGCATCTATTCACTCAACAGCCCACTGGAAAGTCCGTCATCTTCCGGTAAATAGCTGCTACTTTATGCTTATTGCTTCCGAATTACATCTTAAACTGCATTCCTCTTTGTAGAACTATCAATAAATGACAGCATTCCAACGTTTAAATGTCTGCTTTGTTGCACTTTGTACCGCGCATGGTTGAGGTGTCACACTCCTTGTTTGGCTTTAGCTTGGCTGGTTCTTTTGTCTTTGGCATTGTAAAATCTCTGCTCCCGATTTTTACGTTCCGCAAGCAGCAGGTTACACTCAAATCAAGTTATGCCATTGGCCCTGAACTCTCGCAGCAATTTCGTGATCACTATCCGCTAGCTAAGCAGAGTCGTCTGTTGATCTTAATTCTCATCAATTACAACGAAAGAGAATCCCTATCGCACAAGTCTCTTTGGTTGTTCCGACTCCAAGGACATCTTCCGGTAAACAGATGCTACTTTATGCTTATTGCTTCCGAATTACAACTTAAACTCCATTTTTCTTTGTAGAACTATCAATAAATGCCATCATTCCTGTGTTTTAATGTCTGCTTTGCTGAACTTCGCATCACGCATGGTTGAGGTGCTACACACCATGCTTGGCTTTATATTGGCTGGTTCTTTTGTCTTTGACATTGTCGAATCTCTGCTCTCGATTTTAACGTTCCGCAAGCAGCAGGATAAACTCAAATCAAGTGGTGCCACTGGCGCTAAACTCGCAGCAATTTCATGATCACTATCCGCTAGTTAATCAGAGTCTTCTGTCGATCTTAATTCTCACCAACCACTGCACAACGAAAGAGAATCCCTATAGCACAAGTCTCTTTGGTTGTTCCGACTCCAAGGACTCACCGCTTGAGGGTTCCACATTTAAAATCGATTTCAACATAGTCTATGAGAAGCTCTGCATCATTGTCACCATAGATCAGACCGCTCTGTTGTTGTATTTCCTACTGCATCGCAATGAACGCTTCTATCGTTTTGTAATGGCGAAAAATGATTTGGAGAACTTAGTGATTCCCACACTGCAGACGTTGTATCAAGCATCTGACAACACTTCACATCCTATCAACATGTCGCTCATTGTATTGGTGATACTTAGTGAGGACGATAGCTTTAATTGGAATGTACACAACATCGTAAATGAAAGAAGGCGGAAGAGGCAGTAGTATTCACTTTATATCGTAATAATATTATTTTTATTTAAAAAATTATTATTTTTGATGTATTAGGATTTTTAAAAATGAAATAAAACATGAACTATAATTATAAAAATAAAAATAAAATGTTTTAACTGTACGTTAGTCCTATATATTTACTACGTAACATCTAACCGTTTTTTACGTTAGTCCTACACATTTATTACGTAACATTTAACCGTTTTGTATGTTAGTGCTACGTATTTTGTTCGTAACGTTTAACTGTTTAGCACGTTACATCTAACAGAATGTAAAGGCAAGCTTACCTCATATTTACATTAGGTGTATTAGTTAAATACTTGGTTAAATTACCGGCAGTATTACCATGAGTAGGTGAGACAGCTATAAGTGAAAGTATACTTGACACTTCATGAGTAAGAAAAGGATGGTATTATTCATGTACATGAGTTTCGGGTAGTTTTTTCCCAACGTCCTTAAGAAACTCATAGAAACTCGTTCATATAGCCTACCCAAAATTTTCGTAGCACTATTAGTTAAATACCCAATTAACTTACCAGAACTGTTCTTGCTGGGTGATTTCATATATAATGCGCACCTTACACGGTCAATCATTTGACGTCAATCATTTGTATGTGTTAGTAAATATTTGTTTGTATGCATCACACAGACTCGTTGATGGCTTGATTGACGAAAATCTAAAATTTTTAATATTTTGCAATGCTGGTCAAGCGGATTGATGTGTTTAAGGGCTTGATTGACGGCTTTACGTCAGTTCGTTTGTTTTTGTCGTGTGGCAGCCATGTCTGCGGAGAAAAAAGAAGCTGCAAAAAAAGAATTGAGGATTTATTGATTTATTTTTATGTTTTTTAATAGCATTTGCTATTGCAATATATGCGATGCAATCGTCTGTGTCACTCTCATGGCACGTCTGTACTTCACGAACAATTATGAAGAATGAAAATTTGACGCTATGCTTGATGTGTGTAAGGGATAGCATCAATCCACACGTACACATGCTTGACGTCAAATGATTGACCGTGTAAGTTGCGCATAACAATGGAAGGTTTTATATGTCCTTATGCAATTCGTTACAATTCGTTACTAATTTTATTAATTTATTTTGAGTTAGTTTTTATTCAATATCTCTTGCTAAAGCTTGATTTAAAAAAAACATGTAATAAACTGGCCATTTCAGCCCTTAAAAGGACTTGCATCGAACTTTTTATGATCAAATTGTGTTGTATATGTTATTAAATGTTAATGTGCTAATGTGCATGTTCTCAGGAAGTTTTGCGTGGCATTTTTTACTCTCTGAGGTTTGCCATTGTCTGTAGAGAGGTGACGACCGATCAAAAGATCGATTTCTGTGTCTGATGGATGATTTGAATCTTGGACTTCGCAGCTCGAAAATTTGCACCGAGTTGTTCAAGCACTTAACGCATTCGGCCACCTGAAGCTTGATTTACGCAGCAAAATAAACAGAACTTTGAGAGAACCCAAATAATTTGTAATCAAGCAACAATACTGGAGTTCTATAAATATTTCAGAATATTTAGTTAAAAAACTAAAATAAATAACTGGTCATTTCAGCCCTTGAAAGGACTTTGACCTAGCTTCTTATGATCAATTGTGTTGTGCGTGTTTTTAAGTTTGTACACAATTGTCCGAGAAACGGACCTACAGGTTTAACGCCGACTCCGAACGGCGATGAACGGAATGTTCTTATTCTCAAGAAGCTTTACATGGCATTTTGATTACTCTCTGAGATTTGCCATTGTCTGCAAAGAGGTGGCAGCCGTACAGAAAAATCATTTTAATTGAAATAATTTTCTGTCGCTGCTGGGATTCGAACCCGGGTCTCCAGGTTCGTTGACATAGAGGCCACGCACTTCAACCAACTACGCCACGGACGCCAAGAATATTGAGTAATTTAGAATATTAAGTTAGTAAAACTAAATTAAAATTAAGAAACTATGAAATGAATTTAAGAGTTAAAGTCACTGCTAGTTGAGATAGCCGACTGTATATAGAAATATGTACAGTGTACCACTTTGAGCAGAAAACGTAAGACCTCTATCCAGCTCGCAAGTAATTACTCAAGAAAAATGTTACTTATATATCTTTAGTGTGAAATATTAGTAGCAAATAATTAATTCGGAGCAATAATTCGCGAACTTACCTCTAAATGTTGTTTGCCTAAAATTTTGTAAAAAAAAAAAAAAATATAAATAAATAAAAATGTTTTCTTAATAGCTGGATTAACTTTCAAGTAATTTTATCAAAGAAAATGACTTTTTGATAACTTTTCAGTTTTTTGTATGAAAATGTACTTAACTTGAGAGCTGGAAAGAGGACTTTAATGTAAATGTCCTTTCAATCTTTCAACATGTTCTCCACATGTTGCGCTGAACACATTGACAACAACAGTGACAAAATGACACCTTTCAAATATTTTAACACGTATTTCTTATGGAGAGAATTTGGTCAAATGTCGCAATGTCGTGTCGACGATATAGAACTGTTCCTAATTTGACAGCTCGTCGTTAGGGGGTTTCGGACTATCCTACATGTAGGATGGACACGCTGTGGTCGTCAGTGTGTTTAGTGCATTAATTGTTCGCTCTGATATCACCTTCAAACAGCTGTTTTTATTTAATAAATTCATTTTAACCAAATAACTAAGATTTCTTATTTCTATGATTTAAACCAACTCCTATTTCCCAATTTAAATAGTTCGAGCTTATAAATGTACAATAATATAAAAATAAAGTTTACTATTCAAAATGCCCTCCGATTACTTCAAATACAACGAGTCAAAAAGAAATTCGACCAAATTAATATGCCAATTATCCATCAAATCACAAATCAATGGTCATGCAGGACGGCGTTTTTAAGAACTCAATTAAACTGGGCGAATAGTAGGGTACTATGCACAAATATATCGGGCTATACACCCTCTCCAAGTGTATCGCCCATAAATGAAATAGATCCAGACCCATTTCAAGATGAAGCAATTAGGACAAATTTGTATTCTCAATTGTTGCTTAGTGGTGACAGTGATGAGATCGTACAGCAATTAAATAAATGCAAAGATTATAACGAGGTAATAAAAACTATTTGAGCTTAAAAAGAATACAATCTCCATAAAATGTCTACTTTCATTCTGTCCTCAGAAGTATAAAGTTAAAATCTATATAAAATCTTCTATATATATAAAACAAAGTCGGATTTGTTACACCATTTATAACTCAAGAACGGCTGAACCAATTTTAATGATATTTTATTTGTTGGATTTGTGTTCATCCCGAATAGCAGAATAACTATTAAAATATCGGAAAAACCCAGGGGTCGTGGCACCTTCAATACAAATCAAATCTTCTATATCCAATACTTTTAGAATTATAGGTCGCACAGCAACGGAATTCGGTATTCGACCTTAATTTTTACTTGCCGTTCTACTAGTAACATTTTATGGGCGTTGGACGTAGGGCGTGACTCTTTTTCAGCACCCCAAATTTTCGGTCTAACTCAAGCTATAAGTCACACAGTAATGAAACTCGGTTAGAACGTACTATTTAGTCGTGTCTTTCGAATGGAAAAATTGAGCAAGTATAGGCCAAAGGGGTGTGGCACCACCCATACAATTCAAATTTATGATATCGAATAGCTTTGGAACTAAATGTATAACAACGAAATTCAGTATGGAATTACTATTGGGTGATATCCTACTAAATAACTGAGCCGGTCATTGAACAAGGGGGTCTGGCGATCGTTGCTCAAAAATGAGAAAAAACAGTCGGAAATTTAATTTTGTGACTTCCGATTCAAATATCTCCGCGGCTTTTTGTTAAATTTTTTTTTGTCGTAAAGCTTCATCAAAGAACTATGAAAACATTATTGCAAGAATACCGTTAGTTGAGTATATATATTTTATATATTTTTTTCAAAAAAGATCTGAAATATTGAAGTTTTCCTCAAAAAAAAGGCTCAAAAATTGTTTTTGCTGTAAAAATAATTTAAATTCAAATTAGCAAATTTTCCATTCTATTTATGAAGCTATAACATTTATAAGCAAAAGTTATTTCAATTTCACGCAAAAATTAAAATTGAAAAAACAAGGCTCACCCTTAATTATTTCGAACAAAATTTTTTTTTCCAATATTGTGTTTTTATATTTTTGAAAAAATTATCTTAGTATATCTTACCAATCAAAAGTTATAGCCAATAATCTTTATTCAAAATATATATACAAAAAGCAAAACGCTGTCTGTGTGATGGCTGGAAACTTCAAAATTACTAAGCTAATAGAGCTGAAAATTTGGCAGTACATTTTTTTCAAGTACGAGATGACTTAAATTTCTGTTACACCCCCTTTTACCGCCCACAAATTAATAAAAATGCCATATTTCCTACGGTTTTCGTCAATTTGGCTACATTTTGGTAATTTAGTTTGTATGCTCACTGTCGGCAACTGTACTAAAACTGGGTAATGTCTATCTACTAGAAAACTGGGATGGGCATTATATAAGGGGGTGTAGCTCCGACCATACAATTCAAATTAGTATTATCGAATAGCTTTCAAAGTAAAAGCAGTAGTGCTTAAATACAAATACAAAATGGAGTTACTATTTGGTGATCTCCTGCTACTGGGAAACTGCAACGGGCAGTGGAAAATGACAGTGGTGTCAAACTATGAGTCTAAGAAAAGTTTTGAATACACCTATTATGTTCCTGCAACTATATGGCAGGTTGCAGCAACGCGCGCCGTTAAAAGGCTAGGTTTTAATAAAAAAAATACTGAGTTAATATAACAATCTTCCATGAACAAGATTAATCAAGTGTTGAACAGAGTAATTTTCAATACATATGCCATTGTACATATAAATGTACATATAAATTGTACTAAAATTTCATAGAAATCAATCTCAAAATCAATCTGAATAAAGATTAATGGAATAAAACACCATCTAGGATCTATATTCTCCTTTATATCCATCTTGCCAAAAATGTGTACATTGGAATGAATGGTGTTGGCACATTTCAAACTCACATATTTTACTGCATTTTGGGTGTATTTCGAAAAAAACTGTCCTTTCAATCTCCTTCTTTCAGTGTTGGTGTCAATATTAGGAAAATAAGATTGTATACTTAATAAGTTTTCTTCAATATATTGTCATATACTAACTTTTTAATTAAAGGAAAATCTTACAGATATTCAAAACAATAGAAAATTGCAAAGATTCAATGCATCACAGTCATCTGGTCTACTCTGTCATTCTACTATGGAACATAAGTCACCCAAAGTTACAGAAAAAAATAGCTGATGATAAGCATTTTGACCAGTTATTAGAGCTGATCCATTCCAACATTGACAGCATGAATATAAATCAACTGAGTTGTTGCTACCACTTCCTTCGTAAAATCGGTCTAGAAAACTCTAACATGGTGATGCGAGAACTGCTTTTAAAGTCATTGAATAAAGTTGCAAGTGGTAAAATCATTGTATGTCCCGCCTTGCAAAGACTTTCTTAATTTTTTTTTTCACTCCTTTCAGATGATCATATTCCATTGCCTGCTTTGTCACGACTCGTTGTTGCGATTAACAGTAGCAGCGATTTCCACACTCCTAGTGTTTGCATCAGCTTCCCGCCACATATTACATCGCATATAGAACAATGCTGCACCGCAGAAGAAGCTCGTTTGTTATCCATTTGCTTGATGAATTTGCATCAGTTAACCAAACACGATATACTAGATAGTTTTAAGGTAAAAGTCTTAGAACTTATTAAAAATGGCGTGATAGCTACTTCTACTCCAAAATGTGTGCTTAAACTCCTACACATGCTGGGCATGCCATTTTGGTCACATCGGAATGCTCTTCTAATACGAGATCTTATGATACTTATACAGCCACAAATCTGCGAATTAAGCGAGTTCGAATTAAGGTCTTTACTTAAACTTTTTCAAAATCAATTAGAACCTTCAAGCGTTGTAGACTCTTTAAAGATTGCCGCAGAACGTTACCTAAATACGAAACCAACCCCAGATATGCTTGCCTACTACGTGATGTTTTCAGAACCAAATAAACGGGAACCACTGATTGCCTTATTTAAGCAATTCCTATCTATGAAGGAAAACTGGCTGCTTCCAAATGCTAGTGCAAACTTTTTTTCAACACTACGCGGTCTTAAACTTTCGGATTTCAATATTTGTGATGCTTTCTGGACTGGTGTTTTAAAGGAAATTGATTTGAATGCAAAAGAGGATAATAAATTTCATATTCTTCGCTACTGTCATTGGTATATGAATTTTAACAACAATCTTGGTGGTACGTATCGATTCTTGGATCTCGAACGTACTTTAAGTAAAATAGCAATGCATATGATTGAGGCTGATATCGCTGGATTGATACCTGCGACTTTTGCACGACTTGCTGCATTTGTTATAGGATATGGACACACAAACTTGTGGAACACGCAGTTTCCCAACATCGTTGTTTCAAAAATTATCTCGATGAAAAATCAGTTCAGCATAATTGATTGTTTGCATATGAGCAGAGGATTGCAGATAGCTCTCGAAATGAGGTGAGTGAACTGGAATTTATTTGGCGATTTTTATTTAATTTCTTTAGCTACAAGTTCTCATAATGTAGAATACTGTCAGGGATCGTAATTATTATAAGCGGTATCCAAAAACTCGAAGTTTACTTATCAGATTTTTATTTTATTGCTCAACAATAAAAATTATCTTACGATTTTTATTGTTTTGATCAGAAATAAAAGTTATTTTTTTATTTTTATTTTTCTGTTCAAGAATCTATATTATTATTACGTAAGCGCTTTTTTTGTGATGACCATCAAATCTTTACCGTAAATTCGATTTTCATAAATGGGGTATCAATAGAAAGGTCATGCTCTGCAGATGTGCAATAAGGTCTTTCTTTTTCTTTAATATTCTGTATTTAAACAAAAAAAGCAAAACAATTTTCTGCAAAGAAATTGATTGCTGTATGCAGTGCCTAAAACTATGTGATATTTTTTTCTGAAATTTTCCAAAATCATTCTATTGTATAATTAAAGCAGTAGAGCAATGCGAAAAACGTACAAATATATTTTATAGGATATGGATTAGGACAAACATTTAGACATACCTAAAATGCACCTTTCCAAATTAGGAAAAGGATTCAGACAAGGTTTAAGAGAAGAATTTGAACATGGATTAAAACAAGAGTTTGGGCTTGAAGTTGTAAAATTATAGGGATAAATAAAAGAGTAACGGAAGGACGAGGATTAGTTTGGGAACAAAGGAAATGATAGGTACAAAAATAAGGACACGAATAAAAAACACTGTCATGTCAAAACCTAGGGATGTGACCACGACACAGCCAACTCTTTTTTTATTTAAAAAGTAATTTGTCAATTTCCGGTGTCTTTGTCATCTGCCTTTGACTATTTTGGGAAAGTCGTTGCGAATAGTTGCAATATACCTGCAAGCTCCAATATTGACACACGGTCAATTATATTTGATATTAAGTCGAGTCCGCTCTTTTGATGGCGTGAACATTTGTATTAAAGAGAGGAGTATGCAGCGCATTTTACCCATTAATGAAGATTATATAACATCAAGTATAGTTTATTCAGACATATGTCAAAAAATGTAAAAGTTTTAATAAAAAAATACTCACACAAGAGTTTTTTTTCGCATTTTGACGGTTTAACGGCATACGGGTTTACTAGAAAGAATTATTTTTTGAGTTTTATTATTTTGTTCAAGAATAAAAATTGTTTCTCAATTCAAATTTTTATTTATATTTATATACAAACAGTATATAAAACAAAAATCAGTAAATAATAATTAAATTAAGTTTTTATTGGTAAAACTCAAATAATAAAAATAACTAGTAAACCCGTATGGCGTTAAAACGCCAAAATGCGAAAAAAATATCTAGTGTTTTTTTTATTAAAACTTTTACACTTTTTGACATATGTAGGGGAGAGGGCTGGGTTGTGAACCATCACTTTTTTCTTTCCCTAATTGACATATTGCCAGTATTTCAACTGCAAAATTTGACTTTTAACATGACTCAATTTTTGAAGTTGCACCATAGTGTACAGATGTATTGCTTGTGCCAGCGACAGACATCGTATTTGAACATTTGGACAACTTTTGCAAAAGGCAATGGAGAGCTGCGAGCTGACTTCTCCAGACAAAATTGATGATTTGAAGTAGGGAAAAACAGCGGCAAAGTCAAAATCAACAGCAAAAGCATCTCTGAAGAAGGCACAACCACCACCATCTAAGCGTCCTTAGGCAAAAGAACCATCAAAACCATCTGATGAGGATATTGATTTTTGTACCATTTCTTTGAGATTTTTGCCTAAAGAACTGACACCCAAAAACTCCATCGAATGCAATACATGTGGCCGGCCTATTTACTTGAAGTGCGCCAATATAGAAAGGCGTTCGAATTTCACATGAAAACATTACGACACCGATTTGGATGATGATGAAGAAAATTATGATTGAACACTTCCTTTCATTACGATTTTCTAGCCTAAGTTAAAACATTATAACTTGTTTTTTCTTCTTGAGGTCTTCTGAATAAATAAAATCTCAACTTAATATAAAATTATTGGTGCTTTACTTCGTAATTGCCAGATGGTTCGCTCAACCCAGCCACTTTTTTGGAAGAGCCAAAAATTACGTCCTTAGAAAATTGGCAGTAGAGAGTTAAATTTCAATCAAAACTCTAATCGGTCTGCATATAAAAGTTGCGATGTATATTCACCTTTCCAATGGTAACTTGGATTATTCGATATCTTTATTCTGTGAAAAGTTAGATCCCAAAAACAAAATCCGGTTCACAACCACGCCCTCTCCACTTTCCACCACGCTTAGAACATCCTACACGTGTTTCACTTGATTGACCTTTCCTTCCCACTTATCTATCACTCCATTTCAAACCAAGGCAGACTTGGCTGAATATCAAGATATCTCTCATCAAGAGAGCGGGCTCGACTAAGTGTTGAATATAATTGGGCGTGTGTGAATACTGGGGCTTGCAGGTATATTGCAACTGTTCTCAATGACTTTCCCAGAATAGTTAAGCAAATGACAAATATACCGCAAATTGAAAAAATTACTTTTTAAGTGAAAAAAGAGTTGGCTATGTCGTGGACACATCCCTAGGTTTTGAAGTAACAGTGTTTTTTATCCTTGTCCGTATTCTTGTTCCCATCCTTCCCTTTGTTTCCAAACTTATCCTCATCCTTCCGTTATTCTTTTATTTGTCCTTATAATTTTCCTACATCATGTCCAAATTCTTGTTTTCATCCATGTTCAAATTCTTCAATTAATCCTTATCCGAATCCCTTTCCTAGTTTGGAAAGGTGTGTTTTAGGTGTGTCAAAATCTTTGTCTGAATCCATATCCTATAAAATATATTTGTACATTTTTCGCTTTGCTCTACTGCTTAAATTATACAATAGAATGATTTTGGAAAATTTCAGAAAAAAATATCACATAGTTTTAGGCGCCACATAGAAAACTCACTTTCTTTGCAGAAGATTGTTTTGATCAAGGTATATTAAGGAAGGTAGAGTTATTAGTTGAAATTCTCTCTTGTGGTGGGTACAGCACCTGTCAAAATCGGCCATTGGACGAATAAAAGCAAAACAAATAACAAAATTTTCAATCAGACTTGTGTTGTTGATGAAAATTATTTAAGCGATTTAATGCCTAGAAGTTGTGCAATTTGTTAGAAGCCTTTTCAAAAAGAAAATGGCTCGTCTTTTAGTGTGTCTCTTAATGAAGCAAGACGCAATTGCTGGAACGTTGCTTGTTCCACAACATTTTCCCAATCAGCGCGGGTCTGCGAAAAGCATTTTTATAAAACGGATTTTATAAATCCTTCGGGGAATAATTGCGGTCCACTCCGGTTGAAGCCAGGAGCAGTGCCTTCCTTAGTGTTATTTTACCTTCACGATAAATACTCAAAATAAACATTCAGCACGCACAAAAATGAAAAATATGAATTTTAACACATTTCACAGTTTTCTATTCACTGTTTGTTTTGTTTTTTTTACGCTCTTCTTATGTTTGACAGCTACTGTACCCACCACTCCGAGACGAGACTACCTTGTTAAATATACCTTGGTTTTGATTTTATTTTTTAAATAAAAAAAAATAAATAAATAACTGGCCATTTCAGCCCTTGACCTAGCTTCTTATGATCAATTATGTTGTGCGTGTAATTAAGTTTGTACACAATTGACCGATAACCGGTCCTACAGGTTTAACACCGACTCGGAACGGCGATGAATGGAATGTTCTTGTTCTCAAGAAGCTTTACATGGTATTTTGATTACTCTCTGAGGTTTGCCATTCTCTGCAAAGAGGTGGCTGCCGTGCTGAAAAATTATTTTCTGTATTTTCAAATAATTTTCTGTCGCTGCTGCGGTTCGAAAACGTGTCTCCAGGTTCCTTGACATAGAGGCCACGCACTTTAACCAACTACGCCACGGGCACCACTATCAGGCCACCCTATCAGCTATCTTAAATTTTAAAATTCTGACATCATATTCGAATAAAACTGTTAGGTAATGTTTAAAATTCTAAAAAATATATTTTCAGCTGGCAACCCTATTGTTAAAATATCATAATTTTGAAATTCTGACATTAGATTCGGATTCAGCCACCATTTTTACCTAGTGTTCACCCCAGCACCGAATTTTATAAATTACAAAAAAATTAGGTGGCAACCCTATCCGCCATCTTTAATTTTAAAATTCTGAAATCAGATTCGCAATCAGCTACCCCCTAAAACTGCTAAACATGAAATCTACAGAAATCTAAATAGTCAAAACGCTTAAGTTTTTCCTACACTTCATTGAATTATTTGGATAATTGATTTATTTGGATAATTGAATTATTTGGATACTTGAGTGAGCTTACAAGTTTTTGTCGATCGTTTCAAGCCTTTCAACGTTCAGACCGACCAAGTAAGTTACAAGTCAAGTCAACGAATATGACGATATGACTTGTATCTGTTTGCTATTTTTGTAAGCAGGCTAGAGCTTGGTTTTTCAAGTATGGATATGTTATACCCTCCTGGTATCCTGGGTATCATATTTAATACGTGCAATAAAAGCTTCATAACAACGCCATCTATTGAGTAACAGTGGAGCTTTCTTGTTGAGGCATAGGATAAATCTCTAGTGATAAATAATTACAGCTTTAGTCATTAAGACCGTGTGCTATTCGGAAACTTTTCACTCGTGGTAAGAAAGAATTTACTGAGTTGAATACAATTTCTGTCGAAACAAAATTGTAATTTTTGCTGTGACAAAAAAATAAAAAAAAAAATAAATAACTGGCCATTTCAGCTCCCAAAAGAACAGCGGATAAATCGATAAATCAATATTGGTAATTTTGTATTGGAATCGCCACTTCGGATTACTTTCAATAGATGGCGTTCGTGGCGAACATTCGTTATTTGACAGCTGTGGCAACATGTTGTAACTTCGAAAGTTTCATAGTTGTCGAATTTATCGAAAGTCGGTATATTTTAATACTTTCGACAGGCGATATTTGCGATAAAATATCACTTTGATTTGGTGGCGGTGAACGAGAATCGAAACAAAAATAAATGTAATTATATATTTATTTATACATGGTTTCTCTTATTAAATAACAGAAATGTGGAATTATGATTTAAAATTAGTTAAATAATAAAATAATGTAGGCTTAAATAAAAGAATATGTTTTAAACTTAACTTATTACACCTAACCTCATTTCCAGAAATTCTTAAAAAAACTAACATCAAAACAATTGGAGCAATTGGTAGACTTTCTGGAGCGGCACCCTGATATGGTCAGCAAGGCATTTATGCGCACCAACTACAACCAAACCATGCATAGTTTGTGGCAATAATTAACTGTCACATGAAATGCAATCGGGTTTTTCATAAAAAAAGTTAGTGGATTTTGAGAATAGATTTTTGTTAAAACAAACTTTAATAGCATTTTGCGAAAATTTATTTTAATCAGTCATTATATTAAGGTAAATTGACTTTGCAGGCTTAGGCACAGTCTATATACATACATAAAACAAAGTCGGGTTTGTTACACCATTTATAACTCAAGAACGGCTGGACCGATTTTAATGGTCTTTTATTTGTTGTATTTGTGTTCATCCCGAATAGCAGAATAACTATTAAAATATCGGAAAAACTCAGGGGGCGTGGCACCTCCCATACAAATCAAATCTTCTTTATCGAATAGCTTTGGAATTATAGGTCGCACAGCAACGGAATTCGGTATTCGGCCTTAATTTTCACTTGCCGTTCTACTTGTAAAATTTTATGGGCGTAAGACGTAGGGCTGGCACTTTTTCAGCAGCCCAAATTTTCAGTATAACTTTCAAGCTATAAGTCACACATTAATGAAACTCGGTTAGAACGTACTATTTAGTCGTGTCTTTTAACTGGAAAAATTAAGCAAGTATAGGCCAAAGGGGTGTGGCACCGCCCATACAATTCAAATTTATGATATCGAATTGCTTTGGAACTAAATGCCGTATAATAATGAAATTCAGTATGGAGTTACTTATTGGTCAGGCATTTCTACTGGAAAACTGGCACGGGCATTGGAAATTGGCGTATTTTAATTTTATAAAACCTTGACTTTTGTAACTGAAAGAGATTTTTATCTTCATTACTTTTTGCTGAAGTTGGTTTTGTTGCATTTTACTTAAAATAAAAATAAAAAAATTAAAAACAAATCATTTGCTCCGCTCACTGTAGGAATCAATCCCACTACCTCATGGCTTCAAAACTGATGGTTGAGCCGACTGAGCTATCGAAAGTATATTTATTTAAGTTGAAATGTACTAAAATAATTTCCTAATAGAATTTGCTAAATGACAACAGTGAAATGATACTGACAGCATTGTACTATATTTTTCTTAGACACAAGCTAATCGTGTTTGTCATATGCATATATCTATATCAATATGAATAATTTTCTGTTTGTTTGACTACAATACAAATCTTAACGGCTGAACGGATTATATCGGCATACTAAGTTTTGACCACGCCTCTTCCACCCCTTTACAAGTAACGCAAATCTAACTACTAGCGTATTTTTTTTTAAGCGAAAATGCTCGACTTATTAATTTTAAGAAAATCCTGTTATTTTGACGCCAAAAACATTCACATATCTTTAAAATTGCACAAAATTCTGGTACAACGTCTTTTTCTAATAACATCGTTTCCTTAGAATAACAAAAAAACTATCAGAAATTCGTATTTTTTTCTTGCGATGCAAATAACTCCGTTGTTTTTCAATATATTTCAAATTTTTTTCGTTGATAAGCTCAATTCAAGCACTTAACAAAAACAATTTAAAGGTAAGCGTTATCTTAGCGGATATATTTTTAATATTTCTTTCAACGAAGGTACAAAATATTGACTTTTTACTCAAAAAATTACACAAAAGTTGTTTTTGTTGTTAAAATAATAAAAACTCAAAATTGCATTTTCGACTACCTTTTACATGACATAGCGTTTAATAGCAAAAATGCTTCCAATTTTACAAAAAAAAATTATTAACTGTTTCCCAGTGATTTTTTAAAGAAATTAATTTTTTCAAAAGTTGTTTTTATCTGTTTATCTTTTTATAGAATAGTTAAGCTCAAAGAATAATTTATGTGAAAAAAGATACAGTATACCGTGTATACAGTAAAGAAGTGAAACTTCTTCTTTGTATACACTCTTTCTTTTCTAGAATAAGAACAATTTTAGTGTAAAGGCTCGATTATGCAATCGTAAAGCTACGCAACGTAACGTGGCGTAGAGTTCTATCTGGAATAGAACCCATCGCTGCACTAGGGAGAAAACTCAGAGCGTAGCTTTATTGAAAGTTTGAGAGCGAGAGTATGATCGTGAGAAAATCAAGTGTTGCATATTCCACATATTAAGAGAATAATTTCTTAAAAAGGGATTTTTTTATTTTACATAACTACAATGAGCGATTTTTTTGCCAATGGGAGCTTCAGGTGCATTTATAAATTTGTTTTTCAAAAATTTTTTTTGGCATATTAATTATGAGTTTCACAGAACAATGTCACAACAATAAATCTACCTCAACTGTAAACTTGATCTTAACTTTCATTTTTATTTCTGCCTTAAAAACTAAAAATCAAAAATTACCGGTTATTTTGTACTCAAAAAATATGGGACAAATTTTAGTTATTATTTTTGCTTTAAAAAAATTAAGCCTTATAAATACTTTTTTGTTCAAAACTTTAAATGTGAAAAGATAACTAAAACTTTCACACACACATTATACTTACTATTATTAATAGTAAATAGTTCGATATAAAATTATATAACTAAGATATGTATAAAATAGTTATCTATTGAAAGAACTTATTCCAACTTTTCTTGCGCACAGTGTCAAGTTGGCGTCATGGAATTGCACAATTATCGCAACTTGCATTAAAACCTGCAGATTCTTTCAGTTCTTCTTTGCTTGTAAAATACATTTTTAATTCTTTCAGTTCTTCTTTGCTTGTAAAATACATTTTTAATGAAAAATCTATTCAAACGATATTTAAGGATACAAAGTGCATTAACCCACAATATCTAAGATTCAGAGACATAAAGCTTTATGTTTAGAAGTTTAATTGCGTTTCTTCAACGTTAACTATGTCAATTGCCCGAATTTGTATTAGTTGCATTGAGCAAGGTCGTACTGTAGTTACTTTTTTCTCCATACAAACATTTTTGACTCTACACTAATAGTTTGGGTGTAGAATTAAATGCTAAGAAATTTTCGTTTCTACAGCATACTACGCTTTATTCAAGAATGATAGAAAAATAGATTACGCATTGCGCAGGTCCGTTATGTTGTTTACTTTTCATTTTGACATTTCTAGCTACGAACAAAGTATTTTTTACGATTTTTTATGACGTCACGCTAGATCAAGTTTGTTTCTTGAATCTTTTGCCATTGTTTCATATTTGTTCACATTTTTAACAAGACTTGACAGAAAGCCATATCGTAAGCTCATATCGTAAGTCTATCGTAACGTAGATGCGCAGATCGTAGAAAATTATTTTTACTATCTGCGCAATCTATTTTTCTATCATTCTTGGGCTATATTCATAAACATTTTTTCATTCGCTGCTCATGTTTGTAAGGTTTGTGTCTGAACTAAAGAAAATCTCTACAAAAATTAAGAATTCCAATGGATTTGCAATGGCCGCCACATAAAAAAAATGCTGCAAAGGGCGCATATGGAGCATGTCTTTGATATTAAACGAAAAGACAAACAAAAAACATGGTTGCGAAAATGTTTATGAATAGCGTTTTCTTGTTTAAAGTTACACTGCCTCTAAAATGTGTTTATGAATAAGGCTGTTATATTTTCCCGCTAGGAGCGCTGTTTATTTTCCCGCTGGGCATCTACAGCAAAAGTAGTTTGATTAATTGGTATGTAGACTACATTTATATCTGAAGACCTTAGCCCAGCATATAGCACGTTGGCTTTATAAAACTGAGATTGCAGGTTCGATACTCAGCGCTAACAAAAGAAATTTTTTTCAGTCTTTTATACAATGTATATCTCTCTCATTCTATCTACTGTACAACATATCTTTCTTCTCTATCGTGTAACGAAATGAAGTAAATTGACCTTGAAATTTCACTCCTCAATATTCTCATTCAAATTTCGAAGCGCCGCCTAAGAAGTTTCACTTCAAAAAATTATACCAATATCTCTTTCCGATCAAAAGTTATCGCAATAAATATATTTTCTCGGAGAGATTGCCCCTCTGCATCTCTTTATTAAATCAATACAAAAAACATAGTCCTTTAATATGAGAAATCGTAATAAATTCTGAGATTTCTCTTCATCACCTTTGATGGATGGAAAGTTTAATTTTTGCATATTTCTATACACTTTATGGCAAAAACTTAATTTATTCTGGCATTTGATAGTCAAAATTGGCTTAATTATCTGTGTGATGGCTGGAAACGTCACAATTACTGAGCCGATAGAGCTGAAATTTTGGCAGTATATTTTTTTCAAGTACGATATGATTTAAATTTCTGTCACACCCCCTTTTACCGCCCACAAATCAATAAAAATGCTATATTTCCTACGGTTTTCGTTGATTGGGCTACATTTTGGTAATTCAGTTTGTATGCTCACTGTCGGCAACTGTACTAAAACTGGGTAATGTCCATCTACTAGAAAACTGGGATGGGCATTATATAAGGGGGTGTAGCTCCGCCCATACGATTAAAATTTGTGTTATCGAATAGCTTTGAAAGTAAAAGTAGCAGTACTTACATACAAACTCAAAATGGAGTTTCTATTTGGTGATTTCCTGCTACTGGGAAACTGTAACGGGCAGTGAAAAATTACAGTGGTGTCAAACTATGAGTCTAAGTAAAGTTTTGAATATACCTATTATGTTCCCATACAGTTGCAGGGTGCAGCGACGCGCGCCGGGAAAAGCTAGTGAAAAAATAAAATAAACTGGCCATTTAAGCCCTTGAAAAGACTTTGGCCGACCTTCTAATGATCAAATTAGCTTAGGCATAACCAGGCTTAGGCGTAACCACAAATTTATTGAAATGTGTTTTGGGACCTAATTTCTTAAACTAAAAAAAAATTTATTACATGTTTTGAAAAACTATTTTGCAAATCTTAAAATGGATAAACCGATTATTCTGAAAGTATTCACCTCAAACTATGAGTGTGTTGGTATATAGAGAAAGAACCAAACTAGCATCAATTCAATAAAATCTAGATTTTCGAATTCATACGTGATTTTACATATGCAGTTTCATTCTTGTATTACAAGCTTTTGAACCTTTTCTTTTGCTCAAGAAAATAAAGATAAAAGAGTGATAAAAGTATTTGTTGCCGCAATTCATGTCTGAAAATGCTGTGTATAAGGTACATATTCATATATTTATCAAGTCAAAACATAGAAAATGGCAATGCAGCAGCTATCAGAAGTTGACACCAAATTAATTGATTTTATCATTTAAGATCGCTACTAAGGCGTTCACACTCTGAATTGGGTTTTGATAATTTTGGAGCTTAAATAACTAACTATTTAAAGAAAAAAAAAAAAATTTTAATTTTCAAAATTACAATTCTCCAAGTACTACGTGTATTTATTTCCATAACTATTTTTAACCTTCTTAGGCCTCTTTCCGTCAAAATTTTTAAACGCTAAAACTTGTGTGAAAAGTTTTGGGCTTTATTTAATTTTTTATTTTGGGTGGTTTTCATTGGGCATTTGTTCACTGAACCGAGAAATTAACCCATGCATTATATGTTGCCGTTATTCTACAATATATCTTGAAAATTCGTTTACTCTTTAAAAGCAAAATAACTCTAAGACAGGTTATTTTAATTTTTACTGTTAAATTTTTACTTTATAATAAGCAGACTTTATTTTTTTAAATATGTATGTATTTTACTCAGCAGCAAATAAAAAAACCATGTTCTATCAAAAATAAATGTTAATGTTATGGTAAAATCAAAACATATTTGCATCTAATCGCATATAATGATTGTGAAAAAAAAAACAAGTTGATTTAAAAAAAGCATTTATTTTAGATTTCAAAATTATAACCTGCCACCTTTAACTGCACAATTAGCAACACTGGAGAATGTTTTAACAGAGTGCACGCAGCGTCATTTAAACCAAGAATATCTTGGTCCTGCAGAAATCAATTCAATTGTGCGTTCTCTAAATAGCAGAAAATGTATGTAGTATTTTATTCACTCCTTAATTGTAATTGTGTAATAAAACATTTTTTTCTTGAAGGTTCAAAAAGAATGCTGATTTATGGCAAAGCGCTGAGCAAGTATAAGGAAATCGATTGCAGTACATTAAACTCACGCACTATACGAGACATGTCTTATAATCTCAGTACTTCCAACTATATTATACCTGAAATTCTGGAAGCAATGTTTAAATATTTAGAACAAAATCA